>JACGAQ010000099.1:0-381815 GCA_014119065.1 Orius insidiosus
TTTTTAACCCCCAACAAGTTGCCTGAAAATTTTGAACTGATCGCGTGGATCTCCTTCTTATCTTTCCACTTCATAACGCAGATGTTAGAATATGCAAAATTGTTCCCTACATTCACCACTCTCCAATTTGCCTTAGTTACCATTGGTGGATTGTGTTTTCTGTTAGGTCGCAATGTTCCCGTTACGTAAGTTTGTTTGTCGAAAAGGTCCATCGTAAGATCGACACTATTGTACAGGTTGTCCATGTACAATGAGTGACCTTTGTGGGTCAGTCCGTCCATCAGTTTCAGTACAACTTTTTTGGTATGTCCAAGTCCACCAACCTCTGGATCACTCGACCCGGCGTAAACGTGAAACTTCAGCGGAAACCCTGATGGTTCCGTCAGCATATACAATTTAATCCCATATGGATGGGATTAGATTTTATATACTGTCGAAACACCAAGCGTCCCCGCCAAAGTACCATTGATTCGTCCAATGATAAATTTTCACCGGGCGAGTAAACCTAGTCCGTTTATTGTAGAAGTCTATCAGTGGTCGTAGTTTGTACAGTCTGTCTTTTGATGTTTCGTGTGTGTCAAGATTCTTCCTGAAGTGCAAAGACTGCAGTATCAGGGAGAATCGGTCTCTAGTCATGATCTGTGAAAATGAAGTTTTCAACATTCCTTTAAAATGTCTGTCAGTACTCCAGTACTCCGAAAGCTTAGGCAATTTAATAGTTCCGGTAAGAAAAAGGAGGCCGAAAAATACCAGAATTTCATTTTTGGACACAGGTTTCCAGTTTTAATTCTAGCTTTCGAGTACTGGAACTTTGTATAAGTATTTTAGCATAGTCGTTTGTCTCCGTACAATCAAGTCAAGAATTTCGTCAGTAAGTATAAGTCTGAAGTAATCTAGTGCTGTTTGTCCGTTTGGTTGTACTTTCAGTCCTTGTCTTCCACAAAGGTAAAGGGCGGGACACTATCACTGGGACTATCACCCCAAACTAATGAAGGACGTTGAAGAGAACGGGACTGCTGCATTGCAGCGTTATTACTCTGTGAGCTGGATATCGGCTTGGGGAGGAATTTAAAGGAAATAGGGAGTTAGGAGAGATAGGAAAGGAAATTTGGAAAGCAGGTTCAGCAACTGGACGGAACGAGGGAAGATGACTCTAAACGGGGAGGGCTGCGGCGAGTTTGAAATTGTATTAATTTTTTGAGGAGTGTTGGAAACAGGATTTTGATTGACCAAGGCATCAGGACCAGAGGTAAATAGTACTGTACTTATCGTCTTCAACGTTGTCTTCCTCTTCTGAAGACGAATCAAGCCCAAAGAAAACTCAGGATCTGAATCAATGGCCTCTTCATCGCTGTCGGCAAGATAGTTGGCAATAGCATTTCTTCGTTTATTCCTATTTCATCAATCTTCAACTTTGTCTTATTTTTAAATAGCCCATCTAGAGGTGCAACTTTCGTCCGTTTGATTTCAGGCTCATCTAATGGTTCAAAATCTCGACTAAACTCCTCAGAATTGGAAGCTGGAGGCGTGCCGTAAAGACGTCTCTTGGTTTTAGGCTTCAATTGAGGAGTTGATGAAGTAGAACCTGAAATATATATGGTTTATAATAGTCATATAAGAATTACGGTATTAATTGCTACAATTTTTATTAATTTTTCAGCAATCTTCTTAATATGTAAATTCGATTTGCCAAAGCTGGATAACTAATTACTACTTAAGTATTTATTTTTTTATTCTAAATGATGAGCTTCGTAAAACTTGTTATGGTTTTCGGTACGGATTAGAAAGTAGCTTCCCTTTGGCAGGTATCAAGGATTTCAAACGGCCGGGGCAGTAAGAAGATTCCCATGATTATTAGGGTTTAAAAAACTATTTTGCTTAAGTGCACCTCCAACGCTTTTTCCGTAACGTTTTTCTTCTTCTAAAAGAAAGAAAGCCATGTAGAATATGGGATGGGGGGGGGGGGTCTGCAGATCTGATAATTAATTATTACATACTACATTTTTATTAATTTTTAGATTTCACAAATCTGGATAATTAATTACGACTTAAATAATTATTTATTTTCTAAATAATGCGTTTCGTTAAACATATTGCGGTTTTCCGTTACGGATTTGAAAGTAGCTAGGCTAGAGGGGCTCTAATTTGGGAAGAAAAAAAACTTTAAATAAAATATACATGTAATTTCAATCCACACTTCTTATGGGTTTTTTAAATAGATTATTCTACTAACATGTAACTAAATAAAATTTTTAAAAAATCAAAAATTCGTAATCTACACAAATTTGGATTTGATTTGATTATTCATAAGATCTCTTGGACAACTCTGAAAAATGACAAATTTGGCGTATTTCACTATAAAATCTGTTTAAAATTGACCAGAGGCACTAATTTTAAATTTCTCTCTCTCACTTTTTTCAAAGGATTCAATCATCACAAATCCAAGCACCATGCATCACTAGTTATCATTGTTTTTAAACGATAGCCTCCATTTTTCTAGTATAAAATAATAAGAGCAAAATGGCTTTCTCGTATTTTGGACCAAGAAAAAAGTTCTTAAAATAAAGAACAGTCAAATCAACTCAAAATTTTGCGTGCGGATTACAAAAAAACAAAAATAAAAAAATAAATAAAATAAAAAAAAAATAAAAAGTTTTTATTTGAAGTAAGTATCGAAATTGGTGCCACTCTGGGACACCTTGTAAACAAAACAAGATTCGTTAATTGCAATCAATTCTTCGTCCAAAACGAGGGGGGGGGGGGGTTTAAATTAAACTTTTGTTACGATCTTTAATATTTAAAATCATTAAAGGGGTGATTCATTACTTTTTTAAATTTCTTCTTTACTTTTTTAGTTTTTATTCTTTTTAAATGGATATCTTGAAATTGTTAACTTTTCGAAGCTACATCGATGTGGGATGACTAATTAAAAGTCTTTTAAATAATGCCGAGGCAAATGAAATTTTAAATAATTACAATTACCTACTAAATCTTTAAGAATGCTTCAAATAATGATTTCGCGAAAGCTGTTTCGATCGTTCGAGGACATGCATCATGCAAACAGTTTAAAAAAAATTATTACTTTGTATTAAAGGAAATGGAAATCCAAAACTTCCTTTTTGGGGAAGTTGGAACTAAAAAAAAATTGTTTATCATTATCAGTGTAAAAATTAGGAATAGAATAATATTTTTTCTTATTTAAATAATTATTAATTAACAAGACGAAATGAATTTGATGAGTAATATTGACAAAATCAAAGTTAAATTTTAAAGCGAAATAAAGTTGTAACGTTACGGAAAAATAACTTTCTTATGGGTGGTTCATAGGACGAACTACATTGAACAGTTTGACTGTTAGCGCTACTGCTACTTGGAACGTTCACTGCTCATGGCCGTTTGGAAATCATCTCTTTTTTTATTATTTTACGACAAAATTATTGAAAATTTAGATTGTACCACTTAATATTGAATTGTTTGATTAATAAAAGTCTATAGAAAAAGAAATGTACTAAATTGACTTAAAAACTTACCAGAAAATGATGGTAACAGGTCCATTTCTGAGAAGGAACGCTTTTGTTTTTCTACTGTTTTGGTATAAAAGTAATTAATGTTAATAAAAGTCCACAGTGTTGTAATCATAAACAAATAATAGTTTTAGAAATATTATAAGTAAAAACTTACCGTGAAAAAGTAGAAAAATTGTCCAAAATTGACTGAGAACGAGTCGGTGAGGTAGCGGGTTCTACTGTCAACTTTGAAAGTCAAAAGCGTAATGAAGAAAAAGGGGGAAACTCGCGCTAAGGCCATTTTCAGGTATTTAATCCTTTTAAAATTAACGTATTTCAACGGTTTTTCGAAAAAGTCGTTTCTAAGTATCAAAAATCGTTTTTAAAACGCCCATCAACGGTCGATGTATACATCGACCCGCCCAGGGAAAGGAACTTCTACTCAATGTATACATCGACCCGCGCTGAGAGTGTTAACATTGGTTTAGAGTTGTGTAATTGTAGCGTATGAGTGGTAAAAGAGGGTAGAAAAGGAAGGTGGGAAAACCGTCGAGAGAAGGGTCGGGGGAAAACGGTTTTGTGCGGGTGGGTGGAGAAAAGATCCTGAGGCGGGTGGAATTTCCTTCAATTTACAACTTTCCTTCGTTACACCGCTTCGCTCAGGCCAATTCTCTCATCCACGAAGGTGCCTTAGCGACCGACCAGACTTTTTTATTTTTCCACTCTTCAGACCTTGACCTAAAGAATTTAAAATGTGATTTCGAAAAACACAAAATAAATCGAGCAAATAATAAATTACCATAGCTCAATTACTAGGAAAATAACTACAATAATCAATTTTTTAGGTTATTTAGAATATTCAGAAGCTAGTAGAATGTCGAACATTATTTCGAAAATAAATTACTTTTGACGTCATAATCAATCGGTCTTTTAATGAAATAATCGTTGATTAAAACAAATTGCCATTTAATATTAATTTGAAATATTTAAAGCGATTTTCAAATAGCGAATGATGATCACTTGGTTAGCTTCCTGATTAATATTTTAATCAAGGAAATTACAATTTGATTGCTTCTCCACAATTTTGCACTTAAAATTTTGATTCGAAAAAAAATTTTACCTTCGATCGTACTGACCCTTTAAATTATTTACTGAAAAAACGTACTTAAATAAGTAATTCTGTCAATTCTGTCTCTGTTACTTCGGTCAAGTAATGATTACTAGGAACGTTTTTATTTACCCTCCTCCCGTAGAAGTGCCGTAAATAATTAAATGAAACGGAATTACATGGAAAAATTTAATATTCTGTGTAGGTGTTTTTGCATTTTTTTTCGGAATAATGTATTACGCAATGAGGCTATGACGTCTTTTAAATATATGCGTAAGTATCTAATTTTTTCCTGCTCCAAAATAATAAGACAGAATGAATGGATAATAAAAAACCTAGTAGGTAAGGTGGGGTAAGGTAAGGTGAGGTAAGGTGCAGTAAGGTAGGATAAGGTGTGGTAAGGTGTGTAAGGTGTGGTAAGATGGGATAAGGTGTAAGGTGTAAGGTGTGAGGCGTGAGGTGTGAGGCGTGAGGTGTGAGGCGGACGTCACTGTCGATGTTGACGTCGATGTCAACTAGTTTGTGGATGCCATCTATCCATGCATTGAGGTGTGTGGAGAGAACGCGGACGTCACTGTCGATGTCAACTAGTTTGTCGATGTCATCTATCCATGCATTGAGGTGGGCGGAGAGAACGCAGACGTCGCTGTCGATGATGGCGTCGATGTCAACTGGTGTGTCGATGCCATCCATCCATGCATTGAGGTGTGTGCGGAGAGACGCGCGGACGTCGCTGTCGATGTTGACGTCGATGTCAACTAGTTTGTGGATGCCATCTATCCATGCATTGAGGTGTGTGGAGAGAACGCGGACGTCACTGTCGATGTCAACTAGTTGTCAATGTCATCTATCCATGCATTGAGGTGGGCGGAGAGAACGCGGACGTCACTGTCGATGTTGACATCGATGTCAACTATTTGTCGATGTCATCTATCCATGCATTGAGGTGTGTGGAGAGAACGCGGACGTCGCTGTCGATGTTTGACGTCGATGTCAACTAGTTTGTCGATGCCATCTATCCATGCATTGATGTGTGTGGAGAGAACGCGGACGTCGCTGTCGATGTTGACGTCGATGTCAAACTAGTTTGTCGATGCCATCTATCCATGCATTGAGGTGTGCGGAGAACGCGGACGTCGCTGTCGATGATGGCGTCGATGTCAACTGGGTGTCGATGCCATCCATCCATGCATTGAGGTGTGCGGAGAGAACGGGGACGCTGTCGATGATGGCGTCGATGTCAAACTGGTGTGTCGATGCCATCCATCCATGCATTGAGGTGTGCGGAGAGAACGCGGACGTCGCTGTCAACGTTTGTGTCGATTTCATCCATGCGTGCATTAAGGTGTGAGAGAGAACGCGGACTTAGCTGTCGATTTGACGTCGATGTCAATGTGTGTGTCGATGTCATCCATCATCGATGTCAGGGAGCCGCCTAAAGTAAGGGTGCGGAGAGACGTCGATGTCGTCGATGTCGATGTTGACGTCGATGTCAACATCCTGGGAATCAAACTTTGGAATCGACTTTGACTGCGAACAGAGCGCGGACGTAGCTGTCGATGTCAACTAATGTGTTGATGTCATCCATTCAAGCATCGATGTTGAGAATAGAGAACGTAGCTGTCGTCGAAGTCGCGGTTTAGGACGGTGCAGACTAATCATGGAAGCGTTCAAATCGCAGTTCCCACGCATTCAATATGTGCACCGCTGACTTAAATTTTCATAACAGTTTGATTCCCAGGATGTTGGGCATCGATGATGATGGATGGCATCGACACACTTGTTGACATCGACGTCGACATCGACGTCCGCGATCTGTTCACACACCTCGATGCATGGATGGATGGCATCGACTGCGTATGTGGATATGGCTGGATAATCGAATTCGATAGTGGCTTTAATGACTTTTTCTCTTTTTTTTCGACGATTCATCAATTTTAGCTTGATTGTAAGTTAGTTGAGAGGTTATTTTGATTGAAGTGTTAATTTTTCGTTGGGTGGAGGTGTCTATGAATAGTAATTAAGGTAGTGACGGTTTGGACAATTAGTGGGTGCATGTAAAATAAAGGATTTGAGTCGATAGACGGCGGTAGGAGGTGGAGAAGCCGGAGGATAACGGATGACCCAGAACCGCCCCCACGTTTTCTCTCCGAAAAAGGCGGGGGGTCCGGAATGGGGCGGTGGCGGGTGGGAAAATGTTGTGACTGGAAGGGGAGCGGGCCGTGACCCGAATGAGGGGCGGGAAATCCGATCCGTGCGGATCATCCGGGGGTCGATACGAGACGTCTGGGCCCGCCCGTCACGATCCCCCCTTCGGAAAAGCGCTTCCAAGTCTAGACCCTCGACCAGACAAATAGTGTCTCGACATTCGCCAGACGCTCGCACCCCCCCCCCCCCCCGCCACTCTTCCCGCTCGGGGGCTTCAACAAAACCCCCCCCGCAAAAACATCCCGGTCCGCAACACAATCACAAACCTCTCCCTCCTCCCAGAACACCCTTAAACTTCCCTCATTCACTAATTACGTTTGACATGGTAAACTTTTTAATATGGGGAAAAACAAATTTTTCTACCTCCAACATTTCCCCTGTCACCATCTGTTAAATATATTATTTTCAAAAATGTCACCCTCATTCCAACCTCCATAATTGGGCAAAAGTTAATTGAATGATGACCATGGCGGAATAAGGAGCCGGCACCAAATTAGAGTAACCACTTTTCCATCCCAAATACCGAAAACATGTTAACAGCATCAAGGTAGAAAAAAATGAAATTCTTCCCCCAACCAGCCACACTGAACGGGCGAGGATATCCCAAATTTCTCCCAGCTATATTCTCAGCTGATGAGATAACTGAAAATATGACAATCTAATGACAGTTAGCTGACAATATGACGATCTATCGACTGTTTAGCTGATAATATGACGATCTGACGACTGTATAACTGATAATATGACGATCTAACGACTGTTTAGCTGACAAATGACGAATTTTTGACTGTCTAGCTGACAATATGACAATTTAATGACAGTTTAGCTTACAATATGACAAACAACGATTGTTTAGCTAATAATATAACGATAACGACTGTTTAGCTGACAAAATGACGATCTGACGACTGTAAACTGATATATGACGATCTAACGACTGTTTAGCTAACATATAACGATAACGAACTGTTTAGCTTACAAAATGACGAATTTTTGACTGTATAGCTGACAATATGACAATTTAATGACAGTTTAGCTTACAATATGACGAACAAACGATGTTTAGCTAATAATATAACGATAACGATGTTTAGCTGACAAAATGACGATCTAACGACTGTTTAGCTGATAATATGACGATCTGACGACTGTATAACTGATAATATGACGATCTAACGACTGTATAACTGATAATATGACGATCTAACGACTGTTAGCTGATAATATGACCATCTAACTGTTTAGCTGACAAATGACGAATTTTTGACTGTCTAGCTGACAATATGACAATTTATGACAGTACAATATGACGATCAACGATTGTTTAGCTAATAATATAACGATAACGACTGTTTAGCTGACAAAATGACGAATTTTTTACTGTCTAGCTGACAATATGACAATTTAATGACAGCTAGCTTACCATATGACGATCTAACGACTGTTTAGCTGATAATATGACGATCTGACGACTGTATAACTTATAATATGACGATCTAACGACTGTTTAGATTACAATATGACGAACTATTGATTGCTTAGCGGATAATTAGAAGACCTAGCGACTGTTCAGCAGACAATATGACGTTTAACAATTTTTTATATGACAATACGGTCTATCGACTGTTTTTGCGATAAACTCTCTTCCTGAAAAATTAAATGTTTAGGGCAGACATCGTTTTTGAAGGGAAAAAGGAAAAAACCTTCATTTTTGTAATTTAATATCATAACTCCCTAAACTGATTCCGTAGGGTATTTTTAGTTTCTATCATTGATAATTTTGAACATTTTGAACCCTTTAGAATTTTTTTTCTCTCTCGTGTTAATGGAATCGACGATGTAAAAATAGAAAAGAGAAGGCGACAAAATGCGAGCGAGGTGGAAATCGCGACCTTCATGACGGCTTCGTGTTGTAATTGAACAGAATCCGTGATGGAAAGGAGGAGAAAAAAAAACCGTTTATCAGGGACCATAAACCCGGCTCCCGGATCGAACTTTTCGTCAAATTACGCCTTCGCTGTCAAACTTGTAAATAAAAACGAAATTATTTTGAGAAATGACTCGATTTAGTGTAAAATATTAAATCGACTTAAGCCACGCCATGGATTTTTGGGGGGAGTCGACATTAAATTAGGAGCTAAAAAGTGTAGAAATAGTGCCGTGAAAAAGTAGATTTTGAAGTTTGGATAGGTATCTTGTAAATGGAGGGTGGGGAAAGGATGGGCTATGACGTCATTGGAGTTATTACGTCCCACGCCCTTCTTCCCCTTTTCATTGTGTGGATATTTCGATTTTTACACTTCCTCAAAGAGAAGTTATTGTGATACTCTACAAAGTTCCGTCTCTGGAAGGGTCTTCCAAGCAATAAGGTTGTCTATCGTGCGGCCGTCCGTCGCATTTTTTCGGGACACTTGAGAGCCCCAAATTTTCCCTGAATCTCTCGCTTTTTGAAATTTGTAAAAATGGCGGAGATCTAACCGTCCGAGCTTCACGAAATGTTCACCAAATCTCCTTATGTTATAATTTATTGAAAAAAAAAAAAATTCCATTAATCATATCGAATGATTTCAATAATCATAATAATCATATTATTTTTGTTTCATATTACCGTCATAGTATGAGCTAAACAGTCGTCAGATCGTCATATTATCACCTAAGCAGTCGTCAGATCGTCATATTATCTGCTAAACAGCCAAACGTTCGTCATATTGTCATCTAAACAGTCGTTAGGTCGTCATATTGTCATCTAAAACAGTCGTCAGATCGTCATATTGTAATCTAAACAGTTGTCAGATCGTCATTTGTTATTGAACAGTAGTTAGATGACCATACTGTCGTCAGATCGTCATATTATCAGCTAAAAGTCGTCAGATCGTCATATTATCACCTAAAACAGTCGTCAGATCGTCATATTATTTGCTAAACAGCCAAACGTTCGTCATATTGTCATCTAAACAGTCGTTAGGTCGTCATATTATCAGCTGAACAGTAGTCAGATCGTCATATTATTAGCTAACAGTCGTTAGATCGTCATATGGTAAGCTAAACTGTCATTAAATTGTCATATTGTCAGCTAAACAGTCTTTAGATCGTCATTTGTCAGCTAAACAGTCGTTATCGTTATATTGTAGCTAAACAGTGAAATTCGTCATGTTGTCAGCTAAACAGTCATCAGATCGTTATATTGTCAGCTAAACAGTCGTCAGATCGTCAAATTATCAGTTACACAGTCGTCAGATCGTCATATTATCAGGTAAACAGTCGATAGATCGTCATAATGTAAGCTAAACTGTCATTAAATTGTCATATTGTCAGCTAGAAAGTCAAAAATTCGTCATTTGTCAGCTAAACAATCGTTATCGCTATATTGTTAGCTAAACAGTCGTTAGATCGTCATATTGTAAGCTAAACTGTCATTGGATTGTCATATTGCAGCTAGACAGCTAGACAGTCAAAAATTCGTCATTTAGTCAGCTAAACAGTCGTTATTGTCAATATGAAAATATAGCTTGAATATAGTTTAAAAATATAGCTTATAATAGTAAGCTAAAACTGTCATTAGATTGTCATATTGTCAACTAAACAGTCGTTAACTGTCATATTGTCATCCAGTCATTAAGGGAAGAATTAAAAACGAAGAATTAAATGAGTTTAATAAACCATTTATATTTAAATAACTCGTTTTATTGAATATTGTCATTTTAATCATAAAATTTATTGTAAAGTTGACAATTTTTTTCTCATTAAAAAAACAATCTAGTATTTATGTAATTGAATGTATTCTAAAGCCAAATCGAAAGAAAAAAAAATTAAAAACCAACAGTTTTTTGAAAAAATTTAAAAAAACCTTTTGGTTTTTGTGAAAATTGTCATAATTGCATCATGCTATAAAGAAATATAAAAATTCCGCCACCCCCTATTTTCTCTGTATTAAAAATTGACTTGAGAAATTAAAGGGGCTATCGACACGACGGATATTTTGTGTTATTAGTTTACAAAGTTTTGAGGAATTTTCCCAGGGAGGGGGGAGGAGGAGGGGGGCTCCCTTTGGGAATTTCGTCCGGTTATAAACAAGAGGAAAACCCGGGCGGAGGAGAAGGCTCTGAAAAAGGGAAACTCCCACCGTTTTCTAACCCTCTGGTTTCAACTCATGAATATCAAAGGATTTTCACCACTGCATATTCATAGGGAAAAAACTAAATATACAAGCCTCAATATTTTTTTCGCCTTCAAATTATCAAGTTTTCGCCAGATTTTCAAAAAAATAATCTAGGTCTACTCGTTTTTTCATGAAATTAATTTAACGATCTTCTACCTTCTTAAGACAAAGGACTAATATCGTGGGGTGTAATTAGTGTAGCGAATTAATCAAGGAGACGTCTAATCTAGGTTTAGATAACCGTCAAACCCTCCCTTAAATAACCTTCATCAACTAAAGGAGCTTTAAACAAAAGTTTTTAATTTTATTTCAAAACAAGGAAAACAACTTTTACCCTTTTTATTATCTTCCACGAACAGACTTATCATCCTGGCATTTTTCGATGTTGTATTCAACAATTTTTAAAAAAAGTTCTATTTTGATAAAAAAGATTGTGTTTTTATTAACCAAAAATTGGGGTCCGAAACGCAAAAAGTAGGGGAAAAGTGGGGTAAGACCGGGTACCTACTTAATAGAACAAAAAATGGCGTCCGAAGCGCAAAATTAGGGAAAAGTGGGGTAAGACGGGGTACACATTTATTTGAGAAAAAATGGGGTCCGCAACGAAAAGTAGGGAAAAGTGGGGTAAGACCGGGTACATTTATTTTGAACCAAAAATTGGCGTCCCAAGCGCAAAAAGGGGAAAGTGGGGTAAGACCGGGTACCTATTTATTTGAAAAAAAAAAAAAAAAAAAAAAATTTGGGTCCGCAACGAAAAGTAGGAAAAGTGAGGTAAGACCGGGTACCTTTTTTTTTTTTTTTTTTTTTTGTTTTGTTTTTGGCCTTTGCTTTCGCAATTAGCCACTTTCTGCCTGATTTTTTGAACCAAAATTGGCGTCCGAAGCGCAAAAATTAGGGAAAAGTGGGGTAAGACCGGGTACACATTTATTTGAGAAAAAAAATTGGGGTCCGCAACGAAAAAGTAGGGAACGTGGGTAAGACCGGGCTATTTATTTAAACAAAAATTGGAACCCGAAACGCAAAAATTGGCAAAGTGGGGTAAGACCGGTACCTATTTATTTGAACAAAATTGGCGTCCGAAACGCTAAAAGTAGGGAAAAGTGGGGTAAGACTCCCGACACATATATTTGAGCATATTGGGATCCGAAAAGGAAAAATTAGGGGAAAGTAGGGTAAGACCGGGTACACATTTATTTGAACGAAAATTGGCGCCCGAACCAAAAAATTAGGAAAAAGTGGGGTAAGACTGGGTACCTTTTATTTGTACAAACTGGCTCCCGAAACGCAAAAATTAGGAAAAGTTGGGGTAAGACTGGGTACACATTTATTTGAACAAAAACTGGGGTCCGAAACGCAAAAAGTAGAAGAAAAGTGGGGTAAACCGGGTACCTATTCATTTGAAAAATATTTGCGTCCGAAACGCTAAAAGTAGGGAAAAGTGGGGTAAGGCCGGGTAGCTATTATTTAAACAAAAATTGGCGTCCGAAACGCTAAAAGTAGGGAAAGGTGGGTAATGGGTACCTATTTATTTCAACAAAAATTGGGTCTGACGCAAAAATTAGGGAAAAGTGGGGTAAGACTGGGTACCTTTTTATTTGTACAAAAACTGGCTCCCGAAACGCAAAATCAGGAAAAGTTGGGTAAGACTGGGTACATATTTTATTTGAACAAAAATTGGGGGCCGAAACGCAAAAGTAGAAGAAAAGTGGGTAAGACCGGGTACCTATTTATTTGAAAAAGATTTGCGTCCGAAAAGCAAAAATTAGGGGAAATTTGGGTAAGACTGGTACCTATTTATTTCAACAAAATTGGGGTCTGAACGCAAAAATTAGGGAAAAGTGGGTAAGACCGGGAGCCTATTTATTTGAAAAATATTTGCGTCCGAAACGCAAAAATTAGTGGAAATTTGGTTAAGATGGGTACCTACCTATTTATTTGTACAAATACTGGCTCCGAAACGCAAAATAGGGGAAATTTTGGTAAGACCGGTACCTATTTATTTGAACAAAAATGGGGTCCGAAATGCAAAAATTAGGGAAAATGGGGTAAGACCGGTACCTATTGATTTAAACAAAATTGGGTCTGAACGAAAATATTAGAGAAAGGGGAAGACCGGGTACCTATTTATTGAACAAAATTGGCGTCCGAAACGCAAAATTAAGGAAAACTGGGGTGCCGCCCATATGAGAACAAAAATTGCAAAACGCAAAAGGTAGGGGTAAGACCGGATCCCAGCGTTGCAGCAATTTCGGATTCTTGGGCGGATAAAATTGAATAGTCCAAACATTAAAAAAATGATTGCAACCCGTGATGAGTCCCCCCCACTCCGACACTCTCATTCTGGGAGTTGATGTTCGAAAAGTCCCCGGGAAAAGATCGGACGCAGAGTTTCTCGAATTTCCCCCCATCACCGAAAAAAAAATATAAAAAAAAGGGCAGGAATTTGCATTTATATTGTAAATTAGTATCTTTGATAAGCAAACTTTGAGTGTAATCCGCGCTTCCACCTCCGGGCAAACGTTGCCCTTGAAATTGACACAACCAATTTCATCCAGAACAAAAATATTCGCCGAAAAAAAAAAAAATTAACAAAGTGATTTACATAAAAGGAAGAGAAGAAAAATAGAGTTTCCAAGGGCCCCAGAGGGCTTGTTATTATTCTGAAGGGCTCTAATTGGCACCGGGGCCTACTCCGATTCAAGTGTCGCCCTCCGGCTCTTCTATAATGATGAGACTTACTTGTTACTCCCCGGTTTAACAATAAAATTTCGAATTTCGTGCGATATTCTGACCGGAGAATCCCAAAAATGACTAACCAGGAAAATAGCTGAAGATTTAAAAGGTTCTAAACCGTTTGTCAAAATAAAATTCATGAAAACGACTGTTTATATGGGAATGGAGATCTAACTACAATTAGATGACAATATGACGATCTAACGTCTGTTTAGCTGACAATATAACGAACTTTTGACTGTTTAGCAGATAATTAGATGACTTAGCGACGATTCAGAGGGCAATATGACGTTCTAAAACTAATTTAGATGACAATTTGACGATCTCAGGACTGTTTAGCTAATAATATGACAAGCTGACGGCTGTTTAGCTGATATATGACGATTTGACTGCTGTTTAGAGGAAAATATGACGATCTCATGTCTCCTTAACCGACTATATGACGATATAACGACAGTTCAGCTGATAATATGACGATCTAACGGCTGTTTAGCTAATAATATGACGACCTGACTGCTGTTCAGCTGATAATATGACGATATACGACTTTGTAGCTGATAATGTGACGATCTGACGACAGTATGGTCATCTAACTTCTGTTCTGATACTAATATGACGATCTGACGACTGTTTAGATGACAATACGACGACCTAACGACTGTTAAGCAACAATATGACGATCTAACGACTGTTTACCTAATAATATGACGATCTGACTACTGCTCAGCTGATATGACGATCTGGCGACTGTTAAGCTGATACTACGACGATCAGACGACAGTTTAGCTCAAAATATGACGATCTGGCAACTTTTTATCAGGTAATATGACGATCAGACGACTGTTTAGCTGATAATATGACGACCTGACGACTGTTCAGGATAATAGTACGATCTGACGACTTTTAGCTGGTAATATGACGATCTGACTACTGCTCAGCTGATAATATGACGATCTGGCGACTGTTTAGCTGATAATACTACCAAAGAAAAATACCAATAATGATAATACTACGATCAGACGACTGTTCAGCTGATATATGGCGATATCACGACTGTTAAGCAACCATATGACGATCTAACTACTGTTCAGATGACAATATGACGATCTAACGACAGTTTAGCTAATAATATGACGATCTGGCGACTGTTAGCTGATATACGACGATCAGACGACTGTTTGGCTGATAATATGACAATCTGACGACTTTTAGCTGATAATGAGACGATCTGACGACAGTATGGTCATCTAATTACTGTTCAGATACTAAAATGACGATCTGACGACTGTTTAGATGACAATATGACGACCTAACGACTGGTTAGATGACAATATGACGAACTTTTGACTGTTTAGCTGATAATACTACGATCAGACGACTTTTCAGCTGATAATATGACGATATCACGACTGTTAAGCAACAATATGACGATCTAACGACTGTTTAGCTAATAATATGACGATCTGACTACTGCTCAGCTGATAATATGACGATCTGGCGACTGTTTAGCTGATAATACGACGATCAGACGACAGTTTAGCTCATAATATGACGATCTGGCAATTTTTTATCAGGTAATATGACGATCAGACGACTGTTTAGCTGATAATATGACGACCTGACGACTGTTCAGATACTAATAGGACCATCTGACGACTGTTTAGATGACAATACGACGATCTAACGACGGTTTAGCGATAACCTCTCTTCCTGAAAAATTAATTGTTATGGATCAGACATCGTTTTTGAAGGGAAAAAGGAAAAAACTTGGTTTTGTACTTTAAATAATATCATAACTCCTAAACGGATGCTATTGGTTATTTTAAGTTTCTATCATTGATAATTTTGAACATTTCGGACCTTTTTAGAATTTTTTTTCTCTCGTTGTTAATGGAATCGATCAGATGTAAAAATAGAAAAGAGAAGGCGACAAAATGCGAGCGAGGTGGAAATCGCGACCTTTCATGACGGCTTCGTGTTGTAATTGAACAGAATCACGTGATGGAAAGGAGGAGAAAAAAAAACCGTTTATCAGGGCTACCATAAAACCCGGCTCCCGGATCGAACTTTTCGTCAAATTACCGCCTTCGCTGTCAAACTTGTAAATAAAAACGAAAATTATTTTCTGAGAAATGACTCGATTTAGTCGTAAAATATTTAAATCGACTTAAGCCACGCCATGGTATTGGGGGGAGTCGACATTAAATTATGAAGCTAAAATATGCAGAAATAGTGCCGATAAAAGTAGATTTTTGAAGTTTGGATAGTTATCTTGTAAATGGAAGGGTGGGGAAAGGATGGGCTATGACGTCATTGGAGTTATTACGTCCTCACCGCCCTTCTTCCCCTTTTCATTGTGTGGATATTTCGATTTTTAATTTCCTCAAGAGAAGTTATTGTGATACTCTACAAAGTTCCGTCTCTGGAAGGGTCTTCCAAGCAATAAGGTTGTCTATCGTGCCGGCCGTCCGTCGCATTTTTTCGGGACACTTGAGAGCCCCAAATTTTCCCTGAATCTCTCGCTTTTTATGAAATTTGTAAAAATGGAGGAGATCTGTCTGTATTCGTGGGAACTTCACCAAATGTTCACCAAATCGTCGCGTTAGTTCTAACACCGGATAAGTCTTTTTCCTAGGTTTTCAGGAGCGCCAAAATACGGATTAATTTCTCATTGGAATCAATGCATTACCTGTTGGCTAAATCGTGAACTACGCATTTTCTGTTGGTAATAGGGTTAAACTACCAACGATTCTCCACAAAATTTACCTTCAGAAACAATGCCAAACTCACAATTTGATAAAAAATGACTTAGCCGGTGTTAGAACTAACGCGACGAAACACTACTTATAATTTATAATTATAAGTTATAATTTTTTGAAAAAGAAAAAAAAATTCTTTTATTTATCATATGGGATGATTGCAATGATCATATTATAATTTTTGTTCGTCATATTATCAGCTAAACAGTCAAAAATTCGTCATGTTGTCAGCTAAACAGACGTCAGATCGTCATATTATCAGTTACACAGTCGTCAGATCGTCATATTATCAGCTAAACTGTAGTCAGACCGACATATTGTAAGCTAAACTGTCATTAAATTGTCATATTGTCAGCTAGACAGTCAAAAATTCGTCATTTTTTCAGCTAAACAGTCGTTAGATCGTCAAATATGAAAATATAGCTTAAATATGTAGTTTAAAATATAGCTTACAATAGTAAGCTAAACTGTCATTTGATTGTCATACTGTCAGCTAAACAGTCATTAGATCGTTATTTTGTCAGCTAAACAGTCGTTATCGTTATATTGTTAGCTAAACAGTCGTTAGATCGTCATATTGTAATCAAAACTGTCATTTAATTTTCATATTGTCTGCTAGACAGTCAAAAATTCGTCATTTTGTCAGCTAAACAGTCGTTATCGTTATATTGTTAGCTATACAGTCGTTAGATCGTCATTTTGTCAGCTAAACTGTCGTTATCGTTATATTATTAGCTAAACTGTCGTTAGATCGTCATATTATCAGTTATACAATCGTCAGATTGTCATATTATCAGCTAAACAGTCGTTAGATCGTCATATGGTAAGCTAAACTGTCATTAAATTGTCATATTGTCAGCTAAACTATCGTTAGATCGTCATATTATCAGTTATCTCATCAGCTGAGAATATAGCTGGGAGAAATTTGGGATATCCTCGCCCGTTTCGTGTAGCCTGATTCGGGGAAGAATATTATTTGGCTACTGTAAACATGTTTTCGGAAAAGTGGTTACTCTAATTTGGGGCCTGCTCCATATTCGGCCATGGTCATCATTCATTAAATTAACATTTTGCCCAATTATGGAGGTTGGAATGAGGGTGACATCTTTGAAAATAATATTATTTTAACAGATGGTGACAGGGTGAAATGTTGGAGGTAGAAAATTTGTTTTTTCCCCTTATTAAAAGTTCGTCATTTTGTCAGCTAGACAGTCTTTATCGTTAATTGTTAGCTAAAAAGTCGTTAGATCGTCATATTATCAGTTATACAGTCGTCAGATCGTCATATTGTCAGCTAAACAGTCGTTAGATCGTCATATTGTAAGCTAAACTGTCATTAAATTGTCATATTGTCAGCTAAACAGTTAGATCGTCATATTATCAGTTATCTCATCAGCTGAGAATATAATTGGGAGAAATTTGGGATATCCTCGCCCGTTTCGAGTAGCCTGGTTCGGGGAAGAATTTTATTTTGGCTACCTTGATACTGTAAACATGTTTTTGGTATTTGGGATGGAAAAGTGGTTACTCTAATTTGGGGCCTGCTCCATATTCTGCGATGGTCATCATTCATTAAATTAACATTTTGCCCAATTATGGAGGTTCGAATGAGGGTGACATTTTTGAAAATAATTATTTTAACAGATGGTGACAGGGTGAAATGTTGGAGGTAGAAAATTTTTTTTCCCCATATTAAAAGTTACCATGTCAAAACGTAATTAGTGAATGAGGGAAGTTTAAGGGGTGTTCTGGGAGGAGGGAGAGGTTTTGTGATTGTGTTGCGGACCGGGGATGTTTTTGCGCGGGTGGGGTTTTGTTGAAGCCCCCGAGGCGGGAAGAGGGGCGGGGGGGGGGGGGGGGGTGCGAGCGTCTGGCGAATGTCGAGACACTATTTGTCTGGTCGAGGGTCTAGACTTGGAAGCGCTTTTTCCGAAGGGAGGGATCGTGACGGGCGGGCCCAGACGTCTCGTATCGACCCCCGGATGATCCGCACGGATCGGATTTCCCGCCCCTCATTCGGGTCACGGCCCGCTCCCCTTCCAGTCACAACATTTTCCACCCCCCACCGCCCCATTCCGGACCCCCCGCCTTTTTCGGAGAGAAAACGTGGGGGCGGTTCTGGGTCATCCGTTATCCTCCGGCTTCTCCACCTCCTACCGCCGTCTATCGACTCAAATCCTTTATTTTACATGGCACCCACTAATTGTCCAAACCGTCACTACCTTAATTACTATTCATAGACACCTCCACCCAACGAAAAATTAACACTTCAATCAAAAATAACCTCTCAACTAACTTACAATCAAGCTAAAATTGATGAATCGTCGAAAAAAAGAGAAAAAAGTCATTAAAGCCACTATCGAATTCGATTATCCAGCCAATATCTACATACGCAGTCGATGTTGATAGAAGGTGCATCGCAGACTAAACGATGTAAGCATGGGATGTTCAGAATGCAGGATGGAAGGCTGTCGATGAGTACATAGTTGACTCGTAGTGTGTCGATGCCATCCATCTATCGAGGTGTGAGGAGAAAAAACGGAAGTCGCTATCGATGCCATCCATCCATGCATCGAGGTGTGCGAACAGAACGCGGACGTCGATGTCAACGAGTGTGTCGATGCCATCCATCATCATCGATGTCTAACATCCTGGGAATCAAACTGCTATGTTTAATTTTTTTTCAGGGAACCTGCAATCTCAACGCTTCCATGATTATTCCTGCACCGTCCGACAGCTACGTTCTCTGTTCTCAAACATCGATGCATGGATGGATAGCATCGACAACTAGTTGACATCGACAGCGATGTCCGCGTTCCCTCCGAACACCTCAATGCATGGTGGATGTCATCGACACACTAGTTGACATCGACAGCTAAGTCCGCGTTCTCTCCGCACACCTCAATGCATGGATGGATGGCATCAACACATTAGTGGACATCGACAGCGAAGTCCGCGTTCTGTTCGCACCCAAAGTCGATTCCAAAGTTTGATATCCAGGATGTTGACACTCATGACACCGATGATGGATGACATCAACACACACGTTGACATCGAGGTCGAATTCGACAGCGACGTCCGCGTTCTCTCCGCACACCTCAATGTATGGATGGATGACATCGACAAAATAGTTGACATCGACAGCGAAGTCCGCGTTCTCTCCGCACACCTCAATGCATGGATAAATGGCATCGACACACTAGTTGACATCGACAGCTACGTCCGCGTTCTGTTCGCACCAAAAGTCGATTCCAAAGTTTGATTCCCAGGATGTTGACGTTGATGACATCGATGATGGATGACATCGACGTCCGCGTTCTCTCCGCACACCTCAATGCATGAATGGATGGCATCGGCACACTAGTTGACATCAATAGCTACGTCCGCGTTCTGTTCGCATCCAAAGTCGATTCCAGAGTTTGATTCCCAGGATTTTGACATTGATGACATCAATGATGGATGACATCGACATACACGTTGACATTGACAGCGACTTCCGCGTTCTCTCCGCACACCACAACGCATGGATGGATGGAATCGACAAACTACCACACCTTACCCCAGCTTACCATACCTTACCACTCCTCACCCCACCTTAGCACACCTTACCACACCTTACCACACCTTACCACACCTTACCACTCCTCACCCCACCTTAGCACACCTTACCCCACCTGACCAAACCTCACCACATCTTACCCCACCTTACCTACTAGGTTTTATTTATTATCCATTCATTCTGTCTTATTATTTTGGAGCAGGAAAAAATTAGATACTTACGCATATATTTAAAAGACGTCATAGCCTCATTGCGTAATACATTATTCCGAAAAAAATGCAAAAACACCTACACAGAATATTAAATTTTTTCCATGTAATTCCGTTTCATTTAATTATTTACGGCACTTCTACGGGAGGAGGGTAAATAAAAACGTTTCCTAGTAATCATTACTTGACCGAAGTAACAGAGACAGAATTGACAGAATTACTTATTTAAGTACGTTTTTGCAGTAAATAATTTAAAGGGTCAGTACGATCGAAGGTAACAATTTTTTTTCGAATCAAAATTTTAAGTGTAAAATTGTGGAGAAGCAATCAAATTGTAATTTCCTTGATTAAAATATTAATCAGGAAGCTAACCAAGTGATCAATCATTTCGCTATTTGATTAAATCGCTTTAAAATATTTCAAATTAATATTAAATGGCAATTTGTTTTAATCAACGATTATTTCATTAAAAGACCGATTGATTATGACGTCAAAAGTAATTAATTTTCGAAATAATGTTTCGACATTCTACTAGCTTCTAAATATTCTAAATAACCTAAAAATTGATTATTGTAGTAATTTTAATAGTAATTGAGCTATGGAAATTATTATGTGGTCGATTTATTTTTGTGTTTTTCGAAATCAAATTTTAAATTCTTTAGGTCAAGGTCTGAAGAGTGGAAAAAAAAAAAAAAAGTCTGGTCGGTCGCTAAGGCACCTTCGTGGATGAGAGAATTGGCCTGAGCGAAGCGGTGTAACGAAGGAAAGTTGTAAATTGAAGGAAATTCCACCCGCCTCAGGATCTTTTCTCCATCCACCCGCACAAAACCGTTTTCCCCCGACCCTTCTCTCGACGGTTTTCCCACCTTCCTTTTCTACCCTCTTTTACCACTCATACGCTACAATTACACAACTCTAAACCAATGTTAAAATCCTTACTGGAAGAGAGCCGACTAAAAGTAAGGGTACGGAGAGAACGTCGATGTCGTCGATGTCGTCGTTGTCATGTTAACGTCGATGTCATCGATATCGTCGTTGTCGATGTTGACGTCGATGTCGATGTTGACGTCGTTGTCGATGTTGACGTCGATGTCATCTATGTCGTCGTTGTCGATGTAGACGTCGATGTCATCTATGTCGTCGTTGTCGATGTTGACGTCGATGTCATCTATGTCGTCGTTGTCGATGTAGACGTCGATGTCATCTATGTCGTCGTTGTCGATGTTGACGTCGATGTCAACATCCTGGGAATCAAACTTCGGAATGCACTTTTGGTGCGAACAGAACGCGGACGTAGCTGTCGATGTCAACTTGTTTGTCGATGCCATCCATCCATGCATTGAGGTGTGCAGAGAGAACGCGGACGATGTTATCGTCGTTGTCGATGTTGATGTTGACGTCGTTGTCGATGTTGACGTCGATGTCATCGATGACGTCGTTGTCGATGTTGACGTCGATGTCGATGTTGACGTCGTTGTCGATGTTGACGTCGATGTCATCTATGTCGTCGTTGTCGATGTTGACGTCGATGTCAACATCCTGGGAATCAAACTTTGGAATGCACTTTTGGTGCGAACAGAACGCGGACGTAGCTGTCGATGTCAACTAGTTTGTCGATGCCATCCATCCATGCATTGAGGTGTGCAGAGAGAACGCGGACGATGTTTTCGTCGTTGTCGATGTTGATGTTGACGTCGTTGTCGATGTTGACGTCGATGTCATCGATGACGTCGTTGTCGATGTTGACGTCGATGTCGATGTCAACGTCGTTGTCGATGTTGACGTCGATGTCATCTATGTCGTCGTTGTCGATGTTGACGTCGATGTCAACATCCTGGGAATCAAACTTTGGAATGCACTTTTGGTGCGAACAGAACGCGGACGTAGCTGTCGATGTCAACTAGTTTGTCGATGCCATCCATCCATGCATTGAGGTGTGCGGAGAGAACACGGACTTCGCTGTCGATGTTGACAGCGTTTGCTCAATCGCTGCAAACGACCACTTTTGTCGCCGAGATGGTGAGATTTCCTCCCGCAGATACACAGAAACGGTGGTTTAAGTAAAAACAAAAGAAAAAAATGTCAAATATTTGATTTAAAACAAAGCCATCACAGAAAAAAACTAGCAGTTTTCGAGTTATTTGTCAATATGTAAAAAATGTAGAAAACCGTTTTTTTTTCCCTCTTTCTTTATCCTTTTTTAACAAATTGGTTCACTTTTTCAAGATTATGTATAAATAACTTTTTGTCTAAGACTAAATGAAGATTATTTTTGTACTTAATACTTTTTTCTCTAAACCTCATATGTTTTGAGATAATTCATAAAAACCGATAAAAACCCGTTAGCCAATGTGTAGAAAACCGTTTTTTTTTTCTCCTTCTTTAACCGTTTTTTTACAAAATGGTTCACTTTTTCAAGATTATGTATAAAAACTTTTTGTTTAAAATTAAATGAAGATTATTTTTGTACTTATTACTTTTTGCTCTAAACCTCATATTTTTCTAGATATTTCATATAAACCGATAAAAACCCGTTAGCCAATGTGTAGAAAACAGTTTTTTTTTCTCCTTCTTTAACCGTTTTTAACAAAATGGTTCACTTTTTCAAGATTATGTATAAATAACTTTTTGTCTAAAATTAAATGAAGATTATTTTTGTACTTATTACTTTTTTCTCTAAACCTCATATTTTTATAGATATTTCATAAAAACCTGCCAGATTTTCAATCTTTTTGAATTCGTCTTTATTTTTGATCTTTACAGGTTCAAGTCTGGATTTGTAGAAGACACTTCAATTTGACTAAAAGCACTAAAAAATCTACCCCTGAAGGTACATTATATTTTAAAGAAAGTGAGCAATAAAGATAAAAGAATATAATATATGAAAACCTGAGGATAAAAAAGAAAAAGGTGGATAAAATACGAGAGGAAGAGGAAGGATATTTTTTTCCAAGTGATTTATAATAGTTTCCAAACCTTTTTCTTTGTCCGAAAAAAAAAATAAAATAAAAATGACAAATGTTTCCCATCCCAGGTGCGATATCGATTTAATTTTTCTCATGCTTTTACCATAGTTAAAAATTAAGTTACAACATCAAAAAGTTGTTAAACGTCTTACGTTTTAAGTCCAAAAACTTCCAAACGAAAATAGACAAGTTAAAAAAAGGATTAAAATTTAAAATTTGACCTGTCGGAAATAACGAAGTTCACGTCGCTTTTAAACCCCGGAAAACGTACAAAAAGTAAAATTTTTTTAAAAATAATTTGTTTATTCCCAGAATGTATTTTTAATTAGAAAAAGTTAATTTTATAACAGGTTTAACAATTCATAATTAACTTTTATAATGGATTCTGTAATTGCTTTTTTCTCTTTTTTTTTTTAAAAAAAAAAAAGGAGGGGAACCTATTTTGTAGTTTTAAATGTCTAACTGTACGAGAGGCTAAAGTGTTCACGGATAATTACTGAGTTTATTGGGCAAACGATAAAATAGGATAAAGGTTGAGACTTTAGATTAACGAAAGTGCTTTTAAAAGTAGAACGGGGGGTTTTTTTTATCGGGTAGATACATTGTTTTTACCCCAAGTGTGCGAAGTTTAGGTTTTATTTATTAAATCAATCAATTACCTAACTTTACCGCACCTTACCACACCTACCACACCTTACCCCACCTTACCATACCTTACCACACTTACCTCACATTACCACACCTTACCCCATGTTAACCCAACTTACCACATCTTACCCCACCTTTTCCCACCTTTTCCCACCTTACCACACCTTACCACACCTTATCACACCCAGGTGGGGTAAGGTTGGCATCGGGAATTCCCTCACTTTCAACGGCCCTTTTCAGGACCACGGCAGTAGGACCAACCCAATCCCCACCTTACCCCACCTTACCATACCTTACCACACATTACCATACCTTACCCCATCTTAACCCAACTTACCACATCTTACCCCACCTTTTCCCACCTTACCACACTTTACCATACCTTACCACACCCAGGTTTGGTAAGGTGGGAATTGGGAATTTCCTCACTTTCAACGGCCCTTTTCAGGACCACGGTAGTAGGACCAACCCAATCCCCACCTTACCCCACCTTAACATACCTTACCACACTTTACCACACAATACCACACCTTACCCCATCTTAACCCAACTTACCACATCTTACCCCACCTTTGCCCACCTTACCACACTTTACCATACCTTACCACACCCAGGTTTGGTAAGGTGGGAATTGGGAATTTCCTCACTTCCAACGGCCCTTTTCAGGACCAAGGTAGTAGAACAACCCAGTACCCACCTTAGCCCACCTTAACCCAACTTACCACACCTTACTCCATCTTACCACACCTTACCACACCTTTCCCAACCTAACCCCACCTTACCTCACCTTACCACACCTTACCACACCTTACCGCACCTTACCACACCTTACCACACCTTACCCCACCTTACCGCAACTTACCACACCTTACCCCACCTTACCATACCTTACTCCACATTACTCCAACTTACTCCACCTTACTACTCGTCCGGCACGGCCTTTTCAACATAGTGGGACCACCCGTGGCTCCAGTCCTGCAGCCACTGGCGGAACTTCAATTCCTGCACTACCGTCTGTATATTTCGAGCATCCAAATATGGCAGAAGTTCCGGCAATAGACGTCACACTCTCCAACACTCCATCTCCCACAGCTCATCCTCGCCCTCCAGTTCCCTCAACTTCTTCCTTATCTCTTCGATGACGGCTGTCTCAGCATCGCCCTGCCGCACGACGTCCGCGTCGTACACCACTATCACGTCCGCCACGTCCATCCCGCAGACCACCGCCCTAACCTCTAAATATGGTAAATCGGCGATATTGACCATAATGCTACTTAAAGAGAGAGCAAAAACTAAGTGAGCAAAATTGAGGCGCTCCGGGTACGAAGGGCGAACTCAACATCGGACAAATTTTTTTTTTCATTTTCAGATTCTAGACCTCTTGGTGAATACACCCATATAATTTTTATGTTGAGTTCGCCCTTTTTTCCCCTTTAAATACGTAAAAACCGATATGCGGCAGAGCTCTAACTGCGATATCCGAGCGTGTACGAAGAGCGAACTCCACATCCTAGTCCACAACCCCCACTCCTTTTCCCATTCCAGGCATGACTTTTCTGTTGAGTTCGCCCGTAACATAAAACTTTAAAATGCGAATATCTCGAAACTACGTTTTGTCGAGTTCGCCCTTCGTACCCGGAGCGCCTCAATTGAACGAGAGAAAAAAGAAATGAACCTACAAGTGATTTGAACTTTTCTTAAGCTTTTGCAGTCGTTAAGACGAATGAATTTTGTCTTCAATTTTCCAATATCACTCGTTTTTCCCACAATCCCTTCTAAAATTAAACTTCATTTGTTTTTCCTAATCGCTAACTAACCCATCTTATCACCTTATGAACCCTCGGACGGGCCTAAGTGCTCTCCCCGCCCGTCGTAGAAAAGCTTTCCATAGTGCCGACACTTTGCCAACATGTAGACATCTTTATGCCTCTCCTCTCCATTTAGTTTCTTCGCCCTTGGGAAAATTGCGCTTTAATAAATTCATGTTTACGACATCTCAAATCTTTCCCTCTTATTAAATAGTTATGTTAACGTCGCTCCTAAACTCGATATTCAAACACCTTGATTAAACTTTCAAGTTTCATTAACCTTTAAACAGTTTCCCCCGACAATTTGGGCATCCAATAACTATTCTAACTCATAAATAAATGGAAGTTTCTTATTGTTTATTGACTAGGGTGCTTTTTCTTCAAATTTTGCGAGAAAACTGTTGGTTTCTTATAAATTTTTCTTTTTGCTGCAATCTAGGAGAAACAATTGTAACTAATCTAAAAACCGTAATTTTATCAAGTTTCTCGTTAGTTCTAACACCGGATAAGTCATTTTTCCAAGGTTTTCAGCCAAAATACGGATTAATTTCTCATTGGAATCAACGCATCACCTGTTGGCTAAATCGTGAACTACGCATTTTCTGTTGGTAATAGGGTTAAACTACCAACAGAATTCGATTCTCCACAAAATTTACCATCAGAAACTATGCCGAACTCAAAATTGATAAAAAATGACTTATCCGGTGTTAGAACTAACGCGACAATTTGCTCCCATTTTACAAAAAATAGACAGTTGATAGGAAAAAATTTTATTTATCTTTTTGCTTCTTTGAACACTCTTAAATTTAAATACAAACTCGGATTATCGAAATTTTCAGTTTATCATAAAAATTATTGATAAAAAGTTGACTTTTTTTTTCTGATTTCTTACATTTTTATGGTTTTTGAAATTAAAAAAAAAAAAATCTTTTGTATTTACGTAAATAAATGTATTTCAAAGCCAAATCAAAAAGAAAATTTTAAAAAGACGATAGCTTTCTCGCAAAAATGGATCAAAAATTCACCGCCGTAATAAGTGGAGCAACTTTTGAACTTCCTTAAAGAAGTTATTGTGATACCCTCCACGTCGGGTTTTTGCGGAAGGGTCTTCCAGACCCCGGAGGGTCAAATCGAATCTTTACCGATCTCAACTTTGTCTGTGGTGCCGGCCGGCCGTGGCATTTTTTCCGGAACACTTTACGGCCACAGTTTTCATCCGATTTTCACCAGATTTTCACCAAATTTTCTTCAATTACTCCTTATATTTTTATGAATTTTTGGTGTTAAAACATTATCATTTTTTTTTTTTCATTTTAGAAGGGAAAAACTCCATAGTTCCACGCCTTACGAGAAGGACCTCTCTTGGGCAAAAAGCCGATTATTTCTACCTTGATACTTAGAAAATGTTTTAGAAAAAAAATTAAAAAAAAAACTTGGAAAATTCATTGAAAAATGGAAAATTCCCCCTCCGTTATACTTCCCCCTCCCGTATACTTCCTCCACTGTTATACTTCTCCCTCCATTAAACTTTCCCTGTTGCTAAACTCGGTTAATGGGAAAAAAGGGCTACGGATGTTTAACTCCTAAAAATGACGGTCTGACGACTGTTCAGCTCATTTTAGACGACAATATGACGCCCTAACGACAGTTTAGCTGCCAATATGACAATCTGACGACTGTTTAGCTGATAATATGACGGTCTGACGACTGTTTAGCTCATATATTGTTTCTACCCTAATACTTAAAAAAAAATTTCGAAAAAAAAACTTACAAAATATTCCGATAAAAAAAAAAGCGCAAATTTAAAAAAGAAAACTTGGAAGATTTTTTGAAAAAAAAAACTCGGAAAATTAAAAAAACTTCCTCTTCCGTTATACTTCCCCTCCTTTAAACTTCCCCCTCCCTTATACTTCCCATCCCTTATACATCCCCCTCCGTTATACTTCCCTTCCTTTGCACTTCCCCCTCCCTTATGCTTCCCCTTCTTTGTACTTCCCCTTCCTTTTGCTTCCCCTCCCTTATATTTCCCCCTCGCTTTAGAATATGTTTTATTTATTTTAATACAAAAGATTTTTGTCATAAAATAGAAAAATGTAGAAAATCAGAAAACCAACAGTTTTCACGCAAAATCGTAGCAAAACTTCAAAGAAAAACAACGCCAGCGCATCAAATGGTATAACGGACCCTTAAACAAAAAATAATCAATTTTTTCGTTTATTTTTGAAAATAAAAATCGAGTTGACTCTCATTTATTATTCAAAATGAGGGTCCGGAGGATGAGTTTTCTGTGCGATGTGACTTGGCTAAAATGAACGTAGGGTCTACGGGGGGGGGGGGTGAGTTTTTTCCGGGGAAAATCCACCCCCCCCCCCTCCCCCCGCAGGGTTTTCGACTACCAGAATAGAAACTGTTCGATAACTAGCCACGACCCTTCGCCTCGATTCTGACCAATTTGTAAGCACGTCATGAGTTTGGAAATTGATATTACAACCCTTCCGACATTCAAATGTTAAACCAATCACGAGTCACGTAGACGATAAAATTTTATGGACCCCGACGCTGTTAATTGTATCGAACGTCGGGGGGACGAAACAAAAAATCTACCTAAAACCAACATTTTTTGAGGAAAGAAAAATATTAGGAGGAAAAAGAGTTATTGCACTATCTGAAAAAAACGTCGATTTTTTAAAAAGTAATAATTTTTATGAATTTAAAAGTACAAATTTTAAGAGCTTCCGACGAAAACCTCCTTAAAGAGAAGTAAAAATATAGGAGGGGAAGTATAATGGAGGTGGAAGTATAACAGAGGAGGAAGTATAAGGGAGGGGGAAGTATAAAAGAGCATATTGACAACTAAACAGTCGGTAGGGCGTCACATGGTCGGCTAAAATGAGCTAAACAGTCGTCAGATCGTCATATTATCAGCTGAACAGTCGTAAAATCGACATATTGTCAGCTAAACAGTCGTCAGATTGTCATATTGGCAGCTAAACTGTCGTCAGACCGTCATATTGTCGTCTAAAATGAGCTGAACAGTCGTCAGACCGTCATTTTTAGGAGTTAAACTTCCGTAGCCCTTTTTTCCCATTTACCGGGCTTAGCAACAGGGGAAGTTTAATAGAGGGAGAAGTATAACAGTGGAGGAAGTATACGGGAGGGGAAGTAAACGGGAGGGGAAGTATAAGGGAGGGGGAAGTATAACGGAGGGGGAATTTTCCTTTTTTCAATGAATTTTTTAATTTTTTTTTTTTCTAAAACATTTTCTAAGTATCAAGGTAGAAATAATGGGATTTTTGCCCAAGGGAGGTCCCTTTTGTAACGGGTGGAAGTATGAAATTTCTCACTATAAAACGTTAATTAAAAAATGACCGTTTTTTTACTTCATAAATTCGTAAAAATATAAGGAGACTTTGGTGAAAATCGTCCCAATGCAACGGTTCGGCCGCAGCGAATTTTCAAACAGAAATATCTCCGCCATTTTTTCGAAAATCAAAAATCGCCCTCGTTAGTTTCTTGTTGACCGACTAAAGAAAATTTGGAGAAATCGGTTGAAAACTGAGGCCGTGAAGTGTTCCGGAAAAATGCTATGGCCGGTCGGCACCACAGACAATGTTGAAAGGTTCAATATTCGATTCGAAGACCCTACCCCAAAAACCCTACGATAACACAGTCACAATTACTTCATTAAGGAAGTTAAAATCGATAAAACGAATTTGTATTTAAATTTATTAGTGTTTAATAAAGCTAATGGCTAAAATAAGCTCTTTCCTAAGTACAGTCAATTTTTTGTAAATTGGGAGCAAAAACAAAAACTCGATAAAATTACGGTTTTTAGCTTCGTTTAGTTCCAATTGTTTTTTCTAGGTTGCATCACAATCGAAAAAATTGTTTGAATTTTTCTCGAAAAATTGGAGAAAAACTAAAATGTAAACGGCTTTGGTTAAGAAAGAAGGTTTTTCTTTGTAGCTATTGCAAAAAATTTTAAACAATTTTTTATTATGTTTTTTTTTAAAAAAAGGTTCTTTAAAAAATGAAGATTTAAGGTTAAAGGATGACATTGATAAATTCTTTAGCTCTCGCGACCCAGAAAGTTGGAAGTCGGGACAATGTAATAATTTTTGAGGCTAGACAAGAAAAGTTTTCTAGACGGAAATTAATATCAAGGAGCACCTTCTAAACCTTTTTTCCCCCCCTGGGGGGAGGGGGGGGGTGAAAAACTGTCTTGCCATCCGAGTTCATTAACTTTCGTCGGATTTAAAAAAAAAATCCTTTTACAAAAATCGAGATTTTGAATAATTTTAGTTTTTTCAGAGAACGCGGGATATTGGGGAAAATATCGAGGTAGAAAAAATGAGTCTTCGCCCAGCCAGGCCTCACTAAACGGGGGTTGTACGTTCCCAATTCTGCCTACTGAAGCCTCGAAGTTTTCCGGGAAAAATAGACAACCTGAATTTTCCTCTTGGCGTAAACCGAAACTCCCGAAAAACCGCTCGTGAAGAGTAATACAATAACTTTTCTTTTTGAGAGGTGGGATATTAAAACAAAGATTAAAAGAATTATCTATCTTAAATATAATTTATCTTTAAAAAGTCTTCAAATCGTCATGTTATCACCGAAACAGTTGCCAGACCGTCATATTATCAGCTAAAAAATAAACAGTCGTCAGATCATTATACTGTCAGCTTAACAGTCGTCAAATCGTCATATTGGCAACTAAGTCGCCGTCAGACCGTCATATTATCGGCTAAAAAAGTCGTCAGATCGTCATATTATCACCTAAACAGTTGCCAGACCGTCATATTATCAGCTAAACAGTCGTCAGATCGTCATATTATAAGCTAAAAAAAGTCGTCAGATCGTCAAGTTATCACCTAAACAGTTGCCAGACCGTCATATTATCAGCTAAACAATCGTCAGATCATCATACTGTCAGCTGAACAGTCGTCAAATCGTCCTATTGGCAACTAAACTGTCGTTGAGTAATACAATAACTTTTCTTTTTGAGAGACGGGATATTAGAACAAAAGAATTATAATATCTTAAATATAATTTTCTTTCGTCGAAATAATATTAGAAGACCTTTTCGTAATGGAGAAGCCAAAAGAGTGAATTTCGATGGCGGCTCTCCGTCTGGAGATCGTAGAAGCGGAACGAAATCTTCCGAACGGGAGTCACGGTTCGCAAACGGAAAGGTTTTTTTTAAAGTGTTCGCGAGGGAAAATGGTCGACGCTGTTGTGACGAGAGTTTTTGAGAGAACTCTTCCATCCCTCCCTCGGGCAGCCACCCCCGGGGTTGATCTATGAAGACATTTCCCTCCCATATTTCGTAAATGAGTTACAGCTCTGCCCCCATTCCGAGATTCCCAGACGCTACACAATTCCAAACTATTGTCTTTTTTTTTACTCCCTCTCTCTCTTTCACCAAACTTTTTTTTTCTCTAAAATACAGGGGAATGCGGGGTAAGACGGGCACCCTGTTTTTGTAAATAAATTTACGAAACATATTGGCAACTAAACAGCCATCAGATCGTCATATTATCAACAAAACAGTCGTCTGATCGTCATATTGGCACCTGAACCGTCGTCAGACCGTCATTTAGGCAATTAAACTGTCGTTAGGGCGTCATATTGTCGGCCAAAATGAGCTACACGTCAGATGATGATGTACAGTCGTCAGATGATGATATTATCGGCTAAGCAGTCGTCAGACCGTCATATTATCAGCTAAAAAAAAAGTCGTCAGATCGTCATGTTATCGGCTAAACAGTTGCCAGACCGTCATATTATTAGCAAAACAGTCGTCAGATCTTCTTATTGGCAGCTAAACAGTCGTGAGGGCGTCATATAGGCAATTGAACTGTCGTTAGGGCGTCATATTGTCGACCAAAATGAGCTAAACAGTCGTCAGATAATCATATAATCGGCTAAGCAGTCGTCGGACCGTCTTATTATCAGCTAAACAGTCGTCTGATCGTCATATGGGCAACTAAACTGTCGTTAGGGCGTCATATTGTCGGCTAAAATGAGCTAAACAGTCGTTAGACCGTCACATTATCGGCTAAATCGCCGTCAGATCGTCATATTATCAGCGAAATCGCCTTCAGACCCTCATATTATCAGCTTTAAAAAAAGACGTCTGTTCGTCATGACATCGGCTAAACAGTTGCCAGACCGTCATATTATCAGCAAAAAAAAAGTCGTCTGACCGTCATATTATCGGCAAAAAAAGTCGTCTGATCGTCATATTGTTAGCTGAATAGTCGTCGAATCTCATATTGGCAACTAAACTGTCGTTAGGGCGTCATATTGTCGGCTAAAATGAGCTAAACAGTCGTTAGACCGTCACATTATCGGCTAAATCGCCGTCAGATGGTCATATTATCAGCGAAATAGCCTTCAGACCCTCATATTATCTGCTAAAAAAGTCGGCAGATCGTCATGTTATGACTTAAATGGTTGCCAGACCGTCATATTATCAGTTAAAAAGTCGTCAGATCGTCATACTGTCAGCTGAACAGTCGTCAAATCGTCATATCGGCAACTAAACTGTCGTTATGGCGTCATATTGTCGGCTAAAATGTGTTTAAACATCCGTAGCCTTTTTTTGCCATTTCCCGAGTTGAGCAGGAGGAAGACTAACTTTAAACTCTTTTTCTTGAGGAGATCAAAATAATGATACCCACATCAAAACTAAGTTGAAAGTTGGAAGCCGGAGGCGCTTTTCCGAAGTACATTATGGGATTTTAAAAAGAGATACGTTTTGTAGGAAACAGGTGTTTATTCTTGAGTGTGGGTGGCGGGTGGAGGAAAACCTTTAGACCGTGAAGCTCACCGAATCCAATTCGATTTCGAGACTGCAAACATGTTGTTTTAGACGATAACCAAACGAGCGGGTAAACACGTCGAGTTTATTATTAATTAACGCACAAATAAAACGGTAATGAGGCACTGTTGTCACTCAACGGTTAACCCTCCTCATTAATCTCACTCCTGCTCATCTATTATTGACTACTTTTTTTCAAAATAGGGCCGACAAAACAATGCCAAACAAATAAGAAAAGTAATGGTTTGAAGAGCTTCCAACGAAAACTTCCTTAAGAGAAATAACAATATAGGAGAGGGAATTTAAACGGAGGGGACGTACAACGGAGGGGGAAGTATATGGGAGGGGAAGTATAACAGAGGGGGAAGTATAAGGGAACGATTGTATAAGGGAAGGGGATGTTAATGGGGGGGAGTACAATTTTTTTTTAAAAACATAATTTTTTTGTAAAGAGATAATAGGACGATCACACGACTGTTTAGCTGACAATATGTTGAGCTGATAATATGACGGTCTGACCACTGTTTAGCTAATAATATGACGATCTCACGACTAATTTGCTGGTAATATGACGATCCAACACTCTTTAGCTGATAATATGACGATTTGACTAATGTTTATCTGACAATATGTCGATCTGACGACAGTTTAGCCGATAATATCACGATCTTTAGCTCTTTAGCTGATAATATGACGATCTCACAACTGTCTAGCTCACAATATGTGGACTGTTTAGCTGATAATACGACTGTTTAGCTGATAATCTAACGACTGTTTAGCTGATAATCTAACCACTGTTTTGCTGATAATATGACGATGTGAGGACTGTGTAGCTAACAATATGACGATTGTTCAGCTGATAATATGACGATCTGACCACTATTTTGCCGACAGTAAGACGATTTAACACTGTTTAGCTGATAATATTACGATCTGACGACTGTTTAGCCGATAATATCACGATCTAACGACTGTTTAGCTGACAATTTGACGATCTCACAAATGTCTAACTGACAATATGTGGACTTTTTAGCTGATAAACTGACGACTGTTTAGCTCACAGTATGGCGATCTAACGACTGTTTAGCTGACTTAAGGCAAATCCTCCTGAATGTTTTCTTCCAAATCCCATAGATCGCAGTACTTTCGCCCCCAAAATTAGTTTCCTTTATTTTATCACAAAAAAATCATCGGAAATTTTTTTAAAAAAGCTCATTCTCTTAATTTGTGAATTTTCACGCTGCATAGAGAACAGTTTTTTCGGAAAAACTTTTAACTTACCTACTTTTGGAGTAAAATTTTTTTTCGAATGTTTTAGAGGAAGAAAATTTTATTGAAATCTGAGTTCGAAATCTGACATCGAGTTCCGGGCTCAAAAACTAGTTTGGACTCTTTTGAGAGAAGTTTTGACGTGAGCGTTTGACACTTCTCTGACCTTTGAAAGAGAATCGCAACATTTTCCCTCATGCCTTTGAATAGAAAACTTTTTTTCTTTTTTCTTTTTTGGACTGGCAAAGAGAAGTTATAGTATTACCCTCCATAGATAGTTTTTGGGAGTCAGTAGTCCAGATTCGGTAGAAGAAAAATGATTATTGAACTACTTAGCTGATAATATGACGATCTCAAGACTGTTTAGCAGACAATATCACGATCTCACGACTTTTTAGCTGACAATATGACGATCTCACGACGGTTTACCTGACTATATGACGATCTATCGACTGTTTACCTGATAATATGACGATCTGACGCCTGTTTAGCTGATTATATGACGATGTGCCAGTTTATCTGATAATATGACGATCCAACGCCTGTTTAGGTGATTATATGACGATCTGACGCCTGTTCAGCTGGCAATATGACGATCTAAAGACTGGTTAGCTGACAATATGACGCTCTACGGACTACCCTCGTTAAATGGATAGCAATTTCCCTCCTCTCTCAAATAGTTGTGTCTGCTGAAGCGAAAGCACTTCTTGTGGACTGTTTAGATGACAATAAGTCGATCTAACGACGGTTTAGCTGATAATATGACGATCTGACGCCAGTTTAGCTGATATATGACAATCTGACGAATGTTTTGCTGATAATATGACAATCAGACTACTGCTTAGCTGATAATATAACGATCTCAAGACTGTTTAGCTGACAATATGACGTTCTAACGACTGTTTAGCTCATAATATGACGACCTGACGACTGTTTAGATCACAATATGACTATCTAACGACTGTTTAGCTGATAATATGACGACCTTACGCCTGTTTAGATCACAATATGACGATCTAAGGACAGTAGCTGATAATATGACTACTCTCCAACCGAGTTTTAACAGTTGCTAGCCACTCTCAAAAGAGAGCTTTGGGCAAAAAGAAACCGAGTTGAAAATGCAATGGACGTTCCGGGTTGTTGAAAGGCGAAATAGCCTCAGTAAAGCACCGGTGAGAAATCTATCGTTTGAAAAGGAGTCGTTTCAATGGCATGTAATTGCCAATTAAAGGCTCAATTCAGACAAGTTCCATTAACCTGCACAAACTCAACACTTATTTGAAAAAGCGGTACTTGAAAATAAAAAAGCAAATAAAAAAGTTTTATAAAAAAAACTTTTAATTTTTATAACTTCATTTTTAAACTGTGGGCACAAAAATCCTCAGTTTTTTCTCTTCTTCCATTTTTTTTTCTCCCTTAAAAGAACTCCGTGGAGTATATATTTACAGTAATGCAGGAAACCTTTCTGTTCTGCCCGTTTACAATGCCACCTTTCCAAGTCCCGGCTTTTCATCCGTTCTATAGAAAAACAGTACACCTCACTTTTTTCAAAGCTTTTTTTTTTTCTTCCAGGGAAGTAAAAAAGTTGGAGATTTATAGCGGTGTTGGAATCCATTAAAATAGAAAATGCCCGAGGTGTGATTTTTTTCCACCTCCCCTTTTCAGAAAAAAAAAGAAGAAAAAAATACCATTAAGATTTTAATTAAATACTTTAATAACGTTGAGGACGAAATTCTATATTAAAAAAATACCGCCTGTACCCGACGACACGAAAAATCTTATAATACTTTGAAAAAATAATAATACTGAGAAAATTTAAAAAACGGAAAAATAGGGTTTACTCAAGAATAATAGATATCTAACGACAGTTTTGATGATAAATGAGACTATCTAATTAATCTTTAGCTGATAATATGACGTTCTAACGACTGTTTGGCTGATAATATGACCTGTCGACAGTTTAGCTGATAATATAACGATCGAACAACTGTTTAGATTAGCTGATAAGGTATGACTAATAAGACGATCTATCTGCTTTTTAGCTGGCAATATAACTTTCGAAGGACTGTTTAGCTGATAATATGACGATCTAACTGCTTTTTAGCTGATAATACGACGATCTAACTGCTTTTTAGCTGACAATATAACATTTAAACGACAGTTAAGCTGATGATATGACGATCTGACGACTGTTTACTTTGAGAAAAAAAAATACTGAGGATATTGAAAAAAAAGGAAAAATACGGTTTACCCAAGAATAATAGAAATCTAACGACTGTTAGGCAATATAAGGAATTAAACGACTGTTAAGATGACAAATGAGACGTTCTAACGAATGGTTAGCTGATAATATGACGATCTAAGGACTATATAGCTGATAATATGACGATCTAGCTGCTTTTAGCTGACAATATAACATTTAAACGACTGTTTAGCTGATGATAATATGACGATCTGACGACTGTATACTTTGCAAAAATAACAATACTGAGGAAATTATAAAAAAAAAGGAAAAATGCGGTTTCCTCAAGAATAATAGAAATCTAACGACTGTAAGGCAATATGAGGAATAAACGACTGTTTAATGACAAATAAGACGTTATAACGAATGTTTAGCTAATAATACGACGACCTGCCTACTGTTTAGCAGATAATATGACCTGACGACTGTTTAGCTGATTGTGACGATCTAACGGCTTATAATATGACGATCTAACGGCTGTTTAGCTGATATATGATATCTAAGGACTGTTTAGCTGATAATTTGACGAACTATCTGCTTTTTCGCTGACAATTTAACATTCTAAGGACTGTTTAGCTGATAATATGACGATCTAACTTCTTTTTAGCTGGCAGTGTAATACTTAAACAACTGTTTTGCTGATAATATAACGATCTGACGACTGTTTAGCTGACAATATGACGATCTAACGACTGTTTATCTTGTGGGAACCACAAAACATATGTTCTAAATAATATTTAAAATCATTCTTCAGAATAAAATACATGACACACGCAACTTCTTTCTTCATTTCTTTCTTTCAAAATTTAGTGGTGATGATCCATCCCACAATCTGATAATATGACGATCTATCGACTATTTATCTGATAATATGACGATCTAACGACTATTTATCTGATAATATGACGACCTGACGACTATTTATCTGATAATATGACGATCTAACGACTATTTATCTGATAATATGACGATCTAACGACTATTTATCTGATAGTATGACGATCTTACTACTTTATTTTGATTATATGACGATCTAACTACATTATTTTGATAATTTGACGATCTTACGACCTTTTTGCTGATAATATGACTATCTGACGACTGTTTAGCTGATAATATGACGATCTGACTGTTAAGCTGACAATATGCCAAACTACTTTTTAGCTGACAATATGATATTTTAACGACTGTTTAACTAACAATATGATTAAGTTAAATCACTTTCTCGACCTCTTCGATAAACTCGATAAACGTTCGATCTAGTTGATTTTTTTTAACCCTAAAATCTCATTTTTGAATTGTAGTATTCAACTGTACCAAAATTGACATTTTGGGACAATTTCAAAGGTTTTTTTCTCTCTTTTTTACCTCGTTTTTATTGAGTTTGGACAGCGTTAATTCCTTTGTATGTCAGAAAAATGTGACCACGATATTCTCTTTTATTGTAAAAGTTAATTTCAAACATTGGAAATAAACAAATTTTTACATTTTCCTCTCAGTTGGTTTTATCATTCAGGTGGAAGAATCATCCTAGTAGAATTTTATTATCTGCTCGCTTTAACCCTCCCTCACTCTGTCACCATACTGTCTTTATCCTTCTGATTTAAAAATCAAAGAGAAAAAACATTGTAAAAGAGAAATATTATAGGGACGGGAATTTTCTCCCGTACCTCCATTTCAGGCACTAATTCGACTGAATAAAAATTTTTTTGGGGGAAAAAGGGTAAAAAATGAAGGCGAACGGGGAGAATGTTTCACTCTAATCAACTAGGGTTTGTCGAGGGTCCTTTAAGTCCGTTCTTTGCTTTAAATTCCATTATACAAAGTGGCCGGAAGGTTAATATTTCATGAGGGGGCATTAGTCGAGGTGCATAATGCATCTATCCCCTCTTCTTCACTCAAAAAAAAAAGAAGAAAAACGGATGCTCCCGTTGGGATTTTAGCGCGAAAAACGCTTTTATGTTGTCAAAAATGGTCACATGGTCGAATCAACATGAAATTTTGCGTAGATTACGATTCTGAAATAAAGTACTGGTTTGAGGAGCTTCCAACGAAAACTTCCTTACAGAGAAGTAACAATATAGGAGGGGGAAGTATAATGGAGGGGACGTAAAACGGAGGGGGAAGTATATGGGAGGGGAAGTATAACAGAGGGGGAAGTATAACAGAGGTGGAAGTATAACGCAAGGGGAAGTATATGGGAACGAAAGTATAACGAACGGAGGGAAAGTAAAAAGGAGGGGGAAGTATAAGGGAAGGGGAAGAATCAAGGAGGGGAAGTAAAAGGGAGGAGGAAGTTTTTTTTTCGAAAATTTTTCAAGTTTTTTTAATTTTCCGAGTTTTTTTTTTTTTTTTTTTTTTTTGGTTTTTTCCGAGTTTTTTTTCTTTGTTTTTCCGAGTTTATTCGTTTTTTCGAAAAAATTTCCGAGTTTTTTTCCGAAAAATTTTCCGAGTTTTTTTTGTTATTTTTGAAAAATTGTCCGGGTTTTCTTTTTTAAATTTGCTTTTTTGTCTGAAAAATTTTCTAAGTTCTTTTTTTTCGAAAATTTTTCCTCGTATCAAGGTAGAAATAATGGGCTCTTCGGCCTATGGATGTGCCTCTCGTAATGGGTAGAAGTATGAAATTTCTCCCTACTAAAAAAAATAATAATTAAAAAGTGGAAATTTTTTTTACACCAAAAATTCGTGAAAATTATAAGGAGTCTTTGGTGAAATTTGGTGAAAAGCGGACCAACGGTTCGGCCGCAGCGAATTTTTTTAAAATTTCCGCCATATCTCCGCCATTTTTTCGAAATTCAAAATCGCCATCTTATCATTCTTATTCACCGGCTGATGTGTGAAAATTTGGTTAAAAATCGGATGAAAACTGTGGCCGCAAAGTGTTCCGGAAAAAAATGCTACTGACGGACGGCCGGCCGGCACCACAGACAAAGTTCGTTGAGATCGATAAAGATCAATATTCGAATTGACCCTCCGGGATCTGGAAGACCCTTCCCCAAAAACCCGAAGTGAGGGTATCACAATAACTTCTTTAAGGGAGTTAAAAATAGGGGTTCTCACTTCAAATAACAAAGTTAGGTTCTGTTGGGGGCACCCTGTATATCCAAACGCATTTTAAAGTAAACCATCAAATTCTTTAATTTAAATTAAGGGGGTTTAAATTTAACTTTTTATCATAAAACCAAATTTAAACGCTCTCTCAGACGTGTATCATGTGTTTCCGGACACCCTGTATACCACAGAAAACCCGTTAAAAGATTTCTCGTCATAAAAACTATGAAAACGCTCTAAAAAAGCGGTAAAAATGGCTCTCCTTCGCCAAAAACCAACGGGGAAAATCAGAAACTGGGTTTTCACAGCCAAAAATTCTCCAGACTTTTTTTTTTGCCTTGGGACCGAAATCTTTAGCTTCCTCCAATCTAAAACGAATTTTCCGAAGGGGATCACAAGGCCGACATCCCCTTAACAGTCGTCAGATCGTCATATTATCAGCTAAAGCCCCGTCAGACCGTTATAACGATGAACCTATCAATTTATTCACAACACATTTACTAACAGGAAAATTTGAATTCTCGGTCATCCTTTCGGCGTTACACTACAGGCTCTAACTATTTATTTTGACAAATATTTTCGTTAAAAAGGCGTTTGTGTAAAGATTTACAAGCTTTCCTCTTAGCAGTTTTCTTTTTTTTTTTTTAAACGTCCGTTGGATTCACTTTGCATTAAAACTTTGGAGGCGGGAAAAAGGCGGTGGGAGAAGGGGGATTCCCGTAACTTTAGATAATTTTCCACTCATCCATCAAACTTAGGTTAAGACTAAGGAGTTGGTTTTCTTTCTTAATTACACCATGATTAATAGTAAAAGCCCTTTTTTGTTATACAGAAAATGTACAAAAATAATTCTACCGAGGAAATAGGCCTAAAAAAACCGAAAAACCTTGAAGAAAACAGAATTTGTCTCATAAAAATGGCTATTCATGTGGTGAAAGTTATAAGCCGATAATATGACGATCCACGACTGTTTAGCTAACAATATCACGATAACTATTTATTTTGACAAATATTTTCGTTAAAAAGGCGTTTGTAAAGATTTACAAGCTTTCCTCTTAGCAGTTTTCTTTTTTTTTTTTTAAACGCTCCGTTGGATTCACTTTGCATTAAAACTTTTGGAGGCGGGAAAAAGGCGGTGGGAGAAGGGGGATTCCCGTAAACTTTAGATAATTTTCCACTCATCCATCAAACTTAGGTTAAGACTAAGGAGTTGGTTTTCTTTCTTAATCTTAATTACACCATGATTAATAGTAAAACCCTTTTTTTGTTATACAGAAAATGTAACAAAAATAAATTCTACCGAGGAAATAGGCCTAAAAAACCGAAAAACCTTGAAGAAAACAGAATTTGTCTCATAAAAATGGCTATTCATGTGGTGAAAGTTATAGCCGATAATATGACGATCCAACGACTGTTTAGCTAACAATATCACGATCTGACGACTGTTTAGCTGACAATATGACGATCTGACGACTGTTTAGCTGATAATATGACGATCTGACTACTGCTTAACTAATAATATGACGATCTCAAGACAATTTAGCTGAGAATATGACGATCTCACGACTGTTTAGCTGACGATATGACGATCTGACGACTGCTTAGCTCATAATATGACGATCTGACGACTGCTTAGCTCATAATATGACGATCTCATAGCTGTTTGGCTGAAAATATAATGATCTAACAACTGTTTAGCTGACAATATTACGATCTCACGACTTTTAGCTGACAAAATTACGATCTCACGACTTTTTTGCTGATAATATGACAATCACACGACTTTTTAGCTGATAATATCACGATCTCACGAATTTTTAGCTGATAATATGACGATCTGACGACTGTTTGGATAATAACATGACTATCTCACGATTGTTTAGCTGACAAAATTACGATCTCACGACATTTTTGCTGATAATATGACGATCACACGACTTATCAGCTGATAATATACGATCTGACGACTGCTTAGCTCATAATATGACGATCTCAAGACTGATAAGCTGAGAATATGACGATCTCACGACTGTTTAGCTGACAATATGACGATCTCATAGCTCTTTGGCTGAAAATATGACGATCTCATGGCTGTTTGGCTAAAAATATGACGATCTAACGACTGTTTGCTGGTAATATGACGATTTTTTATTTATCTGGTGTTTTTTATTTCTGAGGTGAAATTGCTATTTTCTTGATTCCTTCTTTCAGAATCGAAATTTCGCTTTTCCGAACGAAAAAATCTTTTATAATAATTATATTATTAAGTTATTATTAAATTTCACCTCAAGAACCGAATCGGAAAGGAGGATCGGCGCAGAAAGTTGGAGAGGGAGTTTTAAGTAGAAGATTAAAGTTGAGGAGCTTTTGTTCTATAAAATAAACCCATCCTTTCAAAAAGCATGTTTTAGAATATTATTCAACCGAAAAGTTTTTTTTTTTTCTCCCTTCCTCTCCGCTCTTTTTAGTTAAAAAACTTAAAATGAACTCTTTTTCGGTGATTTTCTTCTCTAAATTTTAATTAAATGAGACGGAAAAGAACTCTCGTGTACTCTGAATTCTAAATTAGAAGAGACAACGTCGGGGAGGTAAATATCCGTTTACTATAAAACCTCCCTTTAAAACTTGACATCCTGTGCGCGGGGGTTATAATTTTAGATTAACACTAAACATTTTTATTGTTACTCCGTGAGTTTTTACATTGAACTTTCTTTTTTGTTTAAATTTTTTTCGTTTTAAGAGGTTCCCTAATTGGGCAATTCCCCGGCCCAATTAATCTTGGTCTCAGAAGGGAAGGATTTTCGTCATAATTACTTTAGACTGGATTCGACTAATTTATGAGAATACTAATTTTGAAGGAGAAACAAAGAGATTCGAGAATATTATATTTGAAATTTTGATAAAACACATCAGAATTTCATTAATCTAGGCCTAACGGCTGTTTAGCTGAGGCCTGTTTAATACATTGGCTGTTGGGATTGAGAAAAAGCAAAAGCTCAGCCTTCTATTGGTTGTTGGGAGTGGCTTGTACCATTTCCCAACCTTCTACTGGCGGTTGAGAGTGGCTTAGAACTTTGGCCAGCCATCTATTGACTGTTGGGAGTGGCTAAGAAATTTTCCCAGCCTCCTATTGGCTGTTGGAGTGGCTTAGACCTTTGCCTAACCTTCTATTGGCTGTTTGTAGTGGCTTAGACCTTTGCCTAACCTTCTATTGGCTGATAGGATTGGCTTAGACTTATGCTAAGCCTTCTATTGGTTGTTGGGAGTGGCTTGTACCATTTCCCAGGCTTCTACTGGCTGTTGAGAGTGGCTTAGAACTTTGGCCAGCCATCTATTGACTGTTGGAGTGGCTAAGAAATTTTCCCAGCCTTCTATTGGCTGTTGTGAGTGGCTTAGACCTTTGCCTAACCTTCTATTGGCTGTTAGGATTGGCTTAGACTTATGCTAAGCCTTCTATTGGTTGTTGGGAGTGGCTTGTACCTTAGCCCAGCCTTCTATTGGCTGTTGGGAGTGGCTTAGACATTTGCCTAACCTTCTATTGGCTGTTAGGATTGGCTTAGACTTATGCTAAGCCTTCTATTGGTTGTTGGGAGTGGCTTGTACCTTAGCCCAGCCTTCTATTGGCTGTTGGGAGTGGCTTATACCTTTTCCTAACCTTCTATTGGCTGTTAGGATTGGCATAGGCTTATGCTAAGCCTTCTATTGGTTGTTGGGAGTGGTTGTACCATTTCCCAGCCTTCTATTGGCTGTTGAGAGTGGCTTAGAACTTTGTCCAGCCATCTATTGACTGTTGGGAGTGGCTAAGAAATTTTCCCAGCCTTCTATTGGCTGTTGGGAGTGGCTTAGAACTTTGCCTAACTTTCTATTGGCTGTTAGGATTGGCTTAGACTTGCCAAACCTTCTATTGGCCGTTAGGTTTGGCTTAGACTTATGCTAAGCCTTCTATTGGTTGTTGGGAGTGGCTTGTACCTTTTCCCAGCCTTCTACTGGCTGTTAGGATTGGCTTAGACTTATACTAAGCCTTCTATTGGTTGTTGAGAGTGGCTTGTAACTTAGCCCAGCCTTCTATTGGCTGTTGGGAATAGCTTAGACCTTTGCCTAACCTTCTATTGATTGTTGGGAGTGGCTTGTACCTTTTCCCAGCCTTCTACTGGCTGTTGAGAGTGGCTTAGAACTTTGGCCAGCCATCTATTGACTCTTGGGAGTGGCTTAGACCTTTGCCTAACCTTCTATTGGCTGTTAGGATTGGCTTAGACTTGCCTAACCTTCTATTGGCTGTTAGGTTTGGCTTAGACTTATGCTAAGCCTTCCGTTGGTTGTTTGGAGGGGCTTGTAACTTAGCCCAGCCTTCTATTGGCTGTTGGGAGTGGCTTAGAACTGTAGCGGCTCGGTCCGCTACCATATGATTTATATATCAGATTCAGTTTAAATAAAAGAATTCATACGAATTATTTCATACGAAATATTATTTCATCCGAAATATAATATCCTCTTCAATTGGTGACCCCTTCGTAAGAACGTAAGTTGCTTAATTTTTCAACGTTCGTTTTCTTTTTCAACGTCAAGACGACGATACGATTAACGTTTCAACGTTATTAATTTCAACGTTCGTAAATTTATTATCGATTTTTTTTTTCGTACATTTCGTTTTCGTTTTCGTAAAATGCAGCAGCAACAACAACAACACATAAATGTCTCGTTGCCTACATTTAACAGGGACTGTCCGGCTACCTGGTTTTTGCGAATAGAAAGCTTGTTCCGGTCTAGGAACATTAACGAAGATCAGTTAAAGTATGACTTATTAGTCATTTCCCTACCGGAGCAGGTACTGCAGGATGTTGAAGACATCGTCTTGCATCCACCGGAAAACGAAAAGTATACGGCTTTGAAGCGAGGTTTACTAGCTGAGTATTCGCTGTCGCAAGACACCTCTTTAATGAAGATTCTTCAGGGTCTGCAACTGGGGGATAAGAAGCCTTCCTTCCTTTTGAAGGAAATAAAGCGCTTAGCACAGGGACGGTTTAATGATGAGGTGCTGCGCACACTTTGGCAGTTTCAGTTGCCACTGCCCATGGTTCATGTAATTGGTGCCGGGGGTGAACAGGATTTGTCCGTTTTGGCCAAACGTGCTGATGACTATGCTGATCGTGAGTTGTTGAGGAGGGATGATCGGGTATGCGCAGTGGCCTCCCAACGCGTTGCGACAGCTGATCAAGTGACTCAGTCGGCAAGTGGACAGGTAACTCAGGCGACAAGTGGACAGTCGACAAAGGACTCCTCGAAGAATTTTCAGCCTCGATCGGAACGTAAACGATATCATCAAAGTCATTCATCAAAGTCATCTGATTTTTGCTTCTATCATGCGACGTACGGTGCGAAAGCACGGAAATGTGTTTCTCCGTGTAAATTATTTCCTACATCGTCAAAAAACATACAAAATACGTACACTCAATTCGAACAGAATCATCTTAAGTCAAATAGGAAATTCAATCCTAGAGGTAAATTTTGTTTTTATCATTTCAAATTTGGAAGAAAATGTCGACCAGAAAAATGCAAAAAACCGTGTGAATGGTCTGATACACACCCATCAAAACATCAAAATCACAAGAATAAAGCACAAGAAACTACCAAATTAACGTCATCCAACTTCACGAAAACCCAACAAGCTAAACAATTTTGTCTATTAGAAGAATTGAAAAATTTGATTCAAACGAAAATTAAAGAATTAAATGCGATCATGTACACCGACAAGAAGCATTCGCCCAAAGAACAAAATTCGAGGACTAACTACATAAATTCTATTCAGCATCTTCAGCCTTCAACCTCAAATTGCAAGCGAGAGGAAATTCTTCCGCGTCAAAATGACATCGTTCCAACACCTTCTACGTTCTGTCCATTTTCACCTTTTCGAACATGCTCGTTCGCCTTACAACCTGGACTTCAACCACAGCGTATTCCTCGCCTTTGTACGACTTAAACCGCTTTAAAAAAAAAAAAAACGTAGGAGGGAGGTAGTTGTAGCGGCTCGGTCCGCTACCATATGATTTATATATCAGATTCAGTTTAAATAAAAGAATTCATACGAATTATTTCATACGAAATATTATTTCATCCGAAATATAATATTCGCTTCAGAACTTTGCCTAACATTCTATTGGCTGTTAGGATTGGCTTAGACTTGCCTAACCTTCTATTGGCTGTTAGGTTTGGCTTAGACTTATGCTAAGCCTTCCGTTGGTTGTTTGGAGTGGCTTGTAACTTAGCCCAGCCTTCTATTGGCTGTTGGGAGTGCCTTTGACCTTTGCCTTACCTTCTATTGGCTGTTGTATTAGAGGGAAGAGACGACGATAAAATAAAATTCTTGGCCAAATAAATGGAATTTTTAAGAGTTATTGCCGGTGGCAATTTCAAACGTCCCGAAGCACTTTTGTTGTCTTAGGCGGGAGGAGGGAGAAGGAAAAAAGTTGGCTATTATAAAAGTTAGATTGGTAGTCATTGGCGGAGTGTAAATTTAGAAAAAAGAAACTCATGGCCCATTTCTTTAAAATGGCCTCCTTTCAACTTTCGGCACTTCCTAAGCCCCTATTAAAATCCTCGGGATTTCATTAGCCGGCGCTCTTATTTTGGTCTCCGTCAGAGGATTTCCACCCTGCCCCAGTCGAGGCTTTAATTAGAATCAAGGTAAACAAAAGAGAAAATCTTTTAAAAGCTTTTATGTCAAGAATTTTTCTTTGCCCAAACTTTTTTCATCTCGGGGGAAGTATAAAGCCTTATTGTTTACAATTTTAAGGTTTTTTTTTTTTCGTTGGAGCACTTTAACGAAGTTTAAAAAATGGTGTTTTTCGGTAAATTTTACAAAAACACGACTATCTGACGACTGTTTAGCTGACAATATGACGAATTGACGACTAACTAGAATTTAGATGATAACATGACGATCTCACGACTGTTTAGCTGACAATATTACGATCTCACGACTTTTTAGCTGATAGTATCACGATCTCACGACTTTTTAGCTGATAATTTGACGACCTGACGGCTATTTAGCTGATAATATGACGATCTCACGACTGTTCAGCTGATAATATGAAGATCTGACGACTGTTTAGCTGAGAATACGACGATCTCACGACTTTTTAGCTGATAACATCACGATCTCACGACTGTTTAGCTCACAATATTATGATCACACGACTTTTTTGCTGATAATATCTCGATCTCACGACTTTTTAGATGATAATTTGACGATCTCACGACTTTTTAGCTGATAATATGACGATCTGACGACTGTTTAGATGACAATATGACGATCTGGTGACTGTTTAGCTGATAATATGACGATGTAACGACTATTTAGATGACAATATGACGATCTGATGACTGTTTAGGTGACAATACAACATTTAAATTACTGTTCAGCTGATAATATGACGATGTAACGACTGTTTAGAGGCCAATATGACGATCTGATGACTATTTAGCTGACAACATGGCGCACTTTTGACTGTTTAGCGGATAATTTGACGATCTGACGTCTGTTAAGTTGACAATATGACGATCTAGGTACTGTTTAGACGATAATATCACAGTCGAACGACAGTTTAGCTGGCAATATTACGACTTAAGTACTGTTGAGCTGATAATATGACGATCTGAATACTATTTTGCTGATAATATGACGATCTATTTACCGTTTAGCTGATAATATGACGATGCCGCTTCTGTTTAGACGATAATATTACAGTCCAACGACTGTTTAGCTGACAGTAATACGATCGAGCGACTGCTTAGCTGATAATATGACGGTCTAATGACTGTTCACCTGATAATATGACGAACTGAAGATCGTTTACCTGACTATATTACGATCTAACGACTGTTTAGATGACAATACGTCGAACTTTTGACTGTTCAGCGGATAATATGACGATCTGACGTCTGTTAAGCTGACAATATGACGATCTAACACTTTTTAGCTGATAATATGACGATCTGACTATTGTTTAGCTGATAATATGACGATCTGAAGATCGTTTACCTGACTATATTACGATCTAACGACTTTTTAGATGACAATATGTCGAACTTTTGACTGTTCAGCGGATAATATGACGATCTGACGTCTGTTAAGCTGACAATATGACGATCTAACACTGTTTTGCTGATAATATGACGATCTGACTATTGTTTAGCTGAGAATATGACGATCTAACACTGTTTTGCTGATAATATGACGATCTGACTATTGCTTAGCTGAGAATATGACGATCTAACGACTGTTTGGCTGATAATTTAACGATCTCACAACTGTCTTGCTGACAATATGTGGACTGTTTAGCAGATAATCTGACGAGTGTTTAACTGATAATACGATTATCTGACGACTGTTTAGCTGACAATTTGACGACCTTACAACTGTTTAGCTTACAACATGTTAACTGCTGATACTATGACGACTGTTTATCTGATAATATGTCGATGTAACGACTGGTTAGCTGATAATATGACGATCTAACGACGTTTTAGCTGACTATATGATTATCTTACGTCTATTCTGATTAGTTTGACAAATTTTGGACCATTTGTTAGAGTTCTTGGAGCCTAGAGCTTCTTTAGTTATTTCGTGTGGTCCAGATGACCATATACTTTAAGGATAATATAAGAATGGGAGTATGAAACAGTGTCTAAATTGAACATGTATGAGTGAAACGTTCCTAGAGGTCAAAGTTGAGTATGTAAAATGGACAATATTATGTATAAGCAATAGAATTTCATGTGAGGGGGTTTTCTTTTTGAACATTTACCTCCTCCCTCCTCGCACTTTACTATTCACTAATGTATTCCTTCCCTAATCCCGTGGCTCACGCCTTTCTCTCCCTTTATTAAATCCATGGAAAAGTTTTCGCCGGGGATTCTCCTGGGGGGCGCCCGGGGGTGAGGGTAATGGCGTCACGTAGGGCGCCTCTCTCCAAAGATATTAAAGGTTTTTGCCAAGAGTCCCGACCCAAAGGATTTTCCGGGGACCCGTGAAAAGAGAAGAAAACCCATTTCGACCTTAAACCCCACCATCTTCTATCTTCCCGGCCACAAAAACTACTTCGCCTTTCCATATTATTCGAAATCTAATATCCTTTTCTTTTAAATTTTCAACGCGTTACCTACTTTTATGAAAAATTAAAACTCTGCCCGATAGGACGTTGAGGATCTGATGTAATTAAATAAAAATTCCAACTGCAGCTGCAGACTAGTTTAATACTCCCGGAGCATGCGCAGAACGATAGGCCGTGAAATCAGAAGAGTCCTGGAGCATACGCAGAACGATTAGGCCGTGAAATCAGAAGACTCCCGGAGCATGCGCAGAACGATTAGGCCGTGAAATCAGAAGACTACCGTAGCATGCGTAGAACGATTAGGCCGTGAAATCAAAAGACTCCCGAAGCATGCGTAGAACGATTAGGCTCTGTAATCAGAAGACTCACGGAGCATGCGCAGAACGATTAGGCCGTGAAATCTGAAGACTCTCTGAGCATGCGTAGAACGATTAGGCCGTGAAATCAAAAGACTCCCGGAGCACGCGCAGAAGTTTGGGGCTTAATGGGAAATACACGAATGGGCAAAACACCCCCTCCCCCCTTACCGCCACTGTTGGTACTATTTTCGAAGGGTTAAAAATTGGCAGTCCTGAAGCGAACTGTCATTCTTCTGTGGACGAGTCAAAGGGATTGAGAGCCCTCATCCCCACTGTTGGCACTATTTTCGACGGATTAAATTTGGTAGTCCTGAAGCGATCAGACTGTCGTTCTCCTGTGGACTAGTCAATGGCACTGCGAGCCCTCATCCCCACTGTTAGCACTGCTTTCGACAGGTTAAAAGTTGGCAGTCCTGAAGCTATCAGGCTGTCGTTCTTCTGTGGACGAGTCAAACGGATTGCGAGTCCTCATCCCCATTGTTGGTACTACTTTCGACGGGTTAAAATTGGCAGTCCTGAATCGATTAGGCTGACGTTCTTCTGTGGACGAGTCAAAGGGGTCGCGAGCCCGTTATTCCGTCGGAAAAGCTACCTTCTGCTTATGTCCAAAATCCGAGTGACTGGTTAAAAATAAAGATTAATTTTCCCATCCCCATATTTTAGTATCTGGCGTTCTCTTTCGCCTTTTTTCAACATCTCTATTCTCCACAAGCCCTCTTGACATGAGACATGATTGATGGTAACGGAAGCTTTGTTTGCCTCCTACGTCCTTTTCGATAGCCCCCTCGCCGCTTTCGGACTAAATACTCCGTGTATGATGGATCATAGGGTTACCCCTCTTCAAACCCTCCCCCGACTTCATCCATTCAGACCAAACAGAAAGCGTTTGTTGAACAATACCGCTGATCACTGTTCACAACAACAGACGCAAACATTCCACTCGATATCACAGACCGGAGTTTTTCCCCTCCCCCACTGTCCGAACTGTCTGGGGTTATCAAAAGTCCATTTTTTCTCTACACTCTAATAAATATTGCTTTTATCGACATTTTTTGCAGGCCGATACAACCTTTACGTTTCCTTCGGTACTACCAACTAAAAATTCCTCGAATTCCCTTTTTTCTAAAAAGGTGGCCTAATTTCAAAGTTAATTAATTGTAATCCATGCCTCCTATTGTTTCCTAATTAAACGGATCCGTTCTATTCATGTCGGCGGGACGTGTCTAGCGGGAGGTGGGGCTTTTACGCTTCACGTTACCTGAAACCCGAAACGTCGAACAATATCCTGAGGGATAGAAGGCTGCGTCCCCCGCGCTAATAATTCCTTCAATCTCTACACCTTCTCCTATCAATCATCATTCACAGTACACGAAGTGATCCCTTTATTATTTATATTTTGACCTGCTACAGAATTTCTAAAACCATTTTCATGTTTGAATTCATCGGGAGAGAATAGTTGATTGATATTGATTATTTATATTTAAAATCTTGATACGACAATGCCGGAGAGATCTGCAGTTATCCCGAGAGATCTACAGGGCACAGGCCCGCAATCCCGTTAACTCGTCCACAGAAGACTGACAGTCTGATCGCTTCAGGACTGCCAACTTTTAACCTGTCGAAAGCAGTGCTAACAGTGGGGATGAGGGCTCGCATCCCTTTGACTCGTCCCCAGAAGACAGCCTGATCGCTTCAGGACTGCCAATTTTTAACCCCTCGAAAGTAGTGCCAACAGTGGGGATGAGGGCTCGCAATCCCTTTGACTCGTCCACAGCAGAACGTCAACCTGATCGCTTTAGGACTGCGAATTTTTAACCCGTCGAAAATAGTTCCAACAGTGGAGATGCTGGCTCGCAATCCCTTTGACTCGTTCACAGAAGAACGACAGCCTGATCGCTTCAGGTCTGCCATTTTTTTACCCGTCGAAACTAGTGCCAACAGTGGGGATGAGGGCTCGTAATCCAATTGACTCTTCCACAGAAGAATGACAGCCTGTTCGCTTCAGGACTGCCAATTTTCAACTTGTCGAAAATAGTGCCAACATAGGGGATGAGGGCTCGCAATCCCTTTGACAAACAGTCATCAGGTCATATTATTATCAGCTAAATAGTCGTTACATCGTCATAATGTAAACCTTCGTCAGATCGTCATATTATCAGCCAGGCAATCGTTATATCGTCATATTGTCATCTAAACAGTCGTCAGATCGTCATATTATCAGCATAACAGTCGTTAGATCGACTTATTGTCCGCTAAACAGTCCACATGAAGCGCCTTCAATTCAGCAGATACAGTTATTTGAGAGAGGAGGAGGAAAATTGCTATCCATTTTAAGTAATTTTTTTTCAAACTCGTTAAAATCGACGATGGAGTTCTTTTAAGCAGTTCCACTTTTGAAAATTGAATTAAAAAGTTAAAAAGGGGACGACAGTCTTGCAACTTTCTAGACACAATATGTTGTTGTTTTTTCACCCCCTCTTCTCCTCTCATCATTTCCCCGACTACTTTTCCCATCCGAAACCCCTTTGCTGACTTTATCGACGAAACACTCTACGCCCGCGGCTAACTCCTCCCGAACTTTTGAGACTTCGAAAAAGAAGGCGAAGTCTTAAACAAACTGGGGTGGGGCTCCTAAATTCTTTTTCACCAAATCGTCTTCTTTTTTATATTAATAGTTAATTTCTGACCCTAGGTTTTGTTTATAAAAAAATTAAAATCTTCAAAAATAAGATAATCAATTATAAAAGTTGGTCTTTGAAACTTTTTAGTTGATATAACGACTTTCTAATTGAAATTAATATTAAAAACTTTTTAGAACACCCCCTTTTTTTTTAAATGAAAGGCAAAAACTTTCGGGCTTTTCATTAGCTGATGACTAGAGACATTTTTAACATAGCTGCGATCAAGGAGGCATTTTTGAGGATGGGGCAAATGTGAAGAAAAAGAGTCACAAAAGTGAAGAAAAAAAAGGGATATTTCAATATTTTTTAATCACCTGTTGATTGCCCGTTTAGTTTCAAACTATAAGACAGTTTAGATTTTTTTTTTCGAGGGATTTATTGGAACTTTCATGACGGATTTTGTCTTTAAGGATGCGTATCTGTTCGAGATTGAAAGCTTAAGTTTCCGATTAAACCGCTTTCTGCTCAAAACTAATTTGTTGGGTCGAAACTTTGGTCTGGAAACCCTTCTTGTAACTTTACGGGAGTTGAAAATGAAGGGAAACCTGTTCGAAAATCGTTTATTTTCGAATTTTCCTTCGCTGACGTCAAAACTTTTGAGTTTTTCGCCCGATAGGGGTCATATGGTGAAGTAGTTTTACGATGGGAGTTAAAAATTAGCAGTTCTGATGAGATCCATCGGCTGTCAGTTTTTGTGAACGAATCAAAGGGATTGCGAGCCCCCATCCCCACTGTTGGCCTTAATTTCGACGGGTTAAAAATTGGCAGTCCTAAAGCGATAAGGCTGTCGTTCTTCTGTGGTCGAGTCAAAGGGATTGCGAGCCCTCATCCCCAATGTAGGCACTATTTTCGACAAGTTGAAAATTGGCAGTCCTGACGCGATCAGGCTGTCTTCTGTGGACGAGTCAAAGGGGTTGCGAGCCGTCATCCCCACTGCTGGCACTATTTTCGACGGGTCCAAAATTGGCAGACCTGAAGCGAACAGGCTGACGTTTTTCTGTGGACGAGTCAAAGGGATTGTGAGCCCTCATCCCCAATGTTGGCACTATTTTCGACAAGTTGAAAATTGGCAGTCCTGAAGTGATCAGGCTGACGTTCCTCTGTGGACGAGTCATAGGGATTACGAGCCCTCATCAACACTGTTGGCACTATTTTCGACGGATTGAAAATTGGCAGTCCTGATATCACAGTCTTCTGTGGACGAGTCAAAGGGGTTGCGAGCATTCATCCCCACTGTTGGAACTATTTTCGTCGGGTTAATAACTGGCAGTCCTGATGCCTGAAGACTGTGGACGAGTTATATGTTATATGTTAAGATAGTATGGCGATCTAAGGTCTTTTTAGCTGACATTATGACGATGTAACGACTGTTTAGCTAATAATATGACGACCTGAAGACTGTTTACATGAGAAAACGGCGATCTAACGAATGTTTTAGCTGATACTATGACGACCTGACGACTGTTTAGACGAGAAAAAGTCGGTTTGACGACTGTTTAGCTGATAATATGACGATTTGACGAAATTTCAGATGACAACATGATGATGTAACGACTATTTCGGTGATAATATGACGATCTGACGACTGTTTGGATGACAATATGGCGATCTAACGACTGTTTGGATGACAATAGGTCGATCTAACGACTGTTAAGCTGATAATATGACGACCTGACGACTGTTTAGATGACAATATGACGATAAGACGACTGTCTGGCTAATAATATTTCGTTCTGACGACTGTATACCTGATAATATGACGACCAAAAGACTGTTTAGATAACAAAACGTCGGTCTACCGGCTGTTTAGCTGATAATATGACGACCTGACGAATATATGACAATATTACAATCTGACGACTGTTTAGACGACAATATGACAATCTAACAACTGTTTAGCTGATTATATAACGATCTGACGACTGTATACCTGATAATATGACGACCTTACGACTGCATCGCTGATAATATGACGACCAAAAACTGTTTAGATGAGAAAACGTCGGTCTAACGACTGTTTAGCTCATAATATGACAACCTGACGATTGTTTAGATAACAATACGTCGATCTAACGACATTTTAGCTGATAATATGACGATCTCACGACTGTTTAGCTGATAATACAACGTTCTTAGACTGTTTAGCTGATAATATGATGACCTGACGCCTGTTTAAATGATAAAACGTCGGTCTAACGACTGTTTAGCTGATAATATGACGTCCTGTCGAATAAACTATATGTTAATATGACGATCTGACGACTGTTCGGATGACAATATGACGATATAACTACTGTCTAGCTGATAATATGACGATCTGACGAATGTTTATAAGACAATTTTACGATCTAAGGACTGTTTAGCTGATAAGTGATAATATGACGATCTGAAGACTTTTTTGCTGGCAATATGACGATCTAATGACTGTTCAGATGATAATATGACGATGAAACGACGAAAGAGACAAAGTAGCGGGCTCACATTCCCTTTGACTCGTGTACAGCAACGCGCCGTCTAAACCGTCTAAATCTTACATATCGATTTGTTTACCTGTATCCACTAACTACCCTAAAATGGCCTCTAAGGCGGACTTTTTGGACGGTAAACAGTAAGTATTTTTTCCGTAAATATCCCTTTAAATTTTAATTCATTGAGCCAATTTGCTAATGTAGAGTTCCAACGGGAATTAGAGGAAAAGAGGGGAAACGTCTCTGTCTGAAAAGGGCCCAATAACCCCCTAAAGTGCCCCATGGGTAATTACACTAATATATCAAACCCTAGCCAATTGTTTATACCCAATGGAAAAGAGCTCCCAATGGTTTGAATTTAATAGCATCACCATATTCGTCCCTTTTAATTATTTAGATTGGATTTTCCAAACTCGCGAGAAAAGGTCGGGAAAATCGCATTTAATTTTTTGGTATCCAACTCTACTAAATTATCAAATCGAGTTCGAAATAAACAAAATATGTGCTTTTTTGTGAATTTTCTTGAATTTTATTTTTGTCGGTTTTTTTGCTCTTTTTTGACGCTTCGCAGCTCAAACACGGTTGGTCGCACAAAAAGTTTATTAAATTAAACTTTTAGGAAATTTAATCAGCATTGTTTTTACTTTATACATTATTCACCTGCAACTTACTGTTTTAGAGATACAGGCAACAAAACGAAAAAAGTCAAATTGATTTGTCGGTTTTTTTCGCTCTTTTTCGAAGCCTCGTAACTCGAGCGCGGTTAGTCGTACACAAAATTATACTTATTCAAAGTTGTAGGAAATTTAATCAGCTTTCTTTTTAACAAACCCATTTTTTCGCTAAGTCGTACCGTTTTGGAGATAAAAGCAAAAAACCGCAAAAACTCGCGTTTAAACCCCTCCCCCAGGAGCAAGACCAGTTTAAAAAAAAAATTACTTCAAATGGATTGCAATTTTCCTCCTCCTCTCTCAAATAACAGTATCTGCTGAAGATAAGGCACTTCTTGCAGTGGGCTGTTTAGCTGACAATAAGTCGATCTAACGACTGTCTAGCTGATAATATGACGATCTGACGACTGTTTAGCTGATAATATGACGACCAAACGACTGTTTAGATGAGAAAACGTCGGTCTAACGACTGTTTAGCTGATAATATGACGACCTGACGAATGTTTATATCACAATATTACAAACTGACGACTGTTTAGATGACAATATGACAATCTGATGATTGGTTAGACGACAATATGACGATCTGACGACTGTATAGCTGATAATATGACGACCAAACGACTGTTTAGATGAGAAAACGTCGGTCTAACTACTGTTTAGCTGATAATATGACGACCTGATGTATGTTTAGCTCATAATATTACAATCTGACGACTGTTTAGATGACAATATGACAATCTGACGGCTGTTTAGACGACAATATGACAATCTAACGACATTTTAGCTGATAATATGACGACCTGACGACTGCATGGCTGATAAAATGACGACCAAACGACTGTTTAGATGAGAAAACGTCGGTCTAACGACTGTTTAGCTGATAATATGACGACCTGACGAATGTTTATATGATAATATTACAATCTGACGACTGTTTAGATGACAATACGACAATCTGACGACTGTTTAGACGACAATATGACGATCTAACGACTGTTTAGCTGATAATATGACGATCTGACGACTGTTTAGATGACAAAAGTCTCCGTTTTACTTCCCCCTCCTATATTGTTACTTCTCTTTAAGGAAGTTTTCATTGGAAGCTCTTCAAACCAGTACTTTTGTCTGTTTTTTCGCTCTTTTCGAATCCTCGTAGCTCGAGGGCGGTTAGTCGTACACAAAATTGTACTTATTCAAATTTGTAGGAAATTTAGTCAGCTTTCTTTTATAACTTAACAATTTTTCAATACGACGTACCGTTTTGGAGATAAAAGCGAAAAACCGCAAAAAGTCGCGTTTAAACCCCTCCCCCAGTAGCACGACCCTGATAGTTTTTCATTCATCAGGTATATTTTTCAGCAAGGAAACTATAATTACTGAAGAAAAAGCCAAAAAAGATTGGGCTCTAAAATGGTCGGATTTGTCGACCCGTGAATTCTACGAAAACGTAAGTTGAAAGACACCTTCGGGGGGTTAAAACTTAACGGAGGAGCTTCCACTTCTCTCCGCGGCACCCTTCGTTTTCAGCCGGGTCGATACGAAGAGCTCGTTATCAAATTTAGGTTTAATTTAGTTGGGTTGTTTAATTGCTTGCTCGGAATTGTACTTTACCAGTGAGTTAAGGGGAAGGCGGCGAATATGTTGCCGGAGGGGCATCGAGATAGCAATCGCCTCGGAAAAGACGGTTCAAGAAATAATTAATCTTTTTTTTTTTCCCCCACCCTCAAATACGGTGCAGACCTTGATTTTAGATTAGAAAACGTCGGTCTAACGACTGTTTAGCTGATAATATGACGATCCGACGACTGTTTAGCTGATAATATGACGACCTCACGAATGTTTATATGACAATATTACATTCTGACGACTGTTTAGACGACAATATGACAATCTAACGACTGTTTAGCTGATAATATGACGATCTGACGACTGTTTAAAAGACAAAAGTCTCCGTTATACTTCCCCCTCCTATATTGTTACTTCTCTTTAAGGAGGTTTTCGTTGGAAGCTCTTCAAACCAGAACTTTAGTCTGTTTTTTCGCTCTTTTCGAAGCCTCGTAGCTCGAGGGCGGTTAGTCGTACACAAAATTGTACTGATTCAAATTAGTAGGAAATTTAGTCAGCTTTCTTTTTAACAAATACATTTTTTCGCTAAGACGTACTGTTTTGGAGATAAAAGCGAAAAACCGAAAAAACTCGCGTTTGAACCCCTCCCCCACGAGCACGACCAATTAGTTAGAAAAAAATTACTTAAAATGGATAGCAATTTTCCTCCTCCTCTCTCAAATAACAGTATCTGCTGAAGCGAAGGCACTTCTTGTGGACTGTTTAGCTGACAATAAGTCGATAACGACTGTTATGACGACCTGACGACTGCATGGCTGATAATATGACGACCAAACGACTGTTTAGATGAGAAAACGTCGGTCTAACGACTGTTTAGCTCATAATATAACGACCTGACGAATGTTTATATGACAATATGTATTACAATCTGACGACTGTTTAGATGACAATATGACAATCTTACTTATATACTTATATATTCATATATACACTTTTTTTCCCACCATCAAATACGGTGCAGACCTTGATTTTGAGCACTTTTTACCTCAACTTTTTTTCAAGCTCAAATCGATCTTTTTTGCGAGAGTGGGTTCCTTTTAAATCGTCTCCGAGAGTCTAAAATGGACGAGAATGGAAAAGGGAGGAAATAGCCTCGCTCGTTTCTCGTTTCTCGCCTTCTCTCTCCTTCTACCTTTAATTTCCTAGGGACCATTGTCGCCTACACCTCCTTAAATAAGGTTCAGACTCCTTTTCCTTTCACGTTTTTTTCCAAGGAAACTTATTTAATTTACGTTATTTTTTGGTAAATCTTTTCTCCCCCTTCTGCTTCTGATAAAATGGGGATAATTTAGCTGGAGAGGAAGTTTAATTGTTGGCCAACCTGAAGCTTAAGGATCAGTTATACCACTTCAAATAGCATTGTTACTGAGAAGTTTTAATCCAATCTTCAAGAAAACTGTTTTTTTAGAATCTGACGACTGTTTAGTTGATAATAATAAGATCTGACGACTGTTTTCGATGACAATATGACGATATAACGACAGTCCAGCAGATACTATGACGATCTGACGACTGTTCAGCTGATAATATGACGATATAACGACAGTCCAGCTGATACTATGACGATCTGACGTCTGTTTAGATGACAATATGACGATATAACGACAGTCCAGCTGATACTATGACAACCATAAGATCGTTCACCTGACAATATGACAATCTAACGACTGTTTAGTTGACAATATGTCGGTCTAACGACTGTTTAGATAACAATATGACAATATAAAGACTGTCTAGCTGATAATACGACGATCTGACGATTATTTAGCTGATAATATGACGGTCTGACGACTGTTTAGCAGATAATAATACGATCTGACGACTGTTTAGATGACAATTTGACAATATAATGACTGTCTGGCTGATAATATGACGATGTGACGACTGTTTAGCTGATAATATGACGATCTGACGACTGCTTTGATCACAAAACCTCGATCTAACGACTGTTTAACTAATATTATGACGTTTTGAAGAATGATTGAATTCATTACGTAAAGAAATGTTTCTAAAGCCAAATCAAAAACAAACAAAAATTTTAAAAAAGAATAGTTTTCTCTCAAAAATGGATCAAAAACGCCGCAGTATTAAGTAGTATAACTTATAAATTTAATTTAAATTTGAAAGGATAAAAATTAATAATTAAATTCAATTCAATATGAATTAAATTTAAATTTACCAGTGGTTGTTATCCACCAAAAATTTCCAATAGATGTATCACAACTTATAACTTTCTTAAAGAAGTTATTGTGATACTCTCCACGTCGGGTTTTGGGGCCCCGGAGAGTAAAATCGAATATCTATACCGATCTCAACATTGTCTGTGGTGCCGGCCGTCCGTAGCATTTTTCCGGAACATTTCACGGGAAACGATTTTCACCCAATTTTCACACAATCTTCCGTAGTCGGTGAACAAGAATTTAACGAGGGCGATTTTTGAATTTCGAAAAAATGGCGAAGATATGTCTGTTTGAAAAAAAAAAAAACTGCACTGCTGCCATTGGTTCGATTTTCAGCAAATTTTCACCAAATATGTACTCCTTATTTTTTTAGGTTTACCGAAGAGAAGCCCAGGAGCTCGGATTGAACTCAGAATACTATTTTGACTGGGTGAAAAAAAATAAAGCGAAAAAAAAACCAAAAATGTGTTGAAGTCAAACCATCGCCTCCATTTCCAGCGCAAAGTTCAAGTAAAAGAGAAAAGCTATAGAGAGTTTCAAAGAATCGTAATTTGCCCATCCCGTATCCGACTCACCCAAGGTCATACGAGTCGTATACGTGAACGACTCACTGACTCGGAGTAAGGTTATATTTTGCGAAGGTTATTTTATTGTCTCGTTTAGTTTCGGGTTCGGAAATCAGTTTCTCAACAGACTAAAATCGAAGAAGGAAATCGATTCCGTACTTTTTATTTAAAATTAAAAAAACTATCAAGGAAACTTTATAGGCTAAGGGAAAATTGGCGGGAACGTTTGGGGGATAGGTAATTTCTACGTGCTGTTATAGTTAATCAGAAAAACCATGTTTAGGTATTCATAAATTTGCTCTAGTGAGAACATTGTGAACTAACTGATTCGGAACGACTCCCTGAAACTAGGTTATAAAGCCTTGTTATCCTCAGTTGGATGATTGTGGATTAAATTAATAATTTTAGTCGCATTTAGGAGAGAGAACTTTATTTACAAACGATAGACATGAGACAGACAAACTCAGAGTATGAGACACTGTTATATCGGTTAATGACAACGTTGCCAACCTGACAAGGGACCTGGGGAATACCCCTACAGCCTCTACGAGAAGACGCCGTTTTGTGAGTCGTATATGGGAAGGGCAAATTACGATTCCCTAAAACTCAATCAAAATAAATTTTAATTTTTTTTTTTTTTTAATTTTAGAAATGGTAGGCTGGAGGGCTTTTCCAGAATTCACATTGGAAATCGCCGGACCATTTTTCATCTCGAAAAAATTCACGATGACACCGGAAGGACGTGAACCACCTGAAGCCTACGATTTTATCGTCCTCGGTTAAAATTTTATGATAATAATAAAAAGAAAATATATAGAAAAAGACACCTTTTTATATATTTGCTAATCAATTTTAACGAGCCCTCTCCTGGCTTTACAAATCCTTTTCAACCTGCGGGGTTGTTTTATCCTTTATTCCCTCCCCCGTTATTATTTTTATACTTTTTTATTTCAGCCACTTTTATAGCGCCTCAAGTTATTGGCCCTTTATTTTTCCAGGTAGGTTTTTATGGGTAAAACATGATTAAAAATTAATTTTCTTTTTTTTTTAAACCACTTTTTAGGAAATAAACACATTTTCGATAAGATTAGAAATAGGGTAATTTCGAAGGTGAATTAACTGAACAGACGTTAGAGCGTCATATTGTCAGCTAAACAGTCGTTAGAGCGTCATATTTCAGTTGAACGATCTATAGATCGTCATTGCATCACCTAAACAATCGTTAGAGCGTCATATTGTGAGCTAAGCAGTCGTTAGAGCGTCATATTGTCAGGTTAACAGTCGTTAGACCGTCATATTGTCAACTAAACAGTCGTCAGAGAGTCATATTATCAGCTTAACAGTCGCTAGACCGTCATATTGTCAACTAAATAGTCGTTAGAGCGTCATATTGTCAGCTTAACAGGCGCTAGACCGTCATATTGTGAGCTAAACAGTCGTTAGAGCGTCATATTGTCAGGGGAACGATCTTTAGGTCGTCATATTATCAGCTGAAAAGTCGTTAGAGCGTCATATTGTCAGCTTAACAGGCGCTAGACCGTCATATTGTGAGCTAAACAGTCGTTAGAGCGTCATATTGTCAGCTAAACAGTTGTTAGAGCGTCATATTGTCAGGGGAACGATCTTTAGGTCGTCATAGTATCAGCTGAACAGTCGTTAGAGCGTCATATTGTCAGCTAAACAGTCGTTAAAGCGTCATATTGTGAGCTAAACAGTTGTTAGAGCGTCATATTGTCAGCGAAACAGTCGTTAGAACATCATATTGTCAGCAAACCAGTCGTTAGACCGCCATATTGTCAGGTGAACGATCTTTAGGTCGTCATAGTATCAGCTGAACAGTCGTTAGAGCGTCATATTGTCACCTAAACAGTCGTTAGAGCGTCATATTGTCAGCTTAACAGTGGTCAGGGCGTCATATTGGCAGCTAAACAGTCGTTAGAGCGTCATATTGTCAGCTAAACAGTCGTTAGAGCGTCATATTATCAGTTGAACGATCTTTAGGTCGTCATTGCATCAGCTAAACAATCGTTAGAGCGTCATATTGTGAGCTAAGCAGTCGTTAGAGCGTCATATTGTCAGGTTAACAGTCGTTAGACCGTCATATTGTCAACTAAACAGTCGTCAGAGAGTCATATTATCAGCTTAACAGTCGCTAGACCGTCATATTGTCAACTAAATAGTCGTCAGAGCGTCATATTGTCAGCTTAACAGGCGCTAGACCGTCATATTGTGAGCTAAACAGTCGTTAGAGGGTCATATTGTCAGGGGAACAGTCGTTAGATCGTCATATTGTCTGGGGAACGATCTTTAGGTCGTCATAGTATCAGCTACACTGTCGTTAGACCGTCATATTGCCAACTAAACATTCGTTAGAGCGTCATATTGTCAGAAAACAGTCGTTAGGGCGTCATATTTGCAGCTAAACAGTCGTTAGACCGTCATATAGCCACTTTTATAGCGCCTCAAGATATTGGCCCTTTATTTTTCCGGGTAGGTTTTTATGGGTAAAACATGATTAAAAATTAATTTTCTTTTTTTTTTTAAACCACTTTTAGGAAATAAACACATTTTCGATAAGATTAGAAAATAGGGTAATTTCGAAGGTGAATTAACTGAACAGACGTTAGAGCGTCATATTGTCAGCTAAACAGTCGTTAGAGCGTCATATTATCAGTTGAACGATCTATAGATCGTCATTGCATCACCTAAACAATCGTTAGAGCGTCATATTGTGAGCTAAGCAGTCGTTAGAGCGTCATATTGTCAGGTTAACAGTCGTTAGACCGTCATATTGTCAACTAAACAGTCGTCAGAGAGTCATATTATCAGCTTAACAGTCGCTAGACCGTCATATTGTCAACTAAATAGTCGTTAGAGCGTCATATTGTCAGCTTAACAGGCGCTAGACCGTCATATTGTGAGCTAAACAGTCGTTAGAGCGTCATATTGTCAGGGGAACGATCTTTAGGTCGTCATATTATTAGCTGAAAAGTCGTTAGAGCGTCATATTGTCAGCTTAACAGGCGCTAGACCGTCATATTGTGAGCTAAACAGTCGTTAGAGCGTCATATTGTCAGCTAAATAGTCGTTAGAGCGTCATATTGTCAGCTTAACAGGCGCTAGACCGTCATATTGTGAGCTAAACAGTCGTTAGAGGGTCATATTGTCAGGGGAACAGTCGTTAGATCGTCATATTGTCTGGGGAACGATCTTTAGGTCGTCATAGTATCAGCTACACTGTCGTTAGACCGTCATATTGCCAACTAAACATTCGTTAGAGCGTCATATTGTCAGCAAACAGTCGTTAGGGCGTCATATTTGCAGCTAAACAGTCGTTAGACCGTCATATAGCCACTTTTATAGCGCCTCAAGTTATTGGCCCTTTATTTTTCCGGGTAGGTTTTTATGGGTAAAACATGATTAAAAATTAATTTTCTTTTTTTTTTTAAACCACTTTTTATCAAATAAACACATTTTCGATAAGATTAGAAAATAGGGTAATTTCGAAGGTGAATTAAGGATATTCCGGGGCGGGACTGGAATTGGAAAACGTCCTGATAACCATCTGCATAAGTTATGACGCAGGTAAATTTTCTACTTTGTGGAAAATCCGCAAACAGACTTTGAACACTAAAGATTTTATCATCAAAACGCCCCTATAAATGTCCCTTTTTTCCACAAATTCCACAAAAATTCCATTAATAAATTATCATAAAGAAAAAAGTATTTTTGTTTTAAACAAGTTTTTCTCCAAGTAAAAGATTGCTTTCCCTCACAAGATGTTAAATAATAAATCTAAAGTGATTTACTTGGAAATTGGAGGTTGGGAATTGTACATTCTTGACCCAAATAGGTATCTCTCATGCTTCATAAGTTATGAGCTAGCTTAAAATATACTATAGTTTAGAGAATACTTTATGCATTAATTTATGGAGTAATAATTGAGCCAGAATCTTCCCTCTAAGTCTATTTGCTAAAGATAATTTAGATTTTAGATGATGAAGAAACAACTATTTAAAAAAAAGATTTTCAGGTTTAGCTGACATTATGACGATATAACGACTGTTTAGCTGATAATAAGACAACATAACGACTGTTTAGATGACAATATGACGACCTAACGAATGTTTATAAGACAATATTTCGATCTGACAACTGTTCAGATGACAAAACGTCGATCTAACGACTGTTTAGCTGATAATATGACGATCTAACGACAGTTTAGGTGGTAATATAACGACTGTTTAGCTGATAATATGACGATCAAACGAATGTTTAGATTACAATATGACGATCTAACGACTGTTTAGCTCATAATATGACGATCAGACGTATGTTTAGATTACATTATGACGATCTAACGACAGTTTAGATGGTAATATGACGACTGTTTAGCTGATAATATGACGATCTGACGAATGTTTTGATGACAATAGGACGATCAAACGACTGTTTAGCTGATAATATGACGATCTGACAACTGTTTAGACAATGATTTATAAACCATGATTTTTGAAAAAAAAAAAAAAAATCTTTGTATTAAGGCAAATATGTAAATGTATTCTGAAGACAAATAAAAAAGAAAATTTTTTTTAAAAACTAACTGTTTTCCCGGAAAATGGGAGGAAAACTTCAAAGAAAAAAAGCCACCTTATTAATCGGTGTAACTGACCCTTAACCCTACTTAGGGTAATTTTTTAAAATTTGCTCCCATTTTCCGAGAAAACGGTTAGTTTTTAAAAATATTTCTTTTTATTTGGCTTTAGAATACATTTACTTGCCTTAATACAAAAGGTTAATTTCAGTAGCAACTTTCTTCCTCCTCTCTCAATAACAGTGTCTGCTGAAGCGAAGGCACTTCTTGTGGTCTGTTTAGCTGACAATCAGTCGATCTACCGACTGTTAATCTGATAACATGACGATCTGACAACTGTTTAGCTGATAATATGACAATCTAACGACTGTTCATCTGATAATATGACGACTGTTAAGCTTATAATATGACGATCTGACGAATGTTTATAAGAAAATATGACGATCTAACGACTGTTTAGCTCATAATATGACAATCTGACGAATGTTTAGATGAGAATATGACCATCTAACGAATGTTTACATGACAATATTACGATCTGACAACTGTTTTGGTGACTATACGTCGATGTAACGACTGTTTAAGGGTCCTTTATACCGATTAAGGTGGCTTTTTTTTTCTTTGAAGTTTTGTTCCCATTTTGCGAGAAAACGGTTGGTTGTTATATTTTTTTTCTTTTGATTTGGCTTTAGAATACATTTATTTGCCTTAATAAAGAAGATTTTTTTTCAAAATCATTGTTTCTTCTAGAAAAAAAAATCAAAAATTTAAAGAACTAACAGATTTTTTGCAAAATTGCCAAACTTCATAGAAAAAGTCTAGTTTTTAAGGCCATTTCTGCCGTCCTAGATTGTGGGATTTATGGGTATTGAACATTTCAGAAGTTATGATTAAGAATTACTTCCCTTTTGTACTTTTATGTTAAAAAAAAAGCATTTATAGATGTAAAAGAAATTGTTTAATTTTTTTTGTATCTATATTCCATGTAATAAAATGACAGAATATAAGTCTTAAGGCGCAATAAGGTATAACCTACATGAAATATAAATCCCGGCGGTATTAAAATTTTATTATTTCAAAACCTTCTTCCATTTCTTTGTCTTTTTCCCCACATTTCCCCGTCCGGATCTCGAGTATTAATCTTTTAATATTTTTTTTTTCTCTCTCCATCTCTAATGTTTTATGGCGTCGCGTCCCCAGATGTCCACATCATGTGGAAGCGTTTTTATAAAATTACTCCCGCGAGGGAAAAAGAAATTGATATTTTCCTAGGGGTCACTTATTAAATTTTATTGAACGAGGAGCTTTTATGTGTTGAGATTTAGACAGTCATATTGTCATCGAAACAGTCGTTAGGGCGTCATATTATCAGCTAAAAAGTCGTTAGAACGTCATATAGTCAGGTAAACGATCTTCAGTTCGTCATATTGTCAGCTAAACAGTCGTTATGGCGCCATACTGTAAGCGAAACAGTCGTTAGATCGTCATATTGTCAGGTAAACGATCTTCAGTTCGTCATATTGTCAGCTAATCAGTCAGATAAGCTTCAATTTCAAAATTTGCTTATAAAATACTTTTGCGGAGTTTTCATTTTAGGCAGTTTGTTGGATACCTTTCATTTTACCAAGGTTATGTGCTAATCATTTTTAGTTGGAAATTTAATATACATTACTTTTGTACTTAATGACATTTAAGCTAGATCTTATAGTTTTCAAGATATTTGATAAAAAAATATAAAACACACTTCTACCTCCTTCTACGCCTAAGTATCAGCTAAACAGTCGTAAGAGCGTCATATTGTCAGTGAACAGTCGTTAGAGCATCATATTGGCAGCATAACAGTCGTCAGATCGTCATATTGTCAGGTGAAGATCTTTAGGTCGTCATAGTATCAGCTAAACAGTCTATAGAGCGTCATATTGTCAGCTAAACCGTAGTTAGGGCATCATCTTATCAGCTAAACAGTAGTTAGATCGTCATATTGTCAGGTAAACGATCTTCAGATCGTCATATTGTCAGCTAATCAGTCGTCATGGCGTCATATTGTCAGCAAAACAGTCGTTAGTCCGTCATATTGTCAGCAAAACAGTCGTTAGACCATCATATGTCAGCTAAACAGTCATTAGGGCGTCATACGGTTAGCGAAACAGTCGTTAGATCGTCATATTGTCAGGTGAACAGTCGTTAGAGCTTCATGTTGTCAGCTTAACAGTCGTTAGATCATCATATAGTCAGGTAAACGATCTTTAGGTCGTCATAGTATCAGCTAAACGGTCGTTAGACCGCCTGATATTGTCAGTTAAGCAGTCGCTACGCCGTCGCATTGTCAGCTAATCAGTAGTTAGGGTTTCATATTGTCAACTAAACAGTCCTTAGATCATCATATTGTCAGGTGAACGATCTTTAGGTGGTCATAGTATCAGCTAAACAGTCGTTAGACCGTCGTATTGTCAGCATAACAGTCGTTACACCGTCATATAGTCAGCATAACAGTCGTTAGACCGTCATATTGTCAGCATGGCAGTCGTTTAGACCGTCATATAGTCTGCAAACAGTCGTTAGACCGTCATATTGTCAGCTAAACAGTCTTGATAGCGTCATATTGTAAGGTGAACAGTCGTTAGAGCTTCATATTGTCAGCTTAACAGTCGTTAGGTCGTCATAGTATCAGCTAAACAGTCGTTAGAGCGTCAGATTGTCAGCTAAACAGCCGTTAAAATAAATAATAAATAGGTAAGCCCTTTGAAAACTTGAGAAAGGTATAAAACTTGCATTTTGTTTGCTTAAACAAACTATATGAGTAAGGCAATCGGAAAGAACCTAACCAGTCGTTAGGCCGTCATATTACCATCAAAACAGTTGTTAGGGCATCATCTTATCGGCTAAAAAGTCGTTAGATCATCATATAGTCCGGTAAACGATCTTTAGTTCGCCATCTAGTCAGCTAAAAGATCTTAAGATCGTCATATTTTCAGGAAAACGATCTCCAGTTCGTCATATTGTCAGCTAAACAGTCGTTAGTCCGTCATATTGTCAGCAAAACAGTCGTTAGATCATCATATTGTCAGCTAAACAGTCGTTGTGGCGTCATACTGTAAACAAAACAGTCGCTAGATCGTCATATTGTCAGGTGAACGATCTTTAGGTCGTCATAGTATCAGCTAAACAGTCGTTAGACCGTCATATTGTCAGTTAAACAGTCGCTACGCCGTCGCATTGTCAGCTAATCAGTCGTTATGGCTTTATATTGTCAACTAAACAGTCGTTAGTCCGTCATATTGTCAGCAAAACAGTCGTTAGACCATCATATTGTCAGCAAAACAGTCGTTAGACCATCATATTGTCAGCTAAACAGTCGTTGTGGCGTCATACTGTAAACTAAACAGTCGTTAGATCGTCATATTGTCAGGTGAACGATCTTCAGGTCGTCATAATATAAGCTAAACAGTCGTTAGACCGTCATATTGTCAGCAAAACAGTCGATAGACCGTCATATTGTCAGCTAAACAGTCGTTGTGGCGTCATACTGTAAACTAAACAGTCGTTAGAACGTCATATTGTCAACTAAACAGTCCTTAGATCGTCATAATGTCAGGTGAACGATCTTTAGGTCGTCATAGTATCAGCTAAGCAGCCGTTAGACCGTCATAGTATCAGCTAAATAGTCGTTAGACCGTCATAGTATCAGCTAAACCGTCGTTAGACCGTCATAGTATCAGCTAAACAGTCATTAGACCGTCATATTGTCAGCTAAACAGCCGTTAGATCACCGTGCCGTCATCTAAACAGCCATTAAAATAAATAATAAATAGGTAAAAACCCTTTGAAACTTGTGAAACGTAAAAAACTTCCATTTTGAGGGCTTAAAAATACTATTTAAGTAAGAAGGCCATCGAAAATGAATCATTTAATGGTTATTACAATATTATATATTTGAGATTTACAAAATGGTGAATAATTAACATAAATAGGTGCAGCAAATACTATGCAGCAAGGTCGAAAAATCGGTCGATGAGCGACGCCACCTGATCTGGCGTATATTTGATGTATTTTTCAGGATTTTTCGTGAAAGGAACATTTGAAAACCTGAAAACAAATGAGATGATTGTTTTGGTTATGTTTAAATTACTTGTCGTAAAATGCGCTGTATTTAGGCAAAATGTATTCTTTATTGTCGCGCTTAAGACTTTCTCGAAGTTCGATGTCTGGAATCGAGTAGGTCCTTTGAAGCTTCGAAATTTCCTCGACTTCTTTATTGAATCCAGCGAAACGCTCTTTGATCGCGTTTCTATCTTTGTCTTTCATCCGCGACAAAGAAACCGTCACGTCTTCAATCGGCTGAATATGACTCAGCACTTTGTTCCAACTGAAAAAAATTTTATAAACCAATTTCTTATTTTAAATCATACCTAAGTTGGTAGGCCTTTTTGTGCGTCGCTATCATGTCAAGATACGTCTGTTCGCAGTCTGGTTCGCAAATTTTGACCAATAGCAAAAGTGAGGATCGTTGGAGCGCTTTTAAAACATGATGGCAGTTGTTGAGGCGAAAAATCGCTTTCACTCCAGGTTCGCTGTATGCTTCGCTTTTACTTATCAAAGTACAATTCAACTGAGATAACACTTTTTCTAAAAATGACAGATAGTAACAGGTGGTGTGGAACGCTAGATCGTTAGATCATCATATTGTCAAATAGTCAGCTAGACGATCTTTAAGTCGTCATTGTATCAGCTAAACAGTCTTTAGAGCGCCATATTGTGAGCTAAAACGTTTTTAAAGCGTAATATTGTCAGCTAAACAGTCGTTACAACGTCATATTGTCAGCAAAACAGTCGTTAGAACGTCATATTGTCAGGTTAACAGTCGCTAGACCGTCATATTGTCGGCTAAACAGTCGTTAAAGCGTCATATTGTCAGGTGAACGATCTTTAGGTCGTCATTGTATCCGCTAAACAGTCGTTAGACCTTCATATTGTGAGCTAAACAGTCGTTAGAGCGTCATATTGTCAGCTAAACAGTCGTTAAAACGTCATATTGTCAGCAAAAAAGTCGTTAGACTGCCATATTGTCAGGTGAACGATCTTTAGGTCGTCATAGTATCAGCTGAACAGTCGTTAGGGCGTCATATTGGCAGCTAAACAGTCATTAAAGCGTCATATTGTCAGCTTAACAGTCGTTAGACAGTCATATTGTCGGTTAACAGTCGTTAGGGCGTCATATTGGCAGCTAAACAGTCGTTAGAGGGTCATATTGTCAGCAAAACAGTCGTTAGACTGCCATATTGTCAACTAAACAGTCGTTAGACCGTCATATTGTCAACTAAACAGTCGTTAGACCGTCATATTGTCAGCTTAACAGTCGATAGACCGTCATATTGTCAGCTTAACAGCCGCTAGACCGTCATATTGTCGGTTAACAGTCGTTAGGGCGTCATATTGGCAGCTAAACAGTCGTTAGAGGGTCATATTGTCAGCAAAACAGTCGTTAGACTGCCATATTGTCAACCAAACAGTCGTTAGATCGTCATATTGTCAGGGGAACGATCTTTAGGTCGTCATAGTATCAGCTAAACTGTCGTTAGACCGTCATATTGTCAACTAAACATTCGTTAGAGCATCATATTGTCAGCTAAGCAGTCGTTAGGGCGTCATATTGTCAGCTAAACAGTCGTTAGGGCGTCATATTGGCAGCTAAACAGTCGTTAGAGGGTCATATTGTCAGCAAAACAGTCGTTAGACTGCCATATTGTCAACTAAACAGTCGTTAGACCGTCATATTGTCAGCTTAACAGTCGATAGACCGTCATATTGTCAGCTTAACAGTCGCTAGACCGTCATATTGTCACCTTAACAGTCGCTAGACCGTCATATTGTCAGCAAAACAGTCGTTAGAGCGTCATATTGTCAGCTTAACAGTCGTTAGACCGTCATATTGTCAGCTTAAACAGTCGTTAGACCGTCATATTGTTAGCTTAACAGTCGTCAGACCATCATATTGTCAACTAAATAGTGGTTAGACCGTCATATTGCCAACTAAACAGTCGTTAGACCGTCATATAGCCAACTAAACAGTCGTTAGACCGTCATATTGCCAACTAAATAGTGGTTAGACCGTCATATTGCCAACTAAACTGTCGTTAGACCGTCATATTGCCAACTAAACCGTCGTTAGACCGTCATATTGCCAACTAAACAGTCGTTAGACCGTCATATTGCCAACTCAACAGTCGTTAGAGCGTCATATTGTCAGCTTAACAGTCGTTAGACCGTCATATTGTTAGCTCAACAGTCGTTAGACCGTCATATTGTCAGCTTAACAGTCGTTAGACCGTCATATTGTTAGCTCAACAGTCGTTAGACCGTCATATTGTCAGCTTAACAGTCGTTAGACCGTCATGTTGTCAGCTTAACAGTCGTTAGACCGTCATATTGTCAACTAAACAGTCGTTAGACCGTCATATAGCCAACTAAACAGTCGTTAGACCGTCATATTGCCAACTAAACTGTCGTTAGACCGTCATATAGCCAACTAAACAGTCGTTAGACCGTCATATTGCCAACTAAACTGTCGTTAGACCGTCATATTGCCACTAAACTGTCGTTTAGACCGTCATATTGCCAACTAAACCGTCGTTAGACCGTCATATTGCCAACTAAACAGTCGTTAGACCGTCATATTGCCAACTCAACAGTCGTTAGAGCGTCATATTGTCAGCTTAACAGTCGTTAGACCGTCATTTGCTTAACAGTCGTTAGACCGTCATATTGTCAGCTTAACAGTCGTTAGACCGTCATATTGTTAGCTCAACAGTCGTTAGACCGTCATATTGTCAGCTTAACAGTCGTTAGACCGTCATGTTGTCAACTCAACAGTCGTTAGAGCGTCATATTGTCAGCTTAACAGTCGTTAGACCGTCTTATTGCCAACTAAACAGTCGTTCGACCGTCATATTGCTAACTAAACAGTCGTTAGACCGTCATATTGCCAACTAAACAGTCGTTAGACCGTCATATTGCCAACTAAACAGTCGTTAGACCGTCATATCGTCAGCTAAACGGTACAGAATAAAAAAATAGAAAAGCATATAAACACAATAACTTCTCTAAAGTTAAAAAGTAGTGATAAAAGTCTACTTAAGTAGACAGCAAGACTATTTTGTCCTGGGTACGATTTGGCTAAAACGCTTTCAATCGTCTCTTTGTAATCAGTCAAATTAGACAAAAGTACCAGAATGTTGCTTGTAAGTTCAGCAACTGTCCCATCTTTCGGTAGCCCCAGAAGACGAATCATTCCGTAGACTTTCAATCACTTCTTCCACACCTTTAGCAACCTGCATAAGTTTATTAGTATACTTTCTCTGAAAAACAAAATTGTAGATTTTAAACAAAACTACTGTGTTTGCAGGGTGTCATATAGAATTAAACTGGGGACCTAATATTGTAGTCGCAGCCTTCAACCGTTTTTTCAAATTCGGGCTTGATTGTTTCAAATTCTTCAAGATTGCCAACACGATCAGAATTGACCCAAATTCATGTACCAATACATTTTTTGGCTTTGCTGCTATATTCTAAGAAAGATTTTGAAAAATCAAATTTTGCTGGAAAAACTGACCTCTCCATCATGAACGATTGTGTCCAGCGATTCTTGGATGACCGACTGAAACCCTTATGATGATGTGAAGCAGGGACGATATTTCCCATCAAATTACGTTCCATGGACATCAGCTTTTGTACAGCAATTACGCATAGAAGATATGCTTCCATTTCTTGCTCGTCGACCATATCTTCACGGTTTTCTGAAAAATTTGGCTTATAAAAATTACTGTATTGATTTTCTATTTAAACTACTTTTGTATGTAACTCCGAAACCGTTCATTTTAGCAAGGTTTGTACTAAAACGTTTTTTTGGTTGGAAATTGAATGTACATTATTTTGTACTTAATGACATTTATGCTAGATCTATAGTTTTCAAGATATTTGATAAAACTGAGAGAAAACACACTCTACATCCTTCTACGCCTAAAATCAGCTAAACAGTCGTTAGGGCGTCATAATGTTAGCAAAATAGTCGTTAGATAGTTATAAAGTCAGGTGTTAACCTAAATCGTTTGATCTTAACGTCGTCAGAGTATCAGCACCGCGTTAGAGCGTCATATTGCCAGCTAAAGTCGTTAGGTCTTTTGGCAGTCCGTAACTCCCAAACCATTACTTTAGCAACGATATGAACTAAATAACTTTTATTCTAAGTTAAGGAGGTGTGATGGTTTTTAAGTGAGTTGCTTTGCAAATTCGTTGTTAACAACGTTTTCGGTTTTCCCTTCTATCTCGGAAACCGTCGCTCAAAACGAAAAAATGTCTTAAGTAAAGTTGATACTAAAACTACATAAAATATTTATTAGTTTTTTCCGTCAGAGCAATACTTAGGAGATATGGAGTATTTAAGTTGGTTGCTTTGCAAATTGTGAGCAACGGTTTTCGGTTTTCCCTTCTATCTCGGAAACCGTCGCTCAAAACGAAAAACGTCCTAAGTAAAAGTCGTAGCTACAAAAATTTCTACAAAAAACCTCATTGGTTTTTTTGTCAGAGCACACTTCAGAAGATATGAGGGTTCTTAAGTGAGTTGCTTTGCAAATTTTTCGTTGTGAGCAACGGTTTTCGGTTTTCCCTATCTCGGAAACCGTCGCTCAAAACGAAAAACCTAAGTAAAAGTTTTAGGTACAAAGATTTCCTACAAAAATTTCTTTATTCATTATATGCGTAAGAGCAATATTAAGGAGTTGAGGTAAAACTAAAATCCTACAGAGCCGTCTGAAAACTTAAAACCTTCATATCTCCTAAAATATGCTCTGACGGAAAAAACCAATAGATATTTATGTAGTAAATTTCCGTAGCTACAACTTTTACTTAGGACATTTTTTCGTTTTGAGCGACGGTTTCCAAGATAGAAGGGAAAAACCGAAAACCGTTGCTCACAACGAAAAAGTACAAAAACCGACTTAAAACCCTCATATCCCCTTGATGTACATTATTTTTGTACTTATCAGTTTTTACTCTAAACCTCATAGTTTGGGAGATATTGATAACAACTGATAAAAATCGCTTTTTGACACTTTTCTTTACCAAATGTGACTTTCAACAGTCCATAACTATGAAACCATCCACTTTATCAAAGTCCTATACTAAACACTTTTGTTGGAATTTATGTATTATTTTGTACTTAATAACTTTTACGCTAAACCTCATAGTTATCAATATAATTGATAAAAACTGATATAACTTTGACTCTAGGAAGTCTGATCACTCAAAAACTTTGATCACCTTGACTTTTAGCAGTCCTTAACTCCGAAACCATTCACTTAGCAACAATAACTAATAACTTTTGTTGTAAATTTAATGTAAATTATTTTTGTACTTAATATTTTTTACCCTAACCTAACAGTTTGGGAGATATTGATAAAACATAAAAAAAATCTCTTTTGTACACTTTTCTTTGCCAAACGTTGACTTTCAACAGTCCATAACTATGAAACCATCATCTTTACAAAGGTTGTGCTAAACATTTTATGTTGGAAATTTAATGTAGATTATTATTGTACTTAGTACTTTTTTGAAAATTCACTTAGCAACAATATGAACTAAATAACTTTTGTTGTAAATTTAATGTAATTATTTTTGTACTTAATATTTTTTACCCTAAACCTAACAGTTTGGGAGATATTTGATAAAACATAAAAAAATCTCTTTTGTACACTTTTCTTGCCAAACGTTGACTTTCAACAGTCCATAACTATGAAACCATCATCTTTACAAAGGTTATGTGCTAAACATTTTATTGGAAATTTAATGTAGATTATTATTGTACTTAGTACTTTTTGCAGTAAACCTCATAGTTTGGGAGATACATGAAAACCTTTTTAAACCTCAAAATTTACCTAAATTGAATCCTCCTGATCTTCTACTGCCTAGTGATAACCCAGTTGAACTCTCCAAAGTTTGGGAAGCTTTTAAAAGCATTTTGTTGGCTTTTTTCTCTAAAACTGCTTGAAGTCTTTTAGAAGCACTTCTTCCTGAAGTATCGTGCCTGCTTTGAAATTTGGGTTTCTGGAAAAAAAAATTGATGAAAGTTGTTTTTGTAATGTTGGCTACCATGCTGGGTGAGTGGTGGCCGCTGTTCGATTTTTCTTGATCGACGAGATGTTTGACTGATTTTAACATTGTGTCGCTCTCGCTCGGCAGTAGATTTCCAGAACTTGCTGATTCCCTTGGCGAGGAGCCATGAACACATCATTGAGAGATCTGCGGTGACTGTTTCGCTGATGTTGCCAAAACTTCCTACGGAAACATCATCGCCGCTTACATCATCAGATGTTACTATGTCCAGCAGCGTAATTGGCGGCACTGAGCGACTGTGCTTGAGCAACATCTCACGAAATTCACGACATAAAAGATCCATGCCGATATTAAAGCATGAAAGCTAAAAAAAATAAAGAGATAACCAAAAAAATGAAGTACTCACAACATTTTCAAGTTCAACACTTTGGGGATTATTCTTTTCAAAATAGTTCAACGCCTGCTTGACTTTATTAAGCACGTTGATGTACTCGTCCAAATTTGATGATGCAGGACCAGCACGAATAGCGCCATCGACTTCTTCAGCAATGCTATAGTAACTGATTACATTTTCCAATGAGCTCAATGCTTTTTCAATGTCTAAAAAAAAGTTTATTCAGCAATCAAAATATTTTAGTTTTTACTTTGTTGTCTTCTTTGTAGATTTTCTGTTTCGTTGTAAACGGGCAAAATGGTTTCTTCGAGACGGGCGAGACGGTGCTCGAATGATGACAGGATGTTGACCATACCGTTGGTTATTTGATTACTTTTGGCAACATTTTCTCGAATAACTTTTAATTTGTTCAACTCCTAAACATAAAAAAGATTTTTTTTCTTATCGCTTGTGAATCTCAAAATCAGCGGCAAACAGTCCCTTTATGGTATTTGTACGGCACTTTATTGGTGTGGTACTGGATAAAGTGACTGTGTGGTACTGGATAAAGTACCTATGTGGTACTGAATAAAGTGCATGTGTGGTACTGGATAAAGTGCCTATGTGGTATTGAATAAAGTGCCTATGTGGTAGGTGGTGGATAAAGTACCCTGTGAGGTTCTCGATAAAGTGCATATGCGGTTCTCGATAAAGTGCCTATGTGGCACTCGAAGAAGTGCCTATATGGTTCTAGTTATAGTGCCTAAGAGGTACTGTGTAAAGTGCCTACATGGTTCTCTTTAAGGCGCCTATGTAGTTCTCGTTAAAGTGCCTATGTGGTACTAAATAAAGTGCCTGTGTGGTAGGTGGTGGATAAAATACCCTGTGAGGTTCTCGATAAAGTGCATATGTGGGGCTGGATAAAGTGCATATGTGGCACTGGATAAAGTGCATGTTTATAGCACCATAAAGGTCTGCTTATAGCACCACAAAGGGACTTTTTATAGCACCATAAAGGGATGTTTATAGCACCGTAAAGGGATTGCTTATAGCACCACAAATGGACAGCTTATAGCACCATAAAGGGGATGTTTATAGCACCGTAAAGGGACTGCTTATAGCACCACAAATGGACAGCTTATAGCACCATAAAGGGGATGTTTATAGCACCGTAAAGGGACTGCTTATAGCACCACAAATGGACAGCTTATAGCACCATAAAGGGATGCTTATAGCACCTTGAAGGGAATTTGTATAGCACCATAAAGGGGATGTTTATAGCACCATAAAGGGACTGTTTAAAGCACCATAAAGGGAATGCTAATAGCACCATAAAAGGCTTTTTAAAGCACCACAATGGGACTGCTTATAGCACCATAACGGGGCTGTTTAAAGCACCAAAAAGGGGGCTGTTTAAAGCACCAAAAAGGGGGCTGTTTAAAGCACCATAAAGGGGCTGTTTAAAGCACCAAAAAGGGGCTGTTTAAAGCACCATAAATGGGCTGTTTAAAGCACCATAAATGGGCTGTTTAAAGCACCATAAATGGGCTGTTTAAAGCACCATAAAGGGGCTGTTTAAAGCACCATAAAGTGCACTATTTTTTCCTAATTCAATCCTAGGCACTTTATCAAGTAGGTACCACATAGGCTCTGTAACGAGTACCACATAGGCACTTTACCCACAACTACATTTATGTATGTACTTACACAGTACCACATAAGCACTTTAACGAGTACCACATTGGCTCTATACTTAGTACCATAAGGGCACTTTAACGAGAACCACATAGGCACTTTACACAGTACCTCTTAGGCACTCTTAACTTATAGGCACTTTATCCAGTACCACGCAGGCACTTTATATGGTACTAAGGTACCATATAGGCACATTATCCAGTGCGACATAGGCACTTTATCCAGTGCCACATAGACACTTTATCGAGAACCGCACAGGGCACTTTATCGAGTACCACATATGCACTTTATCGAGAACCTCACAGGGTACTTATCCACCACCTACCACATCGGCATTTTATCCACCACCTACCACATCGGCATTTTATCCACCACCTACCACTAGGCACTTTATTCAGTATCACATAGGCACTTTATCCAGTACCACACAGGCCCTTTATGGTGCTATAAAAAATGTCCCTTTATGGTGCTATAAGCAGACCTTTATGGTGCTTTAAACAGTCCCTTTAAGGTGCTATAAACATCCCCTTCATGGTGCTATAAGCAGTCCCTTTATGGTGCTATAAGCTGTCCATTTGTGGTGCTATAAGCAGTCCCTTTACGGTGCTATAAACATCGCATTTACGGTGCTATAACCAGTCCATTGATGGCACTATACACAGTCCTTTTTTGCTACTGGAAACAGTGCCCACATGGTACTAGAAATAGTTCCTTTGTGGTACTAAAATTAGTTCCTTTGTGGTACTATTCAAACTGATTCCAATCTTCAGGGCAAAAAATCGCAATTTCAATGGGATTTGGAAGTTTTATACAGTTTTTAAGTGACCTTGGTCATCCCCTGAAAGAAAACCAGTTTTTCAAAAAGTTCTTAATTTTTACCTTTTCCAACTTATCTTCTATCTGAAACTTCCTTTCTCCAGGATCCGAATTTTCAATCTTGATCATTTTTAAAAACAGTTCAAATCAAAACTTCTGTCATCCGCCTGTCAAAAACTGTTATAAAACAGAATAGCCAACTTCCTCAGGTCAACCCATTCCCTAACTATGACGTCATTTACAACTGAGGCAACCAGTCATCCGAATCTAAAGTCAAAAAGTGTTTACCCATTGATTATTTTGTTTTGTATATTTTTTAATGTTTGCTGGTAAGAAATCTAGTTTATTAATTATTATTATTAACTTTTTTATTAGGTTTTAAAGTATGGAAGAGGAAATTGAGATAAAACAGGAAAAGGAAGAAGTTGAGGAAAATGAAGAGATTGATATTAAAAAAGAGATAGTGACTGATGATGAAAACAGTGTTGACGAAGATGAAGAACAAAATCTTCCTGAAGAACAAACTTTTCTTGAAGAACAAAATCTTCCTGAAGAACTTTTAGTGTTACTACACCTGAAAAGCCAGTTGGTTGTAAATTGTGCGATAGAAAGTTCACCAGTATTTCTTATTTGGAAAGACATCTGAAGACACATGAAAGAGGAGGAAGCCCCATAGTTGCCATTTGTGCGATATGAAGTTTTCAAGGCCATGCCATTTGAGGAATCATGTCAGGCTACACACCGGAGAAAGACCCTATGTCTGCGAAATATGCCAGAAGGCCTTTACGCAAGCGTTTAGCCTCAGCTGCCATGTGAAAAGGATGCATACGGGAGAAATAATAAAAACTTTTGAATGCAATTTATGTTTAAGCCGCTTCACGTTCGCTAGCGACCTAAAAAGACATATGTGGACGCATACAGGAGAGAAGCCGTACATCTGCGAAATATGCGATAAGAGATTCTCACGAGCGAACCGCCTAAGAAGCCACATACGGCTCCACACAGGAGAAAAACCGTACGCCTGCGAATACTGCGAAAAGAAATTTTCATGCCCCAACAGCCTCAGAAGACATGTAAAACTTTCGCATACGGCAGACTCATTCAGCTTGTGGGACGCCTTCTCCGAAGGAAGAGCGCCGAGTAAGAAAACTCAAGAAGAAGAGAGACGCTACAGCTGTGATTTATGCGACAAAAAGTTCACCGTTCCCAGCAAACTGAAAAACCACATTAGAACCCACACAGGGGAAAAACCTTTCAACTGTGACATTTGTAAAAAGAAATTTTCCGATTATAGTAATCTTAAGAAACATAATAATAGGGTACACGATCGCTCATCCTAGTCACATAAATCACACTTTCACAAATTTTAATTGAGGCGCTCCGGGTACGAAGGGCGAACTCGACATCGGAGAAATTTTTTAACTTCCTTAAAGAAGTTATTGTGATACCCTCGACGTCGGGTTTTTGGGGAAGGGTCTTCCAGTTTTTTTTTCATTTTCCGATTCTAGACCTCTTGGTGAATACACCCATATAATTTTTATGTTGAGTTCGCCATTTTTTCCCCTTTAAATACGTTAAAACCGAAACTTTAAAATGCGAATACTTGGAACTACGTTTTGTCGAGTTCGCCCTTCATACCCGGAGCGCCTCAATTTTCCTAAAGACATTGTTACATTTTTTTTTAATTCTTTATTTTATTTATAATTTTATGATAAACAATATAATGCATATATGTACTTTTTCAATTTTTATATCCTTTATTTCCCTTATTTCGGGGGGCCCAAATTTTTTAGATGAATATGTGTTACTGGGTAAGGTGCCTATAGTACTGGGTAAAATGCCTGTGTTGTACTGGATTAAGTGCCCATGTTTTAGGTACTGGATAAAGTTCCTATGTGGTTGGTACTGGATGAAGTGCCTATGTGGTAGGTACTGGGTTAAGTGCCTATTTGGTGCAGGATAAAGTGCCTATGTGGTACTTGGTGAAGGGCCTATAAGTTATATACTGGATAAAGTGTCTTTATTGGTACTAGGTTAAGTGCCTATGCGGGACTGGATAAAGAGCATTTGTAGAACAGGATGAAGAGCATATGTAGAACTGGAGGGAGTGCTTATGTGGCATGTGCTGGATAAAGTGCCTTTGTGGTACTTGATAAAGTGCCTGTGTGGTACTGGATAAAGTGCCTAAGTGGTAGGTGGTGGATAAAATGCCTATGTAGGTGGTGGATAAAATGCCTAGGTAGGTGGTGGATAACGAGCCTATGTGGTACTAGCTAAAGTGCCTAGTTTGGTGCGCGATAAAGTGCCTATGCGGCACCAGATAAAGTGCCTATATGGTACAAAGTATAGTGCCTATATGGTACAAAGTAAAGTGCCTGTATGGTACAAAGTAAAGTGCCTGTATGGTACAAAGTAAAGTGCCTGTATGGTACAAAGTAAAGTGCCTGTATGGTACAAAGTAAAGTGCCTGTATGGTACAAAGTAAAGTGCCTGTATCACTATATCGTACAAAGTAAAGTGCCTGTATCACTATATGGTACAAAGTAAAGTGCCTATATGGTCCTATATTGGCCTACTTAATCTATCTTAATCCTACTTTAAGCAGATAAATGCCTATATGGTCCTAAGTGAAGTACCTATATGGTACTAAGTAAAGTGCCTCTATGGTACTAAGTAAAGTGATGGTGCTAAGTAAAGTGCTTATGTGGTACTAGATAACGTGCCTAAGTGGTAGGTGGAGGATAAAATGCCTATGTAGGTGGTGGATAAAGTACCCTGTGTGGTTCTCGATAAAGTGCCTATGTGGTGCTGAATAAGTTCCTATGGGGTACTGGATATAGTGCCTATGTGGTACTGGATATAGTGCCTATGTAGTACTCGTTAAGTGTTTATGTGGTACTAGATATAGTGCCTTTGTAGTACTCGTTATGTGCCTACGTGGTACTGGATAATGTGCCTATGTGGTGCTGGATACGGTTCCTATGTGGTACTGGCTAAAGTGCCCAGTTTGGTGCTCGATAAAGTGCCCTGTGCGGTTCTCGATAAAGTGCCTATGTGGCACCGGATAAAGTGCCAATATGGTTCTAAGTAAAGTGCCTATATGATACAAAGTAAAGTGCCTATATGGTACAAAGAAAAGTGCCTATATGGTACAAAGTAAAGTGTCTATATGGAACAAAGTAAAGTGCCAACATGGTACTAAGTAAAGAGCCAACATGGTACTAAGTAAAGTCCCTATATGGTACTAAGTAAAGTGCCTTTATGGTAATAGGTAATTATCAAACAATTAACCAACAACAGAGGAAGAAATGACTGTGATAACGGGTATCTCACGACGCGTTTCGGCTTAAGCCGGTCGTGAGATACCCGTTATCACAGTCATTTCTTCCTCTGTTGTTGGTTAATTGTTTGATAATAAAATCAATTTGCGTATAGCAATAAAATTAAAAAAAGTAATAGGTAATGTGCCTTTGTGGTAATAGGTAATGTGCCTATATGGTGCTATGTATAGTGTCTTTATGGTGCTAAGTATAGTGTCTTTATGGTGCTAAGTATAGTGTCTTTATGGTGCTAAGTATATGTATAGTGCCTATATGGTGCTAAGTATATAGTGCCTAAATGATGCTAAGTATATAGTGCCTACTTGGTGCTAAGTATATAGTGCCTATATGGTGCTAAGTATATAGTGCCTATGTGGTGCTAAGTATAGTGCCTATATGGTGCTAAGTATAGTACCTATATGGTTTTATGTTTAGTGCCTATATGGTACTAAGTAAAGTGCCTATATGGTACTAAGTAAAGTGCCTATATGGTACTAAGTAAAGTGATTATATGGTACTATTTGATGTGCCTATTTGGTACTTGATAAAGTGCCAATGTGGTACTCGCTAAAGTGCTTATGTGGTACTTGATAAAGTGGCTATGATGGACTTCGAAAAAAATGGCGCAGCAGCCGAACTGCCGTTCCGATTTCCACCGGACTCTCACCAAAAATAATCCTTATATTTTTAAGATTTTTAGGCATAAGTAACATTTTTTTTATGGCATAGATTTTATGGCATGAAGTTTCATGGTTTTCATACGGTGACCCTGAATGGAGGGAACTCAGTTCTGTCCCAATCGATGGCGTTGCGTAATCGATTCATCGAGACGCTCTTGGAAAAATAAATGGCTGCGTCTTTGTTTTTTCGTTTTATCCTCTATTATGGGTGTTTTCCATCATGTTTTAGATATTAAGAAGTTTTTAAATTGAATTTTCTTCGTTGTTTCTTCTAAAAAAGGGCTTTCGTCATTTGATTTCGTAAGTTTTCGTTTTGAAATGGTTTTTTTGTTTAATTTTTGGTGTTTTCAGGAGGATGGAAGAGCTGGAAGAAATGGGGAATGAGGGTGATCTTTTTGAGATGGAGGTGCATGAAAATGAGGGGATTAAGCAGTCTGATTATGATACGAGAAGCGAAGATGCTTCAGGCGAAGAGTACGATACTAGAAGCGAAGTGACATCGTCGTCATCGTCGCCGTCGATGAGCAGCGATTCCAGTCGCCGCAAAAGGACACATCATCGACTCGAAAACGAAAGGAAGGATCGAAAGGCATCACCGCGAAAAACTCCAGAACGTAGCGACTACACGTATATAACTAAACTAAACTATTTATTCAGAAACGCTCGCTTTTTCGTCATGAGGAGCAACAACGCTGAAAACATCGCTTTAAGTAAGGCCAAAGGTGTTTGGTCAACTTTGCCCAAAAATGAAGCCAAGTTGAATCAAGCAGTCCAAGAATGTAGAAACGTCCTTCTTATATTTAGCGTCAAGGAGTCCGGAAGGTTCGCCGGATTCGCACGCTTATGCGGAAAATCGAGACGCGATATTCCGCCAGTTAGTTGGGTGTTGCCGCCAGGACTGAATGCCAAAGCATTAGGAAGCGTCTTTAAGGTCGACTGGATATGCAGACGTGAGCTTCCATTTACTGCGACGCTCCATCTTTATAATCCATGGAATGAAGGAAAGCCTGTCAAAATTGGGCGTGACGGTCAAGAAATTGAGACCAGAGTCGCTCGCGCTTTATGTCGCCTTTTTCCTGAAGACGAGAACATCGAGTTGACGCCAATTTTGAGGAAGTCGAAGGCGTTTGCGAAGACATTGAGGGAACGTGAGCCACCTAAGAGAAGAGAAAGCGTACGGCGGGAGATAAGGCGAAGGCCGTATCGTCAGCGACGAGATTACGCACGCGAAAGAATCGAATATGCCGATTATGTCCACAGTTTACGCCTACCTCCTTTACCGTACGGGCCGCCGATTCCTGCTTTTTTCCCATCGTACAACCGCTACTACGACGCTCCACCGCTTTACTACGACGCTCACAAACGCCAGTATGATAGAAGCGTAGAAGAATTTCTATGGAGGAACGACCGCCGCGAACGCCTCATCGATCGAAGAGAAAGGCGCTACCGTGATCGAAGATAGTTCTAAAGTGCTTTTTTTTTTCAAAACATTTTTTTTATGTTCCTCTCTGTATATAGTGTGTCATTTTTTTTGTCAAGAAGATCTCTTCTCATATGTGGCTCTAATGAACTTTATTTCATCCTCAATCCCTTTATTTACTTCCTCAGTTATTGTGATATTTTAAAAGAACTTTTGGTGTTTATGAACAGTGTAGTTTTTAAAAAGGATTTTTGTTTTCGTTTTTTAATTTTTGGACTTCTGTGCTCTTTTTCGCTTTCTTAAAGACTGGAAGAAATTGTGCAGAGGCTTTTACGCTTGTTATTTGAACTTTTTTTTTTGTTTTTTGAACTTTCAATGATTAACTTTCTTAAAAAGTTTTTATGTTCAAATTGTAACTTAAGGGGATATTTGTATTTTCTTTGTTATTGGGGATTATTGGTTTCGTGACATATCTGCAGATTGTGGAGGGGGGGGGGGGATAAAAAGTGCCTATGTGGTACTGCAAAAACTGATTTATTATCAGAATATTATTATTAGAAAGCAGTCCTTTATGGTACTACAAAACAGTACCTTTATGGTACTACAAATCAGTCCCTTTATGGTACGACAACAGTTCCTTTATGGTACTACAAAACAGTCCCTTTATGGTACCACAAAACAGTTACTTTATGGTACTACAAAACAGTCCCTTTTTTTTATGGTGCTACAAACAGTCCCTTTTTATATGGTGCTCCACACAGTCTCCCCCCCCCCCTTTTTTTTTTTGCTACAAACAGTACCTTTTTATATGGTGCTCCACACAGTCTCCCTCCCCTTTTTTTTGCTACAAACAGTACCTTTTGTATGGTGCTACAAAACAGTACCTTTTTTATGGTGCTACAAACAGTCCCTTTTTTAAATTTTGCTACAAACAGTCCTTTTTTTATGGTTCTACAATACAGTCCCTTTACTCTGCTACAAAACAGTCCCTTTTTGTGGTGCTACATTCAAACATTCCTTTTTTTATTTATTTTGCTACAAACAGTCCTTTTATGGTACTACAAAACAGTACCTTTATGGTACTGCAAAACAGTCCCTTTTTATGGTACTGCAAAACTGTCCCTTTTTATGGTACTACAAAACAGTCCCTTATTTAATTTTACTACAAACAGTCCCTTTTTTTTATGGTGCTACAATGTAGTCCCTTTATGCTGTTACAAAACAGTCCCTTTTTATGGTGCTACATTCGAACATTCCTTTTTTTTTATTTATTTTTCTACAAACAGTCCTTTTTTTGTTGCTACAAACAGTACCTTTATGGTACTACAAAACAGTCCCTTTTTTATGGTGCAACAAACTGTCCCTTTTTTCATTTTGCTACAAACAGTCCCTTTTTTATGGAGCTGCAAACAGTTCCTTTTTTAAGGTGCTACAAACAGTCCCATTTTTATGGTGCTACACACAGCCCCCCCCCGTTTTTTACTACAAACAGTCCCTTTGTATGGTACTACAAAACAGTACATTTATGGTGCTACAAAACAGTCCCTTTTTTTTTGGTGTTACGAACAGTCCCTTTTTTTAATTTTTCTACAAACAGTCCCTTTTTTTATGGTACCACAATATTGTCCCTTTATGCTGCTACAAAACCGTCCCTTTTTTATGGTGCTACAAACAGACCCTTTTTTTATGGTGCTACAAACAGTCCCTTTTTATGGTGCTACAATCAGTCACTTTTTTATGGTGCTACAAACAGTCCCTTTTTATAGTGCTACAAACAGTCCCTTTTTATAATAATAATAATAATTTATTTGCTTGCTATGAGCATAAAGCTCTTTACAGCAAGATTACAGATTCACAGATTAACAGATTTACAGACTTACAAGTTATACTTTAGATACATAGTTAGATTTTTAAGTTAGATTTAGATACAAGATTTACAATTTATGGTGCTACAAACAGTCCCTTTATGGTCCTACAGACAGTCCCTTTATGGTCCTATAAACAGTACCTTTATGGTACTGCATAAAGTGATTTATGGTACTGTAAAAATGATTTTATGGTACTATAAAAGTAGAGATTTATAGTAAAACAGAGTTGGGCGTATATTTGTAAAGCGACAACTTATGAATTTATTCAAATTCATAAAATCTTGATTTTTTTTGTGAATTTTAACAAAATTAACACAATTTCCTTTATTGTTATAAATAAAAATTTGTGATTATTAATTGGGTTCAAAAAATTATTTTTTTTTAATTTATAAATTTTTGGATGAATTTCTAGATATTCTAAAGTTTTTGGTTTTTTTTAAATTCCAGATTTTTTCTTTAAATTTTACATTTTTTTAAAAACCGAATTTGGGTAAATTAGGTTACTTTTATTATAATTCATGAAAAAGAGTATATATTTTAGATTTTCTCAATTTGAATTTAAATTCATAAGTTTTATATTAATAAATGTATTCATATTCATGACTACATGAATTAACTTCTTGAATATGAATACTCCCAACTCTTTAAAAAAATCGTTTTTGGTATTTTAAAATTATGTAGTACTTCAAAAAGTGCCTTTATGATACTGAAAAGTACTGTAAATAGGGCTTCTTTGGTACCATAAAAACTATTGAGATGAGCCTTAAATGGGCAGAGTGGATCACCAGAATTGATGGAAAAAGAAGCTTTCCTTCCTGCCCTTTTTCCTTTCCCATTTTTAAAATTCAGTAATTTTTCTGAAAAAGTAAGGAGTTTTACTATAAAAATTTTTTTTTTTTAGTTTAATTTCAGATATGTAGCGAGGTAAGTTCTTCAAGCATCAATAGTTCAAGTTTTAGAGAAAAAACCAGCTCGAGGTGTACTGCTAAGTATCAAAATCAATTTTTGAAATAAGAAGTTTTCCCTCTAAAACCTTACTGCGATCAATCGACTTCGATAACACAATCGAAGCTACCCAGCAGTATCAGCTCCTCACGGAGCAGTTCCACACTTCCACTGTCTGGAGTATTCACAGTTGAACCTCATAACATTCCAAATTTTTTCGGGATATTCGATGGAGTTTTCGTTCTCCACGCAGATTTACATAAAGCTTGAGATTTTGTGTGAAAACTTGCAAAAATTCCCTTGCGTGGGTTGGTGGTCAACGATTCTGACCACTAATTTTTCGGATTTTTAGTTTTCTTTTTTATGCACCTTGAAGACGTCGAGAGCTTTTTTCAAAATTTGCCTGTATGGAGAAGATCTTTTAGTCCGACCGTCACCAAATAATACTCTTATTTAAAAAAAAAAGTGCCTTTACGGTACTGTGAAAAGATACTTCATGGTACTATAAAAGTGCCTTTATGGTACCCAGAAAAAGACCTTTATGGCACCAAGAAAAAGGGCCCACATGGTACTAGAAAAAGTACCTTTACGGTAGGTACTAGAAATAGTTCCTTTGTGGTACTCTTCAAACTGCCTTAACGATACTATGAAAAGTACCTTTATGGTACTGAGAAAAGGGCCTTTATGGTATTGTGAAATGAGCCTTTATTGTACTAAAAACAGTGCCCATATGGTACTAGAAAAAATGCCTTTATGTTACTAGAGATAGTTCCTTTTTGGTACTGAGAAAAGTTCCTTTATGGTATTTTGAAAAGAGCCTTTATGGTACTGAGAAACAGCCCCTTTATGGTACTGAGAAAAGGGCCTTTATGGTACCGAGAAAAGGGCCTTTATGGTATTGTGAAATGAGCCGTTTTTGTACCAAAAACAGTGCCCATATGGTACTAGAAAAAATGCCTTTACGTTACTAGAGATAGTTCCTTTTGGTACTGAAAAAAGTTCCTTTTTGGTATGTATTTTGAAAAGAGCATTTATGGTACTGAGAAATAGTTCCTTTTTGGAACTGAGAAAAGTTCCTTTATGGTATTTTGAAAAGAGCCTTTATGGTACTGAGAAAAAGTACCTTTGTGGTACTGAGAAACAGCCCCTTATGGTACTGAGCAATGGGCCTTTGTGGTACTGAGAAAAGGGCCTTTATGGCACTGAGAAACAGCAGTAAAAAGGGCCCACATGGTACCTTATGCTATGGAAACAGCCCCTTTATGGAACTGTAAAAAGGGCCCACATGGTACTAGAAAAAGTGCCCTAACGATACTATGAAAAGTTCCCTTATCGTACTATAAAAAGTGCCTTTACGGTCTTACAAAACTGCAGAAAAATGCTATAAAAAAGCATTCGCTGCTTGCTACTTAGAGCTGATCTCTTGTGAAAAGAACCGCTACAAAAGATCAGTTCATTAGGAGCGGTGAAAACCGTCCATCACTCACCGACCCCCGTCGTACAACGACCGCCATCTATCGGCCCGACCGGTTCGGCCCCAGTCAAGTTCGGGGTTGTTGACTGCTCAAATTCTACGAGTGCGAGACCATATTTTATTTACTAAGTTCACTCAAAGTAAGAAATAAAAAAACCCCCAAAGTTCAAGTTCTTTTCGATCAAAAAACTATAAATAAACTCAACATTTTTCGTCATAAAATGTAAAAAATCGTGAATTCTTCGCTCTCAGTGTCTTTTAATTCATTTTTTTTTTTTTTTATTATGTTTTTGAGACGTGTCTAATCTCATTTATTCAAGATAATCCAAAGGTAAGTCTTCCAACTTCTTTTCATCTTAAATAAAACTAATAAAAACTATATATTTTATTTAAATAATTAATTTAAAAACGTTCGGATAATTTAACAGCTTCCTTTATTTGCTCCAGTTGTTACCGTAATTAAGGCAATTTTTTGTTTTCTTCTTTTGTTAAATTAGAGATGGTAAAAAAAAATGATAAGAAGGGCTCTGGGATGTTGGCGTAAAGGGATCGATTTTGCCCCACCCGCCACCCCCACGACTTCCCTGTCCTTTAAATTAATTTTTTTGTAATTTTCTATCATTTTCCTTTATTTTTCAAATGTTTTTTAACCGCTGGTTATCATTTATCACGCTTGAAAAAATTTAAAAAAAAAATGTCTCTTGGACATCTGTTTCCGGAGGTATTGGACCCTTGTGTCAAATTTCAAAGTTGGCGTATAGTTTTTTTTTATTATGAAATAAAATAACTTCCGGAAGTAGTCTTCTTTATGATATTGAAATGTTAGATGGAAGTTAAAAAAGAAGGCGTGAGAAGTAATAAACCCTTGTGTAATCAATGGGGATAGGGTAGAGGGTTAGTTAGGGGGAAAACCGCAGAAGAACTTGAAAAATCACTGTGGCCATGTGGTGCGTTTAAAAGTGCATTTAAAATAACCGATGTGGTACTGTAAAATTGGCTATGTGGTTAAAAGTTCATACGTATATGGTTTTATCAAAAGTTGCTTTGTAGTACCATAAATATTGTCCCTTGTGGCGTTATAAAAAGGTCCCTTTGTGGTGCTGGAAACAGTGCGTTCATTGTGCTCAATGGGATTTGGAAAAGTGCCTTTATGGTGCTGTAAAAAGTGCCTTTATGGTGCTGTAAAAAGTGCCTTTATGGTGCTGTAAAAAGTGCCTTTATGGTGCTGTGAAAATTGCCTTTATGGTACAGTAAAAAGTGCGTTTATGGTACTGTGAAAAATGCCTTTTTCGTACTGTAAAAAGTGCTTTTATGGTACTGTGAAAAGTGCCTTTATGGTACTGTGAAAAGTGCCTTTATGGTACTGTGAAAAGTGCCTTTATGGTACTGTTAAAAGTGTCTATATGGTACTGTAAAAAGGGCCTTTTTCGTACTGTATAACGTGCCTTTCTAGTATTGTAAAAAGTGCGTTTATGGTACTGTAAAAAATGTATTTATGGTACTGTAAAAGTGGCTTTGTGGTACTGTAAAAGGTGCTTTTTTCGTACTGTTAAAAGTGCCATTGTGGTACTGTGAAAAGTGCCTATGTGGTACTGTACAAAGTACCTTGTTCGTACTGTTAAAAGTGTCTTTATGGTACTGTAAAAAGGGCCTTTTTCGTACAGTATTAGGTGCCTTTCTAGTATTGTAAAAAGTGCCTTTTTCGTACTGTAAAAAGTGTATTCATGGTACTATAAAAGTGCATTTGTGGTACTGCAAAAAGTGCCTGTGTGGTATTGTAAAAAGTGCCTTTCTCGTGCTGTAAAAAGTGCCATTGTGGTACTGTGAAAAGTGCCTTTATGGTACTGTACAAGTACCTTGTTCGTACTGTAAAAAGTGCCTTTTTGGTACTGTAAAAAGTGCCTTCATGGTACTACAAAAAGTGCCTTCATGGTACTGTAAAAAGTGCCTTCATGGTGCTGTAAAAAGTGAGTTTATGGTACTGTGAAAATGCCTTTCTCGTGCTGTAAAAAGTGCCATTGTGGTACTGTGAAAAGTGCCTTTATGGTACTGTACAAAGTACCTTGTTCGTACTGTTAAAAGTGTCTTTATGGTACTAAAAAAAAGGCCTTTTTCGTACTGTATAAGGTGCCTTTCTAGTATTGTAAAAAGTGCCTTTTTCGTACTGTAAAAAGTGTATTTATGGTACTGTAAAAGTGCCTTTTTGGTACTGAAAAAGGTGCTTTTTCCGTACTGTAAACGGTGTCTTTTTCGTACTGCAGAAAGCTCCTTTTTCGTACTGTATAAAGTGCTTTTATGGTACTATAAATCGTACCTTTATGGTACTGTAAAAAGTGCCTTTATGGTACTGTAAAAAGTGCCTTTATGGTACTGTAAAAAGTGCCTTTATGGTACTGTAAAAAGTGCCTTTATGGTACTGTAAAAAGTGCCTTTATGGTACTGTAAAAAGTTCCTTCGCGGTATTAGAAATAATGCCATTGTGGTACTGTGAAATGTGCCTTTATGGTACTGTAAAAAGTTGTGCTTTTTTCGTACTGTAAAAGGTGCTTTTTTCGTACTGTAAAAGGTGCCTTTTTCGTACTCTATAAAGTGCTTTTATAGTACTATAAATAGTACATTTATGGTACTGTAAAAAGTGCCTTTATGGCACTGTAAAAAGGGCCTTTATGGCACTGTAAAAAGGGCCTTTATGGTACTGGTTATGTTCCTTTATGGTACTGGTAAAAGTTCCTTTATGGTACTGGTAAAAGTTCCTTTATGGTACTGGTAAAAGTTCCTTTATGGTACTGGTAAAAGTTACTTTGTAGTACTGTAAAAAGTGCCTTTATGGCACCGTAAAAGTGCCTTTATGGCACTGTAAAAGTGCCTTTATAATACTGTTAAAAGTTCCTTTATTTTACTGAGAAAAAGTTCCTTTATGGTACTGTAAAAATTGACTTTGTGGTACTGTAAAAAGTTCCTTTATGGTACTGTAAAAAGGTCCTTTATGGTATTGTAAAAATGGACTTTGTGGTACTGTAAAAAGTTCCTTTATGGTATGTACTATGTATAAAAATTCGGCAAAAATCAGCAGTTCCCCAAAAATGGCTGGCCAACCACTCCAAAAAATAGTTTTTTTTTTTACCTTATGTAGGTCAAAATTTTATGCATTTTTAAACCCTCAGGATATGTCTAACCGCGAAAATTTTCGATTTTGAATTTCACCTGTTTGGTTTATATAAAAAGAACGCCGATGAATACTTTCGGCAACGATAAGCGATCAAAATAAAATTCGTGAAAAAAAAATTGTTTATCTTATCAAATGAGTCAATTTTCTTATCTTTCGACTTCAATATTTAAACTTGTCGTAAAACCGTCTTTTGCCAAATTGATAAGTTCGATAAAAATATTTCCTACGTATTCAAAGAAGTTTACCTAGTATTTCTTTATTTAGGATTTTATGGGTAAAAATTACGTCTTCCATTTGACCCTTTTAGCTCCCGAAAAAAAAGTGTTTCTAAATATAATTATTTTGTAACTCTATCGCCGTTTCCGAGATAGTTTAAATACGGATAAATTTTTTTTTTAAAATCTATTGTATTACCCTCTATGTACGATTTTTGGGAGGTTAAATTTTTTTGAAGTCCCTCAGATGGGTCTTGTAACTGCCAGATTTTTAAAAAAAATTTTGGGTACCAAAAAATTGTGTTAAAAAAATTTTGGGTACCAAAAAATTGTGTTAAAAAAATTTTGGGTACCAAAAAATTGTGTTAAAAAATTTTGGGTACCAAAAAATTGTGATAAAAAATTTGAGTACCAAAAAATTGTGTTAAAAAAATTTTGGGTACCAAAAAATTGTGTTAAAAAAATTTTGGGTACCAAAAAATTGTGTTTTTTGAGGATTTTGAGGCTTTTCTACCTCTCCAAAAAATTTGAAAAAATTACGAAAAATTTTGGCTTTTTTTAAATCCTAAATTTTTAGGTTGATATTTTCTTGCTTTAGAATTTGGAAGGAGTAGAAAGTTCTTAAATCTTGAGTTAGTTGAATATTAGAAATACCACAATTGTTGGTACGTTTATGAGTAAATTGCATAATAATTAAGGAAGTAAATAGTAAAAACCGAGTGTGACCTTTGGCATTACGCGTTATGATTTTCACTCTTCCTGATTGTTGATTTTTTTTTCTTTCTCGTTTAATATTTTTTAAATTTTATTTTTCAGGATGAGCACTGAAAATGCTTCACGTCCGGTGTGATCAGAATTTCTCCCATGTCTGAGGTGAGAATAAAATTTTTTTAAAATAGAAGTTATTGTGTTACCCACCCTGGATGGTTTTTAGTCGAGTAGTTTTTTTAGATAAAAGTACGAAGTGGAGAAAACAAAACAGTTAGATCCAGCTCGTCTGCTCCGTTAATTAACGTTTCTTATTTTAAGACGTGTTGAGGAGTTTTATGCTAATTTATGTGACGCTTTGATGCTCTTCAAAAGTTGATGAGTTTTTTTCCCCCTCTTTCATATTAATTTGTTCAATTCGATCATTTTTCCTTTAAATAGCCGTCTTTATTTTGAGCCTTCATCAATTAATCTATTAATCAATCCCTCATATTAGGTAGATTTCTTTTCTTCAAAAATCTACCTATTGTAATGTACCAAGTATTTTTCAACTCCTTCTTCTTCCTCTCCCTCTCGATAAAGAATGCAAAAAACGTCGCTTTTCTGGTGTAGAAACACCCGTTTAATCATGTTTTCGGGCGTTTTACATCTTTTTACCTGGTTTTTGGTCGTTTTCTTCGATTTTCTGGTGTAAAAACACCCATTTAATCAGGTGTCTCGGGCGTTAAACATCTTTTTACCGGGTTTTTGGTCATTTTAGTCGATTTATGGTGTAGAAACACCCTTTTAGTCACGTATACGGGCATTAAGCATATTTTACTGGGTTTTTGGTCATTTTCGTCTATTTTTTGGTGTAGAAACTGGTACTGTAGAAAGGGCCTTTTCGTACTGTAAAAGGTGCTTTTTTCGTGCTGTATAAAGTATTTTTATGGTACTATAATAATATTCGTCGATTTTCTGGTGTAGAAACACCACTTCAATCAGGTGTGCCGGGCGTTAAACATCTTTTTACCTGGTTTTTTGGTCGTATTCGTCGATTTTCGGTGTAAAAACACCCATTTAATCAGGCGTCCGCCCGTTAAACACGTTTTACCCGTTCTTTTTTGTCGGTTTTATGGTGTAGAAACACCCATTAAATCAGATGTCCGAATGATAAACATCTTTTTTACCCGGATTTTTTTTGTCACGTTTCCGGGCGCTTAACAACTTTTTTAACCGGGTTTTAGGTCATTTTCGTCTATTTTCTGGTGTAGAAACACCCATAAGATCGGAAGTCCGGGCGTTAAACATCTTTTTACCCCGTTTTTGGTCATTTTTCGATTTTCTGGTGTAGAAACACCCTTTTAGTCACGTGTACGGGCGTTTAACATTTTTTTAACCGGGTTTTAGGTCATTTTCGTCGATTTTCTGGTGTAGAAACGCTCATTAAATCAGATGATCGGGCTTAAACATCTTTTTACCCGTTTTTTTGGTCATTTTCGTCAATTTTCTAGTGTAGAAGCACCCATTAAATCAGAAATCCGGGCGTTAAACATCTTTTTACCGGGTTTTTATGTCATTTTCGTCTATTTTCTGGTGTATTAACACCCATCAAATCAGAAGTCCGGGCGTTAAACATCTTTTCTACCCGATTTTTGGGTATTTTGTCGATTTTCTTGCGTAAAACACCCTTTAATCATTAATCATGTTTCCGGGCGTCAAACATCTTTTTGCCTGGTTGTTGGAAGTTTTCGTCTATTTTCTGGTGTAGAAACACCCTTTTAGTCACGAGTCCTGGCGTTAAACATTTTTTCCGGGTTTTTGGTCGTTTTGTCGATTTTGGTGTAGAAACACCCTTTTAGTCACGAGTCCTGGCGTTAAACATTTTTTCCGGGTTTTTGGTCGTTTTGTCGATTTTATGGTGTAGAAACACCCATTTAATCAGGTCCGGGCGGTAAACATCTGTTTTACTCGGTTTTTGTCATTTTTGTCGATTTTCTGGTGTAGAAACACCCTTTAGTCACGTGTCCGGGCGTTAAACATCTTTTTTACCGGGATTTTGGTCATTTTGTCGATTTTCTGGTTAGAAACACCCTTAGTCACGTGTCCGGGCGTTAAACATATTTTACTTTTTCATTTTTGTCATTTTCTGGTGTTTAGATGTCCGGGCGTTAAACATCTTTTTACCAGGTTTTTCATTTTCGTCGATTTTCTGGTCTTCTCTGGCCAAAGATTATTATAAACTCTTACATTTTCAATTTAAAGGAATCATTATTTTTTGAACGACGAAAACTTTTAAAAAAGGGATTCTTTTTGTGATTAATTCTTGACTACTTTCTGGTACTTTCACTATGGAAAACCGCTTGGTAAAAGCCCCTGTTCCCCCCTCCCCTTAATTATTGCTCACTGATAGTTAATAAACAAGAGAAGAAAGTGAATTATGTGAATTATAAATTCGTTCTTAGAGAAGATGAACAAATTAATAGCTTACCTCAAAAGATTTTTATAAAAATCTTCCTTCTTCTTCCTTTTTCCTCCTTCTTCCTCCTTCTTCCTTCTTCTCCTTCTTCTTCCTCTTCTTCTTCCTTCTTCATCCTTCTTCTTCTTCTTCCTTCTTCCTTCTTCTTCTTCTTCTTCTCTTCTTCTTCCTTTCTTCTTCCTTCTTCTTCTTTCTTCCTTCTTCTTCCTTCTTCTTCTTCTTCTTCTTTCTTCTTCTTCTTCCTTCTTCCTTCTTCTTCTTCCTTCTTCTTCTCTTCCTTCTTCTTCCTTCTTCTTCCTTCTCTTCCTTCTTCTTCCTTCTTCTTCCTTCTTCTTCCTTCTTCTTCCATCGCCTTCTCCTTCTTTTATCCTGCGCTTTCGATCTTTTGTTTAGCATGTCAAGAAGTGAATTGATTACTTTTTGGGCATGTCGACAAATAATTTTGAATGATATTGTTTTAGGATGGAGGATAAGAAGGGAGGTGGGAGAGTATCGCAGATCGCCAACATTTTCCAACACGGTATGGGCCCCGCGCGGTGCGAGGACGGTCCGACGCAGGTCGAAACAAGCCCCGGAAGCGGCCCAATGTCGCCAACCGTCACCGTCGTCCGAACCGAAAGCCATCTCGCACGTTTCAACAATGCGAGGGCCCTTTTTGAAAAACTTGGCTCATTAAGTAAGAAAAATTTTCCTCCATTCAAATATAATCCATTATTTAAAGGTGGAGCTGAAGAACCTCCCGCGAAACCAAAGAAAATCGCCGAGCCCCCAAAAGTCGAACAGAATGTTTTACGTCAAGTAAATGGCAGTTCTTCAAATTTTCCATCAAGAATAATCAACGGGGTCGGCGAAAAACCAGCGAAACCTGAAAAACCTGAGCGGAAGCTAAACAGCCGCGAGTTGATGAAAAACAGAAAAATTGGACGTCACATTTTTCCAAAAATCGCGTCTCTTCTCCTAAGTATGTTTGTTTATGAAATATGTTTTTTTATGTTTATTTTTAGAGATAATAAAAGTTCTCCTAGTCCTGAAAGGACGTTAAGTCCGGAATTAGATCAGTATCGACTTCGTGATAAATCGCCGTTACTGCGAAAAGGTCTCCTGCGTCTTCCCCTCTTAAGGAGAATCTGCCGACTCAAGCATTCATTGGTGAATTCTTCTAAATTTGATGTTTCTTTCTTATTGGTTGTTTTGTAGTTAGGAAAAGAGAGGAGAATCATGTTGATGAGGAAAGACCGGTTCCTCGTGAAAGATTTTATGCGGTGCCGCGGAAGCCGGTTGTTGAAGATGGAAGGAAGCAAGAGAAACCGCTTGATAAAGATGAAAGGGTTGAAGTTACCGAAGAGCATGACAGAGAAGAAGAAATCCGCGTACGGTTTAATCTTGGAGAAGCCGTCGAGGTTAAAGCCACAATGTGCTCTAGTTCGCTCAGCGAAGAAGATTCCGGATTCGCCAGCTCAGAAACGGCGCCGCATCGAGATTACGAAAGCGAGATATCAGACAGCGTTGGACTTCTGACAGATTCCTGCGCTGGATTGACCGATTCAAGAGAATTACTATCATCTGGGCACACTCCTCAAGAAGAAGACAGCGGCTTACTCGGCAGTGGACTTCATGATGTCCAAAATATCCAATTTGCCGATGAAGACGACAAACAAGCAGACACATCTCTCATGACTTCTGCGGAAGCCGATCGTCTTCTCAGCACAAGAATCGTTGAAAATCGCGTCGGGTATAAAAAATCCTCTTTGCTTATTTTTACTGTTTGTTTTTAGAGTTGCTGAATCGTTGCTTTCGGATGAAGAGGCGCAGGAGGTTGTACGGCTTTTGTCACCTCCTCAGGAAGAAGAGACAAGTTCTTCGCCTGATCAGCAGCAGATGGATACCAGCAGCGAGACAATCGGAGTCGCAGAAAGTGAACCTGAATGGCTTCAGGATGTCCTTCAAGCTTCTCAATCAAGGTATTCCATCATATCATATGTTGCGCTAATTTCTTTTCAGTTTACTCAGCGGAGGATTGGAATGTTCTGTAGATACTTTAGACTGTACAAGTCAGCTCAGTGCTTCCTTAGATGATTTAGAAAGACCAGAATGTGAAATAGAAGGTATAGAATTGACCCCACGCCCACATGCTGTCATAGTGAATGAAGAACATAATCCTCTTACCAACCCGATACCGTATAAAGAGATTGGAGAAGAAGGTGGTGTGCATTACCTGGAAGATGGCCACTATTGGCTTGAAGTTGCCGGATTGGATGATGCGGACTTAGAAGTGGATATGCCATGTCCTGTTAAGATAAACCGTAAAGTCCAGTTTAGCCAGCAGCCTATAAAAGTGTATTCGACGTTTTCTGTCAATGATTATGATAGAAGGAATGAAGATGTCGATCCTGTGGCTGCATCTGCAGAATATGAGTTGGAAAAAAGAGTTGAAAAGCTGACCGTTTTTCCGGTCGATTTGATCAAAGGTCCTGACGGTCTTGGTCTTTCTATTATCGGTATGGGCGTCGGAGCTGATGCGGGGTTGGAAAAATTGGGCATCTTTGTCAAGACGATAACGGAAAAAGGTGCTGCGGCAACCGACGGGCGTATACATGTCAACGACCAAATTATAGAAGTCGACGGCAAATCGTTAGTGGGCGTCACACAAGCGTATGCGGCTTCCGTTCTCAGGAACACGTGCGGACGTGTGCGCTTTCTTATTGGGCGTGAGCAAGACCCAGAAAACTCCGAAGTAGCCCATCTCATCCGACAATCCCTCCAGGTTATCTCAATGATATCCTTTGCTCAACTAAAACCGTTTTTTGCAGGCCGATCGAGAAAGAGATGAACAAAGAAGAGCACAGCAAGAACGAAGATACAGCGAAGACAGCCAGAGTACAATTTCTGAAGACAATAATGCCACTTTATCTTCACTTCTTCAAGAAGTAAGCATCTTAACCATTTGTCCCGCTTTTCAGAGATTTATATCATTTTTTATTTCACAATAGAGAGAACAACCTGCCGTTCAAAAACAAGCAGAAACTGAAGTTTCTAGGTTAAAGCTAGGGTGAGAATATACAAAAGAGTTAATGACTAATTTGGTGTTCGGTTCTAACTCGCATGTTGACCGCACTCCTTTTAACCCTTTCGAGACCGCGCAGTTGCCATGCGCGCATATCACTTGGAGACCGCAGGCGACTTTGGTTAGTAGGTAGGCTAGGCACGCCAAGCTGAACAGCGCTAGGCATGTCAGGCTGAACAGCGCTAGGCATGCTAAGCTGTACAGAGCTAGGTATACCAAGCTTTACTATGCTCACCAAGCAGGCGCTAGGCACACCTAGCAATACAGCGCTAAGCACACCAAGCTGTACAGCGCCAGATATGCCATGCCGTACAGCGCTAGGTATGCCAAGCTGTACAGCACAAGATATGCCATGCTATACAGCACTAGGTATGCCAAGCTGGACAGCGCTAGGTATAACAAAATGTACAGCGCTTGTCACACCAAGCTGTACAGCACTAGGTATCCCGAAATGTACAGCGCTAGGCCCACCAGGCAGGTGCTAGGCACACCTAGCTGTACAGCGCCAGGCAAGCCATGCTATACAGCACTAGGTATGCCAAGCTGGACAGCACTAGATATAACAAAATGTACAGCGCTAGATATAACAAAATGTACAGCGCTAGGCACACCAGGCCTGGCGCTGTACAGCTTGTGTGCCTAGTGCTGTACAGCTTGGTGTGCCTAGTGCTGTACAGCTTGGTGTGCCTAGCGCTGTACATTTTGTACAGCGCGTATAACAGCAGTATAACAAAATGTACAGCGCTTGTCACACCAAGCTGTACAGCACTAGGTATCCCGAAATGTACAGCGCTAGCCCAGCAAGCAGGTGCTAGGCACACCAAGCTGTACAGCGCCAGGCAAGCCAAGCTGTACAGCGCAAGGTATGCCAAAATGCACAGCGCTAAGCACACCAAGCTGTACAGCGCCATATATGCCATGCCGTACAGCGCTAGATATAACAAAATGTACAGCGCTAGGCACACCAAGCTGTACAGCACTAGGCACACCAAGCTGTACAGCGCCAGGCAAGCCAAGCTGTACAGCGCAAGGTATGCCAAATGCACAGCGCTAAGCACACCAAGCTGTACAGCGCCATATATGCCATGCCGTACAGCGCTAGATATAACAAAATGTACAGCGCTAGGCACACCAAGCTGTACAGCACTAGGCACACCAAGCTGTACAGCGCTAGGCAAGCCACGCTATACAGCACTAGGTATGCCAAGCTGGACAGCGCTAGATATAACAAAATGTACAGCACTGGGCACACCAAGCTGTACAGCACTAGGTATCCCAAAATGTACAGCGCCAAGCTGCTTACTGCTTGGAAACTAGGCCCAGGTAGGAAACTAGGCGCTAGGCCTAGCAAGCAGGTGCTAGGCAAGCCAAGCTGTTCAGCGCCAGGCAAGCCAAGCTGTACAGCGCAAGGCACGCCAAGCTGCTTACTGCTTGGAGACTGCATGCGGCTACAGTTGCCATGCGTGCATGTCGCTTGGAGACCGCAGCTGACTACAGTTGCCATGCGGGCATGTCGCTTGGAGACCGCAGGTGACTTTAGTTGCCCAGCGGCGTCAGCGGGAAGCCTCTCTAAGATATTTAATACCTTCGCTTCCCGTGGCGATAGCGACATGTAATGGACATCTGTTGGGGGAAGAAATGAACTTTGTGATGTGACGTCACTTTCTGTGCTTTGCTGGGTGCTGGGAGCAGTCGGGAGAAGTGATGGGAAAAGTGCTGCGCCAGTAGCGCATCCGGCGTCATACGCTGTCTCGAAAGGGTTAAAAAATTAACTTGAGCACCCTTGATAACATAAACAATTTTTAAATGCAATGGCTCCGGTTGCTACAATAAGACTTTTCGTTAATAGTACTATTCCGTTTTTAGCTTGATGAACTTGAGAAAGGTGCTCGTGAAGATCTCGGCGAGCGACTTCGAGAGACAACTCTTAAACTTCGTGAAGTCGAAAGGAATCTTGCAGCAGTCAAAAAGGAAAATTCGAGTTACCAAGATATGCTGCATCAAACTCAAGAGCAGTATATTGTACTCGAGAAGAAGTATACAAAGACGAAAAGGCTGGTGAAAGAGTTCCATCAGAGGGAGGCAGAACTTCTGCATAGGGAAGAGTTTTACCTACAGATGCTTGAAGAGAAAGATACTGAATACAACGCTCTTGTCAAAGCACTCAAAGACAGGGTAAGCTTAAGCTAGAAATGAAGTTGGTAAACCTGTCTTTCGCAGATAATACAAGTGGAAGAAGAGCTTTTGGAGACGCAGAAGAGGGCTGGACTTCCAGTTCATCTGCCACATTCTGAAGGGCCTTTTGTTAGGCTGAATACTCCGCCGATGTCACGCCGTCCGACTGCTGTAAAACCACTTTTGGAGACGCTCGGTGCTGAACTTTCAGAAGCAGAAGACAGCCCTGAAGAAGGCGAGAAAACAGCTACAGTTGAGCGGAAGGTAAATTTTAAACCACAATCTCACTTATCTCCATGTACATAGCATGGCATGTTTTAAGCATGTATTTTGAAAAAAGGTGTGCAGTACGGGAAACGGGGGAGCTAAAGACGAGCTGGATGACGCCGTCCCGCCGCACGCTCTCCTCGACGTGTCTGTCTCCAAGTCGAAAGCGGAGCTGGCGACCCGTGGCGGACTCGCCAACCGTCATCTTCCGACTTCAGCGAAAAAGCAGCAGCTCTCCAACAGTAGTTCGGTAAAGATAAACCATCGCATGCTTGCACGTTTGAGCGAAAAATTGGTGAACAAAACTAATTTAAACATTTTTAAGGATTACGGGTTAACTACTGATGATAGTACGGAGAACTCAGATGTTGAAGATGATGACCGATATAATCAAAAAAATACCTCATGGAGTTCCAACAATAACCCATCCATCGCACACAGAAGTATTCACTTTTATGGAAGAACTTTGTTATTTTGTATTTCTAGGTGGTGTGGCCAATTCATTGGCGGAGCAGTTGAAGCAGGTTTTGGCCGAGCGAGAGCGTCGGATGTCGTCCGGGAGTGAGAAAACTGAAGCTCCTCAAGTTTCGTCCAACGTCCCGCAGTCGCTTGTTGAAGAAATTCGTCAGGCGGTCAACCAAGCGAATTTAAGAGGTGGGTTTTTTTGTGGACATATCATCGATGATTGTTTTGTTTATTTTAGTTAAAAAAGGGCCTATTAATTGGACACAAGGGTCACCTTCGTCATCTGGAAGTGTTTCTCCAGGAATGCTAACTGCTGATCCGAGTCCTTCCAAAATTGGGTCCTCAGGTAAGCACTATCGATGGTTTAGCTGACATGATTTAATGATTGCATAGCTAACAATATGACGATCTCATGACTGTTCAGCAGACAATTAGGTGACTTAGCGACTGTTTAGCTAACAATATGACGACGTAACGACTGTTTAGCTGACAGTACGATGATCTATTGACTGTTTAGCGGACAATTAGATGACCTAAGGACTGTTATAGCTGACAATATGACGACAAAGCAACTGTTGTTCAGCAAACAAGTAGGTGACCTAGCGACTTTTTAGCTGAGAATATGATGGTCTGTCAACTTTTTAGCTTACAATACGATGATTTAATCATTGTTTAGCTGACAATGTGACGTTCATGTGACTGCTTGGCATACTATCAGACAACCTAGCGACTGTTTCGCTGACATTATGACGACTAGCTAATATTTTGATGATATAATGACTGTTTAGCGGACAATTAGATAACCTAGCGACTGTTTTAGCTGACTATGTGATGACATAGCGACTGTCCAGCTGACAATAAGATAATCTAATGACTGTTCAGCTGATAATTAGATAATCTAGCGACTGTTTTAGCTGACTATGTGACGACATAGCGACTGTTTAGCAGTATGACAATATGACAATCTAATGACTGCTTAGGGGACAATTAGACAACCTAGTGACTGTTTTAACTATCAATATGACGATATAACAACTTTTTCGCTGACGATATAACGACTTTTTCGCTGACAACATGACGACTGTTTAGCTGACAATATGATGAACTAATTACTGTGTAGCGGACAATTAGATAACCTAGCGACTGCTTTAAATGACAATATGACAATATAACGACTGTTTAGCTGACATTATGAAGTTCTAATGACTACATAGCATACAATCAAACAACCTAGCGACAGTTTCAGCCATCATATGACGATATAACAACTGTTTAGCTGACAATATGACGCTCTGTTGACTGCGTAGCGGATAATCAGATAACGTAGCGACTATTTCGGTGACATATGACGACATAACGACTGTTTAGCTGACAATTATATAACCTTGCAACTGTTTTTGCTGGCAACATGACAATATAATGTCTGCTTAACCGACAATTTGACGTTCAAATGACTGTTTAGCGGACAATTAGATAACCTAGCGACTGTTTTGCTGACAATATGACGACAAAGCAACTGTTGTTCAGCAAACAAGTAGGTGACCTAGCGACTTTTTAGCTGAGAATATGATGGTCTGTCAACTTTTTAGCTTACAATACGATGATTAATCATTGTTTAGCTGACAATGTGACGTTCAAGTGACTGCTTGGCATACTATCAGACAACCTAGCGACTGTTTCGCTGACATTATGACGACTAGCTAATATTTTGATGATATAATGACTGTTTAGCGGACAATTAGATAACCTAGCGACTGTTTTAGCTGACTATGTGATGACATAGCGACTGTCCAGCTGACAATAAGATAATCTAATGACTGTTCAGCTGATAATTAGATAATCTAGCGACTGTTTTAGCTGACTATGTGACGACATAGCGACTGTTTAGCAGTATGACAATATGACAATCTAATGACTGCTTAGGGGACAATTAGACAACCTAGTGACTGTTTTAACTATAACGACTTTTTCGCTGACGATATAACGACTTTTTCGCTGACAACATGACGACTGTTTAGCTGACAATATGATGAACTAATTACTGTGTAGCGGACAATTAGATAACCTAGCGACTGCTTTAAATGACAATATGACAATATAACGACTGTTTAGCTGACATTATGAAGTTCTAATGACTACATAGCATACAATCAAACAACCTAGCGACAGTTTCAGCCATCAGTATGACGATATAACAACTGTTTAGCTGACAATATGACGCTCTGTTGACTGCGTAGCGGATAATCAGATAACGTAGCGACTATTTCGGTGACAATATGACGACATAACGACTGTTTAGCTGACAATTATATAACCTTGCAACTGTTTTTGCTGGCAACATGACAATATAATGTCTGCTTAACCGACAATTTGACGTTCAAATGACTGTTTAGCGGACAATTAGATAACCTAGCGACTGTTTTGCTGACAATATGACGACAAAGCAACTGTTGTTCAGCAAACAAGTAGGTGACCTAGCGACTTTTTAGCTGAGAATATGATGGTCTGTCAACTTTTTAGCTTACAATACGATGATTTAATCATTGTTTAGCTGACAATGTGACGTTCAAGTGACTGCTTGGCATACTATCAGACAACCTAGCGACTGTTTCGCTGACATTATGACGACTAGCTAATATTTTGATGATATAATGACTGTTTAGCGGACAATTAGATAACCTAGCGACTGTTTTAGCTGACTATGTGATGACATAGCGACTGTCCAGCTGACAATAAGATAATCTAATGACTGTTCAGCTGACAATAAGATAATCTAATGACTGTTCAGCTGATAATTAGATAATCTAGCGACTGTTTTAGCTGACTATGTGACGACATAGCGACTGTTTAGCAGTATGACAATATGACAATCTAATGACTGCTTAGGGGACAATTAGACAACCTAGTGACTGTTTAACTATCAATATGACGATATAACAACTTTTTCGCTGACGATATAACGACTTTTTCGCTGACAACATGACGACTGTTTAGCTGACAATATGATGAACTAATTACTGTGTAGCGGACAATTAGATAACCTAGCGACTGCTTTAAATGACAATATGACAATATAACGACTGTTTAGCTGACATTATGAAGTTCTAATGACTACATAGCATACAATCAAACAACCTAGCGACAGTTTCAGCCATCAGTATGACGATATAACAACTGTTTAGCTGACAATATGACGCTCTGTTGACTGCGTAGCGGATAATCAGATAACGTAGCGACTATTTCGGTGACAATATGACGACATAACGACTGTTTAGCTGACAATTATATAACCTTGCAACTGTTTTTGCTGGCAACATGACAATATAATGTCTGCTTAACCGACAATTTGACGTTCAAATGACTGTTTAGCGGACAATTAGATAACCTAGCGACTGTTTTGCTGACAATATGACTTTCTAATGACAGCTTAGCAGATATCAGACAATCTAGCGACCGTTTTGCTAAAAATATGACGACATAACGATTGTTTAGCTGACAATATGATGAATGTTTCACTGGCAATATGACGACTGTTTCGCTGACAATATGATGATTTAATGACTGTGTAGCGGACAACTAGATAACGTAGCGATTGTTTTAGCTGACAATATGACAATATAACGACTGTTTAACTGACAATATGATTTAATGACTGTAGCGGACAATATGATGATCTAATGAATGTGTTGCGGACAATTAGATAACCTAGCGACTGTTTAGCTGACAATATGACGTTCTAATGACAGCTTAGCAGAAATCGGACAATCTAGCTACTGTATTGCTGACAATATGACGACATAACGACTGTTTAGCAGTATGACAATATGACAATCTAATGACTGCTTAGGGGACAATTAGACAACCTAGTGACTGTTTTAACTATCAATATGACGATATAACGACTTTTTCGCTGACAATATGACGACTGCTTAGCTGACAATATGCATATCTAATTACTGTGTAGCGGACAATTAGATAACGTAGCGACTGTTTTAAATGACAATATAACGATTGTTTAGCTGACATTATGACGTTCTAATGACTGCTTAGCCGACAATCAGACAACCTAGCGACTGTTTTAGCTATCAATATGACGATATAACAACTGATTAGCTGACAGTATGATGATCTAACGACTGTTTAGCGGACAATTAGATGACCTAGGCACTGTTTTAGCTGTCTATATGACGATATAACGACTGTTTAGATGACAATATGGCAATCGTATGACAGCTTAGCAAAAATCAGACAATCTAGCAACTATTTTGCTGACAATATGACGACAAAACGTCTGTTTTCAGCAAACAATTAGGCGACCTAGCAACTTTTTAGCTCAGAGTTTGATGGTCTGTCAACTTTTTAGCTTACAATACGATGATTTAATGATTGTTTAGCTGACAATATGATGACCTAATGACTGTTCAGCTGAAAATTAGATAACCTAGCGACTGTTTTAGCTGTCAATATGACAATCTAATGACTGTGTAGCTGATAATTTGACGTTCTAATGACAGCTTAGCAGAAATTGGACAATCTAGCGACTGTTTTGCTGACAATATGACGACATAATGACTGACTGCTTCGCGGACAATCAGACAACGTAGCGACTGTTTTGCTGACAATATGATGATCTAATGACTTTTTAGCGGATAATTATATAACCTTGCGACTGTTTTAGTTGACAATACGACAATATCATGTCTGTTTATCTGACAATTTGACGTTCTAATGACTGTTTTGCTGACAATTTGACGTTCTTATAACTGCTTAGCTGACAATCAGGCAATCTAGCGAATGTTTTGGTGACAATATGACATAACGACTATTTAGCTGACGATATGATGATCTAATGACAGTTAGCGGACAATATCATGATATAACGGCTGTTTAGCTGAATATACGACAATCTAATGACTGTTAAGCTGACAACTAGATAACCTAGCGACTGTTTTACCTGACAATATGACATTCTAATGATAGCTTAGCTAACTTAGCGACTTTTTAGCTGTCAATATGACGATATAACGACTGTTTATATGACGATCTAAACATGTTTTTTCTGTCTTAATAACAATATTACTAAAACTTAATTATTATTCCAGATTCAAGTGACATTTGGATTCCGAACGAAGACCGAAAGGCCCAAATATGGCAGTCGACTCCTATCCCAGACTGGAATAAAGAACAAGTGAGTTATACAAATAAAAATTAAAGAACTATAACCTCTATTTCTTATACTCAGGTCTGCCAATGGTTAAAAGGCATCGGATTCGACTCCTTCGCTCCAATTTTCCTAGAAATGAACATGACCGGATGCGCCCTCCTAACTCTCGAATCTCGTCACTTAAAAGGCAATAACAATAAAAATTAAAGAAAATAAATAAATTATTTAATTATAGGAATGGGTCTGAGCGGAGAAGCGAAATCGAGGATGAAGCGAAAACTCAAAGAGCTCCGCGCTCAGGCCGAGAAGGAACAGCGACAGCGTGAAAAGCAGCGAAAAGAAAAAGAGCGACTTCTCAAAAAAGCCGAAAAACTTGCCGAAAAAGCCAGTCGTCGCAAATAAGTTAATTTTTAAATCTTAAAATATACCAATCAACATTTTAAAAGAAATAATTAACTTTTTGTTTTGTACAGTATTTATTACGTTTCCACTCTCTTTTTTATTATTTTGTGATATAATGTACATCACCGAACGGCAATATTTTATTATTAAATTGGCTGTGCCGTTGATATTATTGTACATCTTTTATTTATTCTGTATATTAATCGAGTTATAAGCTCAAAAATATTGCAAAAATTTCTTAAAAAGTTTGTGTGTTCACTCTGTATATAATTCAGGGCCTATTTTAATCACGGTTTCAAAATCAAAAAAAAGTATTATTATATGTCAATTGTGTAATGGATCAAATAGAATTCGTGTGTTTAGGAATTTTGTTGTTTTATTATTAATTATTTTATTGCTATTTATTATTGTTCGCTTAGAATTTTTTTTCTTTCTTTTATTTTTCTTTTTTGTATCGGAAAAAAAATTTGTAATTATTGTCATTTTTTTTATTAATAGATCCCAAGTGGAAAAATAAACTAAATATTTCTCAAAATTCGTTTTTTAATTAATAAAAAAAATCCTTTGAAATAGTCAGCTAAACAATCGTTAAATTGTCCACTAAACAGTCATTAGATTGCCATAATTGTCAGCTAAACAGTCGCAAGGTTGTCTGATGGTTGGCTAAGCAGGCATTAGAACGTCATATTGTTAGCTTTAACGGTCGCTAGGCCATCAAATTCATCATGGTGAGCTAAACAGTCGTTATATCCTCATGTTGTCTGCTAAACAGCAATAAATCATCATACTGTCAGCTAAAACAGTAGCTACGTTACCTAACTGTCCGCTAAACAGTCATTAGATTGTTATATTGTTTGCTAAACAGTCGTAATGTCATATTTTTAGCAAAACAGTAGCTACGTTAGCTAACTATCCGCTAAGAAGTCATATAGTCAGCTAAAACAGTCGCTAGGTTATCTAATTGTCTGCTAACAGTCATTACTCATTAGATCATCATACTGTCAGCTAAACAGTCGCTTTATCGTCATATTGTCAGCTAAAACAGTCGCTGCGTTATCTAATTGTCCGCTAAACAGTCATTAGATCGTCCACTAATCAGTCATTAGATCGTCCACTAAACAGTAATTAGATTGTCATATTGTCAGCTAAACAGTCATTATATTGTCAGCAAAACAGCCGATAGGTTGTCTGATTGTCTGCTAAGCAGTCATCGGAATGATTGTCAGCTAAAAAGTTGAAAGACCATCATTTTGTCAGCTAAAAAGTTGAAAGACCATCATTTGTCAGCTAAACAGTCGCTAGGACACCTAATTGTCTGCTGAACAGTCATGAGATAATCATAATAAACAGTCGTTATATATTACCGTCTCATTGTCAGCTAAACAGTTGCTAGGTCGCCTGATTGTCCGCTAAGCAGTCATTAGAACGTCCTATTGTCAGCTAAACAGTCGTTATATCGTCATATTGTCAATGAAACAGTTGCTAGGCCGTCTGATTATCCACTAATCAGTCATTAGATCGTCAACTAATTAGTTATTAGATTGTCATACTGTCAGCTAAACTGTCGTTATCTGGTCTCAGCTAACCAGTTGCTAGGTCACCTGATTGTCCGCTAAGCAGTCATTAGATCACCATATTATCAGCTTAACAGCCGTCATAATGTCGGCGAAACAGTCGCTAGGTGGTCTGATTGTCCGCTAAGCAGTCATTAGAACGTCATATTGTAAGCTAAACAGTCGTTATATCGTCATACTGTCAGCGAAACAGTTGCTAGGTCGTCTGATTGTCAACTAATCAGTCATTAGATCGTCCACTAAACAGTTATTAGATTGTCTGATTGTCCGCTAAGCAGTCATTAGAATGTCATATTGTCAGCTAAACTATCATTAAATAGTATTACTGCTAAAAAATTGAACGATCATCATTTTGTCAGCTAAACAGTCGCTAGGTTATCTAATTGTCCGCTAAACAGTCATTAGATCATCATTTTGTCAGCTAATTAGTCGTCATAATGTCAGCGAAACAGTCGCTAGGTTGTCTGATTGTCCGCTAAGCAGTCATTAGAACGTCATATTGTCAGTTAAACAATTATTAAATCATCGTATTGTCTGCTAAAATGACGACAGACCGTCAGATTGTCAGCTTAACAGTCGCTAGGACACCTAATTGTCCGCTGAACAGTCATGAGATCATCATACTGTCAGCTAAACAGTCGTTATCTGGTCTCAGCTAAACAGTTGCTAGGTCGCCTGATTGTCCGCTAAGCAGTCATTAGAACGTCCTATTGTCAGCTAAACAGTCGTTATATCGTCATATTGTCAACGAAAAGTTGCTAGGTCGTCTGATTGTCCACTAACCAGTCATTAGATCGTCCACTAAACAGTTATTAGATTGTCATACTGTCAGCTAAACAGTCGCTAGGTTGTCTGATTGCCTGCTAAGCACTCATTAGAATGTTATATTGTCAACTAAACAATCATTAAATCGTATTGTCAGCAAAAAAGTTAAAAGACCGTCTAGGTCAGCTAAACAGTCGCTAGGTTATCTAATTGTTCGCTAAACAGTCATTAGATCATCATATTATCAGCTAAACAGTCGTGAGATTGTCAGCTAAACAGTCGTCTGATTGTCAGCTAAACAGTCGTCAGAATTGTCAGCTAAACTGTCGCTAGGACACCTAATTGTCCGCTGAACAGTCATGAGATTATCATAGTGTCAGCTAAACAGTCGCTACAGCGTCATATTGTCAGCGAAACAGTCGCTAGGTTATCTATTTGTCCACTAAACAGTCGTTAAATCGTCTTGTGTCAAAAAGGGAAGATTATTAATAATAATTCAACAAATTAAATAATAAAGAGGAATTTTTATTGACCCTTACAAATAAAAAAAAAATACTTAAATAATGAGAAAATGAACATTGAAAATTATTTTAAATTTATAATTAAGCAACAATAGTGACATCGTCGTCACTTTCTTGGTTTTCATCGAAGATCTCAATATCGCTGTCTCCATCTTCTGCAGCGGATTCCGTCTTCCTTTTCTTCGCAGGAACCTGGGCCATTTCTTGTTTTCGCTTTTTCGACGTCTCCCCATTCTTGTCGTTTTTCAAATTGGCGATTTGCTCGACCTCTTTAGCAAGCTCTGTAAGGTCGCCGACGACGAAAAAATCAGGCTCGCCAACTTCCATCACTCTAAAAAAGAAATTGAGGACCAAAAGTAGGGGATAAATGATAGAATTACCGATGGTTTATGAATATTTTGACTTCATAAGTTTGGATAAAGTCGTCAGCAAACAATGTTGAGCCGTCTACAATGTTCATTTCCTGTAAAAATTTAATTTAATGACAAAAAAGTTAGGTTATGGTAGGTAGGTTATTTTCTTGCCTTTAGGGTTTTATCAAGGTTTTCTTCCGTTTCTCCAGGTTCGCTGGAAATGATGATTCGTTGGTCAAGCGAAACGTCAGGTGCAGGCATGTTCAACGTCTTTTTCAAAACTTCGCTTTCAAGAGCTTTGATAGTCAGTTTTTCAACATCAGTGACAAGCGTAACCTGCGGGCTTTTGCCGCAAACTCTGCAGTCCGGATTTGGCGGGATGAGCAGCGATTCAGGTACGATGGAAGCGTTTCTTGCATTCAATTTTTCGCGGAGGTAAACGCTCGGGCAGTCTTGTATCTTCCTTCGATTACATTCATCGCATAATGAGTTACCATCCCAGCGATAACCGCATTACTTGTAGCGATCGCTGGAATTATATTCCCTGCCATAGCTAAAAAGAAAAGTTGAATATATATGAAGTATAGAGAAAATAGTACATTTTATATCAAATTTTGATTTGAGAGGAATTCCGAAGACGCTCGCTCTCAAGTTGGCGGTGGCAACGACGAAATTCATGTGCACGTCATCATCTTTGTCCCACACCAAGAAATTTCCTGGTTCAAGTTTCTAAAACAAGATGTCAAAAGTTTATTTTATTTACTACCAGCGCTAGGTATACCAAGATGTACAGAGCTAGGTATGCCAAGCTGAACAGCGCTAGGTATGACAAGCTGTACTAGGCACACCAAGCAGGCGCTTGGCACAACAAGCAGATGCTACTACACCTAGCAATACAGCGCCAGGCATGCCAAGCTGGACAGCTTGGAATACCTAGCGCTACACAGCATGGAATACCTTGTGCTGTACAGCTTGGCATACCGAGCTGTACGATAGCCAGGCACTCCAGCAAGATACAGCATGTTCATACATACTGTACATTACAACCAAGATTCAGAATGTACATTTTGTTATACCTAGCGCTGTCCAGCTTGGAATACCTAGCGCTGTCCAACTTGGAATACCTAGCGCTGTCCAGCTTGGAATACCTAGCGCTGTCCAGCTTGGAATACCTAGCGCTGCCCAGCTTGGAATACCTAGCGTTGTACAGCATGGAATACCTAGCACTGCCCAGCTTCGAATACCTAGCGCTGCCCAGCTTGGACAGCGCTAGGTATGACAAGCTGTACTAGGCACACCAAGCAGGCGCTTGGCACAACAAGCAGATGCTACTACACCTAGCAAAACAGCGCCAGGCATGCCAAGCTGAACAGCGCTAGGTATGACAAGCTGACGCTTGGTGCTTTATGCATTGCGGTACCTGATAAGATTCTTTAAGTTTGGTCAAAGAGTCGCAGAATTCGGACACGCATTTTTTCAAGCTCCAAATCATCTGATCTTTGATCTGATCGGTTTGCTGTACGGCTTGCGGTATCTCTTTGATCTGTCCCCAGACGATTGGGACAGGCTTGGTGCGACGGTTTTCCCATAGGTCGGTGAGAGTCAACAGATAATTGACGTCATCGGTGAAAAGCTTGGTGAACGTCAACTGCGGATCGTAGTCGTTCTCTTGAGCCCAAACTCTGGTCGATTTCGTTTGTGCTTTGTATTCATTGCCCGAATTGATAAGTTCGGGATCTGTGACTGTATCCGGTGAAACATCTTCATCTGCATCTGCTTCACCAAAAAGTTGGCTAAAAACAGCAATTATATCGAGAAGCTTTCAACGGATCTTACTTGAACAAAAATTTCGCCCAGACGATGCAGTGGATTGGCAAAGATGGTGTGTTCCTGATGGTACATGTAGCGTATGTCTTGGGCTCCCTTTTAACCTCACATTCGTAGCATTTACTCAAGCCTTTGATAATAAGCTCGACTTGCCCGCTGTATCCAGCGGAGCCGGATTCGATCAATGGAACTTCAGAAGCGAGACACATCCTGTTCACGTGCATTCTAGCCTGGATGTTGTCCAATGCGTTGAGTACGATTTTGAACTTTTTGAAATACTCGACGTTGAAGTTTGGGCTGAAGAAAAATTTAAATGAAATAGTGGGTATGCAAAAATATGTAGAATACTATGTCAGGTAAGGCCTGAAGATAGGACGGGAAGGAAGATTGAAGGCATGACAGCAAAGCAGAAAGATTGGTCATTTGTACCACTGCTAGGTACCTGTATACCAAGATGTACAGAGCTAGGTATGCCAAGCTGAACAGCGCTAGGTATGACAAGCTGTACTAGGCACACCAAGCAGGCGCTAGGCACAACAAACAGATGCTAGCACACGTAGCAATACAGCGCCAGGCATGCCAAGCTGTACAGCACTAGGTATGTCATGCTGTGCAGTGCTAGGTATGCCAAGCTGGACAGCGCAAGGTATAACAAAATGTACAGCACTAGTCACACCAAGCTGTACAGCGCTAAGCACGCCAAGCTGTACAGCGCCAGGCAGTACAGCTTTAGGTAAGCGCTAAACATTTTGTTATACCTAGCGCTGTCCAGCTTGGAATACCTAGCGCTATACAGCATTGCATACCTTGTGCTGTACAGCTTGGCATACCGAGCTGTACGACCGCCAGGCACTCCAGCAAGATACAGCATGTACATACAACCAAGATACAGAATGTACATTTTGTTATACCTAGCGCTGTCCAGCTTGGAATACCTTGTGCTGTACAGTTTATCACACCGATCTGTACAGCGCCAGGCACACCAAGCTGTACAGCGCTAGGCACACCAAGCTGTACAGCGCTAAGCACACCAAGCTGAACAGTGCAAGGTATGTAAAGCTGTAAAGCGCTAAATACGCCAAGCTGTACAGCACTAAGTACGCCAAGCTGTACAGCACTAAGTACGCCAAGCTGTACAGCACTAGGTACGCCAAGGTGTACAGCGCTAGGTATCCCGAAAAGTACAGCACTAGGTATCCCAAAATGTAGAGCGCTAGGCTCACCAAGCTGTACAGCGCCAGGCTCACCAAGCTGTACAGCGCCAGGTTGTACAGCTTTAGGTATGCGCTGTACATTTTGTTATACCTAGCTGTCCAGCTCGCCATACCTAGCGCTGTACAGCATGGCATACCTTGTGCTGTACAGCTTGGCATACCAAGTGCTGTACAGCTTGGCATACCAAGGCATACCTGCCTTGTGTTTTTTAAACACAATGCTCGGGCGGTACGACGGCCCTTAAGGGATCATCAACAGCGTATTTTACCTTTCTGGGGGTGGAGCCAAGAAATGCACATTTTGGGTACATTAAAACGCTGTTGATGATCCCTTAAGGGACGTCATACCGCCCGAGCATTTTGCTTAAAAAAAAAGAGGCAGGTATGCCTCAGTATGCCAAGCTGTACAGCACAAGGTACATTCTGGTGTGCCTAGCACTGTACAGCTTGGCGTGCCAGGCGCTGTACAGCTTGGTGTGCCAAGCTGTACAGCACAAGGCATGCCATGCTGTACAGCGCTAGGTATTCCAAGCTGTACAGCGCCAGGCACACCGATCTGTACAGCGCCAGGGACACTGTGCTGTACAGCGCCAGGGACACTGTGCTGTACAGCGCCAGGCACATCGTGTTGTACAGCGCCAGGCACTCCAAGCTGTACAGCACAAGGTATGCCATGCTGTACAGCGCTAGGTATTCCAAGCTGGACAGCGCCGGCACACCGATCTGTACAGCGCCAGGCACACCTATCTGTACAGCGCCAGGCACTCCAAGCTGTACAGCGCTGGTTACGTAGCATTGTAAGGAGTAAATGAAACCTAAGAAACTCACTCAATAATGCTTCCTTGATGAGCTGTTATTTTGGCATTTGGGTTAAAGCGAAGGACGCTTTCGCGAGCAACTTTCGCTTTCGACATCCCGACGTGTTTCTTCTGGAAGAGAAACTGTCTGTTCAAATTGCTCACTTCGATCGTGTCAAGATCCACCTGAAATTAAAATAAAGATAAGAAAATTGCCCGGAAAGCATGGATTCATTGGTTTTTGACAAAAGAAGTACAAAAACTTACAACTTCAATATTGTGGAATCCGGTCATCACAAGGTTTTTGAGAAGTTCGCATCCGATTCCGCCGGCACCGACAACCAGAATCGGCGACTCCTTCATCTTCGTCCTCAGATCTTCTTTTAAGCAGCTCTGAGTCATTTTTCGGTTTTTACTTGACAAGAAGATTATAAACTAAGACTTCCGATCAAAAACGTAAATAAACGCCGGCGGTTTAGGAAGATTCGGAGATTTTCGGGTAACAAGTTAAAAGCCTTTCGCGTCCCTCCGCAGCCTTTGTTGATAACTAGCGCCATCTGAGAGCTTGATGTAACCGTTCCTAATGGAACAAAGAGCCTGTTACCACTGGTTTTTATCAGTTTTTCTCAAATATCTCGAAAACTAAGAGGCTTAGCGCAAAAAGTATTAAGTACAAAAACAATATTCATTAAATTTACTACAAAAAATGTTTAGTACATAACCTTAAGAAAGTGAACAGTTTCGGAGTTACGAACCGTCTAACTTTTGTTTTGTTATTATTATGTTGGAACAAAGATCCTATTACTCTTGGTTTTTATCAGTTTTTCTCAAATATCTCGAAAAAAAAGAGGTTTAGCGCAAAAAATATTAATTACAAAAATAATTAAAATTAAATTTTCTACCAAAAATGTTTAGTACATAACCCTGAAAAAGTGAACGGTTTCGGAGTCACGAACCGTCAAACTTATGTTTTGTTATTATATGTTGGAACAAAGATCCTGTTACTCTTGGTTTTTATCAGTTTTCTCAAATATCTCGAAAACAAAAAGGCTTAGCGCAAAAAATACTAAGTACAAAAATAATTAAAATTAACTTTTCTACAGAAAATGTTTAGTACATAACCTTAAAAAAGTGAACAGTTTCGGAGTTACGAACCGTTTAACTTTTGTTTTGTTATTATTATGTTGAAACTAATTCCTGTTACTACTGGTTTTTATTAGTATTTCTCAAATATCTCGAAAACAAAGAGGTTTAGCACAAAAAATATTAAGTATAAAAATAATTAAAATTAAATTTTCTACAAACAATGTTTACTATATAACCTTAAAAAAGTGAACATCAAGTGAAGTATCAGTTTTTCTCAAATATCTCGAAAACAAAAGGCTTAGCGCAAAAAATACTAAGTACAAAAATAATTAAAATTACCTTTTCTACAAAAAATGTTCTGTACATAACCTTGAAAAAGTGAACAGTTTCGGAGTTACGAACTGTCTAACTTTTGTATTGTTATTATGTTGGAACAAAGATTCTGTTACTCTTAGTTTTTATCAGTTTTTCTCAAATATCTCGAAAATAAAGAGGCTTAGCGCAAAAAATATTAAGTATTAAAATAATTAATATTAAATTTTCTACAGAAAATGTTTAGTACATAACCTTAAAAAAGTGAACAGCTTCGGAGTTACGAACCGTCTAACTTTATGTTATTATGACATTTGAGACAAATCATTAAATAACTCGAAAACCGCTGGTCCTAGCGAGATAAAGACCGAGTACAAAATTAATTATAAAGAAATTTCTGATCGAAAACTACTTACATGTTTGTTTCCTAGGATAAACAATTTAGGAGATATGGTCTAAAATCAATGTAATTTCAACAGAACCTTAGATTTTCTAGATCTTTTCAGCACGATGCTCCAGCTAATTACAACTCTACGACTGTGCTTGGTCGGACGGAGGCTCATTTTAAAAATTTTAAAAATAGGCCGTTTTTGCTATCTTTTATAATTTTTTCAAAAATGACCACACAAAAACTGGCTTTTTCATTATTCATAAACGGTTCATAATTCAGAAACGGCCCCCTTTAGCAAGATTATGTACTTAACATTTTTTGTAGTAAATTTAATGTGTATTATTTTTGTACTTAATAATTTTTGCGCTAAACCTCATAGTTTTCGAGATATTTAAGGAAAACTGTTGAAAACCGCATTTAGACACCCCTCTGACCTTTAAACTGATGGTACACCGTAGTTGAAACTGTATATTAACTTTGTTCCAACCGCAGTTTCAAACTGGTTCGCAACTCCTGGAGCATGCGCAGAAAGATTTAGACGTCAAACTTGACGTCGTTCGAATCGTTTGTCCGTCAAATCTGAAGTCCATATCCTTCTGCGCATGCTCCAACAGTTTCAAACTGGAACCAAGCTATTAAGCGATCTTTTTAGACTTTTCAAATCATCTAAAAAACCCAGAAAATCAAGGAATGGATTAATAAAAGCGATAACGATCTAAAAGCTATTTGGCTGATAGTATGACGACTTAACGTCTGTTTAGCTGCAAATATGAAGCCCAACGACTGCTTAGCTGATAATAAGACGATCTAATAGCTATTTGATTGATAGTATGACGCTTTAAAGACTGTTGAGCTGCAAATATCACGCCTTAGCTGATAATAAGACGATCTAAAAGCAATTTGGTGATAGTATAACGCTTTAACGATTGTTGAGCTGCAAATATCACGCCCTAACGTCTGTTTCGCTGCAAATATGAAGCCGGACGACTGTTTAACTTTTAATAAGACGATCTCAAAGCTGTTTATCTTAATAATTTTTGCGCTAAACCTCATAGTTTTCGAGATATTTAAGGAAAACTGTTGAAAACCGCATTTAGACACCCCTAAGCGACTGTCTGACCTTTGAACTGCTGGTACACCGTAGTTGAAACTGTATATTAACGTTGTTCCAACCGCAGTTTGAAAATGGTTTGAAACTCCTGGAGCAAGCGCAGAAGGATTTAGACGTCAAAATTGACGTCGTTCGAATCGTTTGTTCAAATCTGAAGTCCGAATCCTTCTGCGCATGCTCCAACAGTTTCAAACTGGAACCAAGCTATCAAGCGATCTTTTTAGACTTTTCAAATCACCTAAAAAACCCAGAAAAGCAATGAATGGATTAATGCAAAAAAAGCCAGAACGTTGCCAAATGTCCGCCATCTTCCCAGAATAATTCGACGATCGCCTTCTTCGAAAAGAAAAATTTCCCCGATACAAAGTACGGGGCGGCCGGCCCCTCTGTTTATTTAAACAACCCGCCTTTTATTGTGTTAATTATTTAATCTGGGTTCCATTTAACTCTCAATTTAGCCTTTTGTTTACTAAAGGAACGTCCATTTTTAAGAAAACTTCAAGAAACGCAAAAAGCTTTTAGAAGAAATTGAATTATTAAAAAGCACTATGAATATATTGAAAAAAATATCTTTGAGATCCACATAAATAATGTGAAGAAACTTCTCCTTTTTCCTCCTTAACCAAAACTAATATTGACATGTGGAATTTTATGTTTTACTTTGAAATAGACATTTTGATTCAAAGATATTGTATTACCCACCAAGGACGGTTTTTAGAAGAGGGGGTTGTCAACCAAGCCGCCAGGATCGATCTAAGTTTTAATCTAAGTTTAAGTTTTAATTTATTTTGCTGATAATAAGACGATTTAACGACTGTTTAGCTGAAAATATGACTCCAAAACGACTGTTTAGCTCATACTAAGACGGTCTAAAAGCTGTTTAGCTGATAGTATGACGCATTAACGACTGTTTAGCTGATAGTATGACACTTTAACGACTGTAGAGCTGATAGTATGACGCTTTAACGACTGTTTAGCTGATACTATGGCGCTTTAACGACTGTTTAGCTGATAGTATGGCGCTTTAACGACTGTTTAGCTGATAGTATGACGCTTTAACGACTGTTGTGCTGCAAATATGAAGCCCAATGACTGGGTCAGCTGATAATAAGACGATCTAAAAGTTGTTTAGCTGATAGTATGACGCTTTAACGACTGTTCAGCTGCAAATATGAAACCCAATGACAGCTCAGCTGATAATAAGACGATCTAAAAGCTGTTTAGCTGACAATATGACGTTTTAACGACTGTGGAGCAGCAAATATCACGCCGTAATGTCTGTTCAGCTGCAAATATGAAGCCCAACGACTGTTTAGCTGATAATAAGACGATCTAAAAGCTGTTTAGCTGATAGTATGACGCTTTAACGACAATTGAGCTGCAAATATGAAGCCAAAATTACTGTTTAGCTTATAATAAGTACAATTGAGCTGCAAATATGACACCTTAACGTCTGTTTAGCTGCAAATATGAAGCCCAACGTCCGCTTAGCTGATAAAAAGACGATCTAAAAGCTGTTTGGCTGATAGTATGACGCTTTAACGACTGTTTAGCTTCAAATATGAAGCCTAACGACTGCTTAGCTGATAATAGGACGATCTAATAGCTGTTTAGCTGATAGTATGACGCTTTAACGACAATTGAGGTGCAAATATGAAGCCCAAATTACTGTTTAGCTTATAATAAGACGATCTAAAAGTTTTTTAGTTGACAGTATGACGCTTTAAGTACAATTGAGCTGCAAATATGACACCTTAACGTCTGTTTAGCTGCAAATATAATGCCCAACGACTGCTTAGCTGATAACAAGACGATCTAAAAGCTGTTTAGCTGACAGTATTACGCCTTAACGACTGTTTAGCTGCAAATATGAAGCCCAACGACTGCTCAGCTGATAATAAGACGATCTAAATGCTGTTTAGCTGATAGTATGACGCTTTAACGACTATTGAGCTGCAAATATCTCGCCCTAACGTCTGTTTCGCTGCAAATATGATGCTCAAATTACTGTTTAGCTGATAATAAGTCGATTTAACGACTGTTTAATCTGACAATAATAGGTTGATACTTGTCCTATGATTTTTTTACATCGAAAAAATATTTAGAAAAATAATTTAAATGGTAAATTTTGAAATTATATTGAGATAACGTAGGTATTTACATAGAATGTGCTTAGGCTCGGTGGTGAAAGGGAGAGCTTATCTCGAAAACGGTTGACAAGAGGTGACAACGTGGGCGAGGGTATGACAACCGTGTCAACGGTCCAACCCCACAACCAAACCCCTTTGTAGGCTACCTTCGCCACCTCGAAGTTTTCACAAGGTTTTCAGAAGGCTACTCTAAATGTTCAATACGTATACATCAATAATTCCCAACTTCAGAATTAACTTTATTTTTAATAAAAGCGGAAAAGTTTCTATATCTAACATTGAAGTGAGCCTAGTATGGACTCCGTCCGAATATTTTCCAAGCTGGAGCATAGTACGTGGTGAAAAGATCTCGAAAATCTAGGATTCTGTTAAAATTACACTCGATTTTAGACAATATCTCCTAAACTGTTTGTCCTATGAAAAAAATGTATAAGTAGCTTTCAACTGGAAATTTTATGATAATTAATTTTGTACTTAGTCTATATCTAGCTAGGACAAGCGGTTTTCATATTATTTTATGATTTGTCTCAAATATTAGAAGAACAAAAAAAAAGTTTTTTTAGACGGCTCGTAACTCCGAAACCGTTCACTTTATCAAGGTTATATAATTATTACTTTTTGTAGAAAATTTAATTTTAATTATTTTTATACTTAATACTTTTTGCGCTAAACCTCTTTGTTATCGAGATATTCGATGAAAACTGATAAAAACCGCCCTATTTTTGAAAAAAAAAAAAAAAAAAAAAAAAAAAAAGGACATACGTACAGATTGTGGCAGGCGCAGTATGCTAAACCCTCAAGACTGCCCAGTCTTGCGGTATTCAACGGTATATGAACTACAATTTTATGTGGCCATTTTTATGCATAAAAAACTCTAGCTTTGCTCCAACCGCAATTTGAAACTTCTGGAGCATGCGCAGAAGGGTTTGCACGTCAAAATTGACGTCAGATGACGGAAAACGATTTGAACGTCGTCAAATATGTCGTCCAAATCTTTCTGCGCATGCTCCAGGAGTTTCAAACTTTGGAGCAAAGCTACTAATTGAAAAGTCCCTAGAAGTGTTAAAATTGCAATTTGAAACTTCTGGAGCATGCGCAGAAGGGTTTGCACGTCAAAATTGACGTCAGATGTCGGAAAAACGATTTGAACGACGTCAAATATGACGTATAAATCTTTCTGCGCATGCTCCAGGAGTTTCAAACTGGGGTTGGAGCAAAGCTACTAATTGAAAAGTCCCTAGAAGTGTTAAAATTGCAATTTGAAACTTCTGGAGAGTGTTAAAATTGCAATTTGAAACTTCTGGAGAGTGTTAAAATTGCAATTTGAAACTTCTGGAGCATGCGCAGAAGGGTTTGCACGTCAAAATTGACGTCAGATGACGAAAAACGATTTGAACGACGTCAAATATGACGTCAAAATCTTTCTGCGCATGCTCCAGGAGTTTCAAACTGGGGTTGGAGCAAAGCTACTAATTGAAAAGTCCCTAGAAGTGTTAAAATTGCAATTTGAAACTTCTGGAGCATGCGCAGAAGGGTTTGCACGTCAAAATTGACGTCAGATGACGGAAAAACGATTTGAACGACGTCAAATATGACGTCCAAATCTTTCTGCGCATGCTCCAGGAGTTTCAAACTGGGGTTGGAGCAAAGCTACTAATTGAAAGTCCCTAGAAGTGTTAAAATTGCAATTTGAAACTTCTGGAGCATGCGCAGAAGGGTTTGCACGTCAAAATTGACGTCAGATGAAGGAAAAACGATTTGAAAGACGTCAAATATGACGTCAAAATCTTTCTGCGCATGCTCCAGGAGTTTCAAACTGGGGTTGGAGCAAAGCTACTAATTGAAAAGTCCCTAGAAGTGTTAAAATTGCAATTTGAAACTTCTGGAGCATGCGCAGAAGGGTTTGCACGTCAAAATTGACGTCAGATGAAGGAAAAACGATTTGAAAGACGTCAAATATGACGTCAAAATCTTTCTGCGCATGCTCCAGGAGTTTCAAACTGGGGTTGGAGCAAAGCTACTAATTGAAAAGTCCCTAGAAGTGTTAAAATGATGACATCAGTATTTAAATTGGTGAAGTGAACGATTTTCTTGTTTAAGGAATTTTTAGAAAAGATTTCCTAGTATGAGTCCAAGTTGGAAGTTCGCCTGATGGGAGAGATTTTGGCTTCGGGTGGCGTATTTGCGTTGTGGGAGGGACGTTTGAGGTGAAGGAGGCGGCGCGGTCGGGGCGAGAGAGAGTCTGGACCGCGGGAACTCGTTCAGTGGCTCAACGACTCGCATGAGATGAGGATGTGCGAACGTGAATTGACCATCGTCGCCGGTGGGCAGCTTAAAACTTGCCGATCAGCGTCGGTCTGCGCCGATACGGGAAACGGTGGTTCCTCTGCGGAAACGAGGCCTGAAAGAAGGCGAAGGCCAGCAGCCAGGTCGCAATCAGCACGTACAGGACACAGGACCAAAACCTCTGCACTCAGACCTGCCGGGAGCGACACCGGCTTAGATCAAACAGGTTCGCCAACATTTCTTATTTTTAAAAAAACCAAAATTTAACTTCCCTTTTCGGCTTTACCTCATTTTTACCAACGAAATTGCTCAAAAACTAACCTTCTAAACTATTTTTTAAAATTTTAATTTTTATGCAGGAACTGAGGAAAAAAGTTCGTCTTTGAGGTCTAACTCAATGGGGGAAAACTAAAGGTTTATTGGGTCGGAAAAATGGAGGGAAAATGTATTTAAAGCTGTCAGAAAAAAAACGATGAAGTTGATAAATAACTTTCATTCTTCTATATATTAAAAAACGCAAAAAACCTTTTATGTCTAAAAAACTTCGGAGTGGAAAAACTCTCCTCGCTAATTGAGATAAACATGAAACTGGAATGTTGAAGTGCAAGGGCGGAAAGAAAAAACATGAGGGGAAAAAAAACTCTCTTTTGTTCAGGATTCTTTCGTCCTTTTATTTAGAAAAAAATTCTTTTATGGCAACTCTTTTATTTCGTGAAAATCCAAAAACAATCAGGGTTTTAGACGTCTTATTGTTAGCTAAACAGCCATTAGGACGTCGTATGGTCAGCTGAAGTTGTTAAATCGTCATATTATCAGATAAGTAGTGGTTAGAGCGTCATATTGTCAGCTAAACAGGCGTCAGGGCGTCATAATATCAGTAAAACAGTACTTAGACCGTCATATGGTCAGATAAATAGACGTCAGGGCGTCATACAGTCTGCAGGAGAGTCGTTAAATAGTCATATTATCAGATAAATAGGAGTTAGCGCGTCATATTGTCAGCTAAACAGGCGTCAGGGCGTCATAAAGGCGTCATATAGTCACATAAATAGACGCCAGGGCGTCATATAGTCAGATAAGTAGACGTCAGGGCGTCATATAGTCAGATAAATAGACGTCAGGGCGACATATAGTTAGATAAATAGACGTCCGGCTCAGGGCGTCATATAGTCTGCTGGAAAGTCGTTAAATCGTCATATTATCAACTAAATAGTGGTTGTAGCGTCATATTGTCAGCTGAACAGACGTCAGGGCGTCATAATGCCAGTAAAACAGTACTTAGACCGTCATGTGGTCATACAAATAGACGTCAGGGCGTCATATAGTCAGATAAATCGACGTCAGGGCGTCATATAGTCAGCTGGAAAGTCGTTATATCGTCATATTATCAGATAAATAGAGTTTAGCGCGTCATATTGTCAGCTAAACAAACGTCAGGGCGTCATATTATCAGTAAAACAGTGCTTGGACCGTCATATGGTCAGATAAATAGACGTCAGCTCGTCATATAGTCTGCTAGAAAGTCGTTAAATCGTCATATTATCTACTACACAAGCGTTAGGGCGTCATATTATCAATAATACAGAGTTTAGACCGTCATGTGGATAGCTAAACAGCCATTAGTTCGTCATATCGCTAAACAGTCGTTAAATCGTCATATTATCAGATAGATAATGGTTAGAGCGTCATATTGTCAGCAAAACTGGCGTCATGACGTCATAAATCAGTAAAACAGCACGTAGACCGTCATATCGCCAGATAAATAGACGTCGGGGCGTCATATCGCCAGATAAACAAGGGTTAGGGCGTCATGTAGTCAGATAAATAGACGTCAGGGCGTCATATTATCATAATCTGTATCATAGTACAGTGCTGAGACCGTCATGTTGTTAGCTAAACAGCAATTAGTTCGTCACATCGCTAAACAGTCATTAAATCGTCTTGCTATCAATTAAATAGTGGTTAGGGCGTCATATTGTCAGCTAAACAGGCGTCATGGCTTCATAATATCAGTAAAACAGCACGTAGACCGTCATAGGGTCAGATAAATAGACGTCAGGGCGTCATATAGTCTGTTGGGAAGTCGTTGAATAGTCATATTATCAGAAAAATAGTGGTTGGGGCGTCATATTGTCAGCTAAACAAGCGTTAGGGCGTCATAATATCAGTAAAACAGTGTTTAGACCGTCATATGGTCAGATAAAAAGACGTCAGGGCGTCATATAGTCTGCTGAAAAGTCGTTAAATCGTCATAGTATCAACTAATTTAGTGGTTGTTGCGTCATATTGTCAGCTAAACAGGCGTCAGGACGTCATAATATCAGTATAAGAGTATTTAGACCGTCATATGGTCAGATAAATAGACGTCAGGGCGTCATATAGTCTGATAAATCGACGTCAGAGCGTCATATAGTCTGCTGGAATGTCGTTAAATCGTCTTATTATCAACTAAATAGTGGTTGTTGCGTCATATTGTCAGCTAAACAAGCGTTAGGGCGTCATATTATCAATAATACAGTTCTTATATGTGGTTAGCTAAACAGCCATTAGTTGCGTCATATCGCTAAACAGTCGTTAAATCGTATAGGTTTCGATTTTAACATTTTATTTAGTTTTGATTCCCTCCTGGATTTTGACCCGTTGAGCCGTTGAACTCGAAGGGTCCCCCGTTATTTATATACCGTGACGACCTGGCCAGAAACTACATAAGAAAAATGTGACTCAACAAATGACGTCACGGAATAAGTTTAAATCGTACACTAAGAAACATAAGATCTGCAGAATGCTTAAGTTTCCTAACCTGAATGATTAACGAGCCGTTAAGTGCTGAACACGAAGGAAAAGAGTCTTTCAAAAAAGAGTTTTAGGGCAAAAAAAAAAAAAAAAAAATGTAGAAGGGTTTCAAGGGATCCTTAAATTTATTAAAAGGTTCATTTGAGGCGCTCCGGGTACGAAGGGCGAACTCAACAAAACGTAGTTTCGAGATATTCGCATTTTAAAGTTTTATGTTACGGGCGAACTCAACAGAAAAGTCATGCCCTGGAATGGGAAAAAGAGTGCGGGTTGTGGACTAGGATGTGGAGTTCGCCCTTCGTACCCGCTCGGATATCGCAGTTAGAACTTTGCCGCATATCGGTTTTTACGTATTTAAAGGGGAAAAAAGGGCGAACTCAACATAAAAATTATATGGGTGTATTCACCAAGAGGTCTAGAATCTGAAAATGAAAAAAAAATTGGCCAATGTTGAGTTCGCCCTTCGTACCCGGAGCGCCTCATTTGTGTCCGATAAGTATTTTGACGTCTTAAATCTTCATGTTTTTAATAATTTTGACATCGAAACTGGCAATAACTCAAACGTTTCTTGAGAGTGTGGAAAGCTTGTTAAAAACGCGTCGAAATATTATTACATTTCTCTCGTCCGTTGAACTCATTTCTCAAAATAATGTTTAAAAGCGATCAAAAAGAGTTATAGATCAAACCCTTTTTGAAATGTGGATATGCAGTGGAAAAGTAAACGCCCCTCAGAACTTGGAGTTTGTCCCGAAAAAGCGGAACCTCTCCCATTTAAATTACAACATCGATGACGTCATGAGAGATCCTAAAAAAAAAATTGGTCTGGATTTTCCAAAAATAACGCAGTTTCCATTATAGAGGTTTTTAAAATCAAAGATATAACGATTGTTTGGGTGTCAACATGAGCTAACGGATGTTTAGCTGATTATATCACGGACTAACGATTATTCCGCTGACAATACGAAGATTTAACTACTGTTTATCTGGCAATGTGTCCATCTATCGGCTGCTCAGCTGACAATATTACGATATAAAAGTTTTTAGCTGACAGTATGACGCCAAAACTTCTTTTTAACAGATTATATGACGGCCTGATGACTATTCCGCTACAAATAAAAAGGTTTAACTACTCTTTAGCTGACAATATGACGCCAAAACGTCTTTTTAACTGATTATATGACGGCCTAATGACTATTCCGCTGCTAATATAAGGATTTAACTACTGTTCAGCTGACAATATGACGCTCTAACGACTGTTTAGCTGATAATATTATGACGATCTGAGGCTGTTTAGCTGACAATATAGAGCTAATAAGACTGCTTAGTTGATTATCACGGACTACCTATTATTCCGCTGAAAATTCGAGGATTTAACTACTGTTTATCTGGCAATGTGTCGATCTTTCGGCAGCTCAGCTGACAATACTACGATATAGCAAGTTTTTTGCGGACAATATGAAGCCCAAACGGTTGTTTAGCTGACTGTAGACGGCCTAAGTACTGTTTTACTAATATTATGACGGCATGACGTCTTTTTTGCTGACAATATGACGCCCTAACCACTATTCCGCTGCAAATATAAGGATTTAACTACTGTTCAGCTGACGATATGACGCTCTAACGACTGTTTAGCTGCCAATCCGACTGTCTAACGATTGTTTAGCTGATACTACGACGATCTGACGACTGTTCAGCTGATAATATGACGCCTTATCGAATGTTTAGTTGATTATATCACGGACTAACGATTATTCCGCTGACAATTCGAGGATTTAACTACTGTTTATCTGGAGGACTGTAGACGGCCTAAGTACTGTTTTACTAATATTATGACGGCATGACGTCTTTTTTGCTGACAATATGACGCCCTAACCACTATTTAGTTGATAATACATATGAAGATTTAACAACTTTCCAGCAGGCGATATGACGCCCTGACGTCTATTTATCTGACCATATGACGGTCTAAGTACTGTTTTACTGATATTATCCTCCTAACGCTTGTTTAGCTGACAATATGACGCCCAAACGGTTGTTTAGCTGACTTTATGACGGCCTAACGACTATTCCGCTGCTAACATAAGGATTTAACTACTGTTCAGCTGACAATCTGACGGTATAACGACTGTTTAGCTGAAAATATGACGGTATAACGACTGTTCAGCCGGTGGTATGATGATCTGACGACTGTTTAGCAGATAATATGACGATTTGACGACTGTTTAGCTGACAATCTGACGGTCTAACGACTGTTTAGCTGACGTTATGACGATGTAACGATCGATCTATCGGCTGCTCAGCTGACAATACAACGATATTGCAAGTTTTTGCTGACAATATGACGCCCAAACGGTTGTTTAGCTGACAATATGACTCTCTGACGACTGTTTAGCTGATTGTATCACGGACTAACTATTCCGAACTAACCGCTGACAATTCGAGGATTTAACTACTGTTTATCTGACAACGTGTCGATCCGTCAGCTGCTCAGCTGACAATACTACGATATAGCAAGTTTTAAGCTGACAATATGACGCTCTGACGACTGTTGAGCTGACAATATGACGATCTGACGACTGTTTTGCTGATAATACGATGACTCCAAAACGTCTTTGTAACTGATAATATGACAGCCTTAAGACTAGTCCGCTGCTAATATAAGGATTTAACAAACTGTATAGCAGACAATATGACGCCAAAATGTCTTTCTAACTGATTATATGACGGCCTAATGACTATTCCGCTGCTAATATAAGGATGTAACAACGGTTTAGCTGATAATATGAGAATATTACGACTTTTCAGCTGACAATATGACATTCTGACGACTGTTAAGCTGACAATATTGCGATATAGCATGTTTTTAGCTGACAGTATGACACCAAAACGTCTTTGTAACTGATTATATGATAGCCTAAAGACTTGTCCGCTGCTAATACATATTAGGATTTAACAACTGTTTAGCTGATAATATGAGAATATTACGACTTTTTTGCTGACAATATGACGCCAAAACGTCTTTTTAACTGATTATATGACGATCTAACGGCTACTTAACTGTCGCTACGACGTTTTAGATCTTTCCGCGTTTCCGGAACACTTCAGGACCGCAATTTTCAACCGATTTTGACCAAATCTTATTTTTGTAGTAACCTTGATGACTTGCAGATACAAAGGTAAATTTCGAACAGCTGGGTGTAATAGATTTGATGATTTTTAAAATGCGCTTTGGGGTTGATGACCTTAACGTTTTTAAATAAAGAAAAGGTGCCCTGGCGTCCAAATCAGATAGTCCGTAATTAAATGGACTACCCTTTTAGCCACGTATTTTTAAAAGGTAAAAAATAAACTCAGAATTTTTATTTTTTATTTCGACTAGGAATGAGGTAAACAGAGGTTTAATAAAGTTAAAAAGTAGATAATCAATAATCGCTTATTTTGTGGAGGGTCCTTCTATTTCGTAATTTTGCCGACTTTGTGAAAACTCGCTCACTTTTCCATTTTCAGGCCCTTAAATTGACTCAATAAGTCCTTCGGGTTTTTCTCCCTCTCAGAAGCACTCTCGACCGCGAAAAAATCGCGGAGAAAACGTGATTTCCATTTTCACTTTAAAGAAAACCCACGCTTTTTAATCTTTGGGAATGAAATGAATTCGGGGGAAATCAATTTTTGAGGGCTTCTCTGACGGGGAAGGGATGTCAATCAACGTGAAGTGCCGGAATTACCCGTGGCGAGGTAGAATCCCCTTCCCCGAACCCTCACTTCCTTGAAATACATACACCTGTCCCTGACTTACTAATTATTTTAACGAAATTATTTCGACCTAAATAAAAGTCCTTGCTTTCGTGGGACCTGTCTCCTTTTATTACGTCATCGATGACGTCAAGATTACCTATCCAATAAATAAAGGCGTAAGGATTAAGATGGCCGCCTTTGTGACGTCATCGATGACGTTGAACGCCAAAGGTTTTTTGTTTTTGTGAATGCCTTTTGATAGCGGAGGTTTTAACAAGCACAAACGGTTGAATAAATTTCAACTCCCCGATTATTCACTCATTTTAATTATTCATCCCCTGGGGATTATTTTCCAGAAAATTATGACATTCCCTTGTATACAATTTTGATGAGTTTTCTCGCTTTTACACAGTTGACATAATTTATGAATAAAATAAGAGAAATAAAAAGGAGTGGGCCCCGATGGAAACTTAGTGTGAGAAGAGGAAGAACAAATGTTTTTGAATGTTAGTGAGCTGATGAGTCGTAAAATCGTCATATTATCAGCTAAACAGGCGTGAGATCGTCATATTATCAGCTAAACAGGCGTGAGATCGTCATATTATCAGCTAAACAGGCGTGAGATCGTCATATTATCAGCTAAAAAGTCGTCAGATCGTCATATTGTAAGCTAAGCGGTCGTTAGGTCGTCATATAGTCATAGATATAGACGTCAGGGCTAAAGTGAGCTGAGTCGTAAAATCGTTATATTATCAGCTAAACAGGCCTGAGATCGTCATATTATCAGCCAAACAGTCGTGAGATTGTCAGATTGTCTGCTAAGCGATCGTCAAATCGTCATATTATCAGCAAAACAGTCGTTAGATTGTCAGATTGTCAGTTAAACGGACGTCAAATCGTCATATTATCTTCTTAACAGTCGTTAGATCGGCATATTAACGTGAGTCGTCATATTATCAGCTAAACAGGCGTCAGATCGTCATATTGTAATCTAAGCGGTCGTTAGGTCGTCATATAGTCATAGATATAGACGTCAGGGCTAAAGTGAGCTGAGTCGTAAAATCGTTATATTATCAGCTAAACAGGCCTGAGATCGTCATATTATCAGCCAAACAGTCGTGAGATTGTCAGATTGTCTGCTAAGCGATCGTCAAATCGTCATATTATCAGCAAAACAGTCGTTAGATTGTCAGATTGTCAGTTAAACGGACGTCAAATCGTCATATTATCTTCTTAACAGTCGTTAGATCGGCATATTAACGTGAGTCGTCATATTATCAGCTAAACAGGCGTCAGATCGTCATATTGTAATCTAAGCGGTCGTTAGGTCGTCATATAGTCATAGATATAGACGTCAGGGCTAAAGTGAGCTGATGAGTCGTAAAATCGTTATATTATCAGCTAAACAGGCGTGAGATCGTCATATTATCGTTAGTTGTCATATTATCAGCTAAACAGTCGTCAGATCGTCATATTGTAAGCTAAGCAGTCGTTAGGACATCATATTGTCAGAGAAATAGACGTCAGGGCTAAAGTGAGCTTATGAGTCGTAAAATCGTCATATTATCAGCTGAACAGTCGTCAGATCGTCATATTGTAAGCTAAGCAGTCGTTAGGTCGTCATATTGTCAGAGAAATTGACGTCAGGGCTAATGTCAGGTTTGATACCGTCATATTATCAGCTAAACAGGCGTAAGATCGTCATATTATCAGCTAAACAGGCGTAAGAGCGTCATATTATCAGCTAAAACAGTCGTCAGGTCGTCACGTTATCAGGTAAAACAGTCGTCAGGTCGTCACGTTATCAGGTAAACAGTCGTTAGGTCGTCATGTTGTAAGTTAAGCGTTCGTCGGATTGTAAGCTAAGCGGTCGTTAGGTCGTCATATTGTCAGAGAAATTGACGTCAGGGCTAAAGTGAGCTGATGAGTCGTAAAATCGTCATATTATCAGCGAAACAGGAGTGAGATCGTCATATTATCAGCTAAACATTCGTTGGATCGTCATATTGTAGCTAAACGGTCTTTAGGTCGTCATATTGTCACAGAAATAGACGTCATGGCTAAAGTTAGCTGTAAAACCGTCATATTATCAGCTAAATAGTGGTTAGAGCACATTTCCCTGCGGGATCTGAAAGATCCATTGTCCCTTCTTAAGGGACCCCAAAATAATAATTTCTCACCCATCAAATTTTTCTTTTTAAACTTATGTAAATAAAAAAAAACCTTTAGAAAAAAATTTGTCAAACCCCTTTGATTTTTTAATGATACCCTGAAGACAAGAAATAACAAAAGAACCCCCGTATCTCGTTTTAAATAAAAAAAATTCTCCTTTTATTTATTTTATATTTTCTTTATTTATACGAATCGTCATTTTTACGATGTAGCTCCTTTTGCCAATCCTTCATCTTTAAGTAGGTCGTCGTATGTGACCTAGTTAAACGACCTAAACTTATAATAGCGTCCACCGTAATTATTATTCCATTTTTTTTAAATTGAAAAAAAAAATTGCGAGATTTTGGTGAGAGCATATTTGGGAAATTAATGTATATTTTTTTTAAATGTTTGAAGGTTTTAGGTCTTGGTCGGTTTAAAATTCGCTTTTTGCATTGGACCCAGAAATAGACTTCAAAACAAACACGACACCCACCTCGACAAAAAAAAGACGGACTGAAAAAAAGAGAGCCATGTATGCAAAAAAACAATTAAGTCTTTATGTTTTAAGGGAAATCCCTACTACAAAAGTTGGGATACATTTATTAAAGATGGCGCTATTTCGCGTTTTTCTCTTGGGGTGTACATTTTTTTTGATAATTTGCAACGCGGATATTATTTATTTAAATAAAATTAGAGAGGTAGAAAGGCAAATTTTCAAAAAAAAATTTCCATGTAAATTTTAAATTTTTGTATCTTCTTTAGTTTTCCTCAAATTTGAAAAAAAAAAAAAATGCACACAAAGCACATTCCTCTATTTATTTAAAACCTTATTTTATTTATTTATTTGAAATCTTAAAAACAAAAATTCCTAATTTTTGGTTGAAAACCCCGGATACAGAAGGTCATGAAAGAGGAGCTGATAATATGACGATCTGATGACTGTTAAGCTAATAATTTGACGGTCTAACGACAGTATAGCCAATAATGTGATGATATAATGACTGTTTAACTAATAATATGACGATTTGACGACTTTTCAGGTGATAATTTGCCGATCTGATGACTGTTCAGCTGACAATATGACTACCTAACGACGGTTTGGCTGATAATATGACTATCCAACGATTGTTTAGCTGATGATATGACGTTCAAACGACTGTTTAGCCGATAATATGATGATCTAAACGACTTTTTGACTGATAATATGGCGATCTGGCGACTGTTTAGCTGATAATTTGACGGTCTAACGACAGTTTAGCCGATAATACGATGATGTAACGACTGTTCAGGTGATAATTTGCCGATCTGACGACTGTTCAGCTAACAATATGACGATCTGACGACTTTTTCGCTGACAATTAACGATCTGACGACGGTTTAAATGATAATTTGACGGTCTAACGACTATTTAGCCGATAATGTGATGATCTAACGACTAACTGATAATATGATGATATAACGACTGTCTGTCTGATAATATGACGATCTGGCGACTGTTTAGCTGATAATATGACGGTCTGACGACAGTTTAGCCAATAATGTAATGATATAAAGACTGTTTAACTAATAATATGACGATTCGACGACTGTTCAGGTGATAATTTGCCGATCTGACGACTGTTTAAGTGATAATTTGACGGTCTAACTGCTGTTTAGCCGATATTATGATGATCTAACGACTGACTGATATTATGAGGATCTGGGGACTGTTTAGCTGATAATATGGCGATCTGACGACTGTTCAGCTGACAATATGACGATATGACGACCTTTTTGCTGACAATATAATGATCTGACGACTTTTTCGCTGACATTATGACGATCTGACGTCTGTTTAAGTGATAATTTGAAGGTCTAACGACTTTATCGCTGACATTATGACGATTTGACGACTGTTTAAGTGATAATTTGACGGTCTAACGACTGTTTAGCGGATAATATGATGATCTAACGACTGTTTAACTTAAAATGTTGAAACCTTATAAACAAAAATCATCCCAAATTTTCGGTGGGAAAACGATTTTTATACAACGAAAAAGTCTTCGGCTTTTTTTAAAAATAATCTCCGGGAGAATGAGGTTATGTTCGAAAGGCTCTTAAGCCCTTTTTTCCCAGAAGCCCTTTAAGCTCTTTTTCTGGTGAGACTTACAAGGATAAACAGGATTTTCACATTTTGTTCAAAATCAAAAAAGTACAAATTCTTCTTCAGGACTTAAAAAAAAAAAAAAAAAAAAAAAAAAAAAAAAAAAAAAAAAAAACTGAAAGCCTTTTTTGAGAACCGTATCATTGAGGGTAATGCAATAACTTCCTCTGCAGCTGCTGTTTTTGTAGCTTCTTCTTGCTATTGTTTCTGCAGTTGTTTTAAAGCCATTCGAGGTGTAATATGTGAATAAAGTTTTAAGTGTTAATTAGTAATTTAAACATTTGCTTAATTATTCGATACGGTTAGGAAGAGGTTTGAGTGGTTAATTTAGTTCTATATTGATACCAGAGGATTCAGAAGATCATGAAAGCGGAGAGCGACGGGGGTTTTGTGGCCGGATTATTAATAATCTCCCGATCCGCCGTTCCCCTTTACGTCAATACTTCAATTAAGACTCACCCTTATCTCTCACACGTCGAATTATATCAAAGGGTAATACAAGAAGAATAATTTATCATTTTGAGTGTCGTTATCTCCTAAATTGTATGTACTTTCACGAAAAAGGGATTATACGGGATTTTTTTTTCGCCTTAATATATTCATTGAAATTCTGACAGGTGTTTTCATAATCTACGAATATGGAATTTTTTATATTGAAATTTTTACATAATGAAATTTCCTTCTCTTTCATTAAATTCTAAAATAGCACGTTTTTTAAAATTTATTTTTTTCCTTTAAAGTATGATTAAAGTAAACGAAAAAAGGTAAAAATTTATTTTTCAAATAAAAAATCCGTTCGTTTTCGTGGGTCGGCGGTCAAGGACTCTGAGCTCACCTCGCTTTAGAGCATCATATTGCCATCTAAACAGTAGTCAGATAGTCATATTATAAGCTGATCAGGCGTTAGATAGTCAAATTGTCAGTTAAGCAGTCGTTAGACCGTAAGATTGTCAGCTGAACAGTCGTCAGAGCGTCGTATTATCAGATAAACAGTCGTTAGATATTCATATTATCAGTTAAACAGTCGTTAAATCGTCATATTTTCAGCTGAACGATATTTTCAAAAATGGCGAACATCTCTCTTTATAAAGTTCATAAGTTCATTTTTCTTTAGCCTCTTTGTCATCTAAACAGACGTCAGATCGTCATATTATCAGCTAAACAGTCGTTAGATAGTCATATTGTCAGCTAAGCAGTCTTTAGACCGTAAGATTGTCAGCTGAAGAGTCGTCAGAGCGTCATATTATCAGCTAGACACTCGTTAGATATCATACTGTCATCTAAACAGTCGTCACATCGTCAAAATTATCAGATAAGTAGTCGTTAGAGCGTTATATTGTCATCTTAACATTCGTTAGATCGTTATATTATCCGATAAACAGTCGTTAGATATTCATATTATCCGATAAACAGTCGTTAGATATTCATATTATCAGTTAAACAGTGGTTAGATAGTCATATTGTCAGCTGATCAGGCGTTAGATAGTCATATTGTCAGTTAAGCAGTCGTTAGACCGTAAGATTGTCAGCTGAGCAGTCGTCAAATCGTTATATTATCACTTAAACAGTCGTTAGATCGTCATATTGTCAGCTGATCAGGCGTTAGATAGTCATATTGTCTGTTAAGCAGTCTTTAGACCGTAAGATTGTCTGCTGATCATTCGTCAGAGCGTCATATTATCAGCTAAACACTCGTTAGATATCATACTGTCGTCTGAACCGTCATCACATCGTCAAAATTTTCAGATAAGCAGTCGTTAGAACGTCATATTGTCATCTTAACAGTCGTTAGATCGTTATATTATCAAATAAACAGTCGTTAGATATTCATATTATCAGTTAAACAGTGGTTAGATAGTCATATTGTCAGCTGATCAGGCGTTAGATAGTCATATTGTCAGTTAAGCAGTCGTTAGACCGTAAGATTGTCAGCTGAGCAGTCGTCAAATCGTTATATTATCACTTAAACAGTCGTTAGATCGTCATATTGTCAGCTGATCAGGCGTTAGATAGTCATATTGTCTGTTAAGCAGTCTTTAGACCGTAAGATTGTCTGCTGAACATTCGTCAGAGCGTCATATTATCAGCTAAACACTCGTTAGATATCATACTGTCGTCTGAACCGTCATCACATCGTCAAAATTTTCAGATAAGCAGTCGTTAGAACGTCATATTGTCATCTTAACAGTCGTTAGATCGTTATATTATCAAATAAACAGTCGTTAGATATTCATATTATCAGTTAAACAGTGGTTAGATAGTCATATTGTCAGCTGATCAGGCGTTAGATAGTCATATTGTCAGTTAAGCAGTCGTTAGACCGTAAGATTGTCAGCTGAGCAGTCGTCAAATCGTCATATTATCAGTTAAACAGTCGTTAGATCGTCATATTGTCAGCTGATCACGCGTTAGATAGTCATATTGTCAGTTAAGCAGCCTTTAGACCGTAAGATTGTCTGCTGAACATTCGTCACAGCGTCATATTATCAGCTAAACACTCGTTATATATCATACTGTCATCTAAACAGTCGCACATCGTCAAAATTATCAGATAAACAGTCGTTAGAGTCATATTGTCATCTTAACAGTCGTAAGATCGTCATATTATCAGCCAAACTGTCGTTAGATAGTCATATTGTCATCTAAACAGTCATCATATCGTCATATTATTAGCCCAACAGTCGTCAGAGCGTCATATTTTCAGCTAAACAAGATATTGGCAAAAATGGCGGACATCTCTCTTTCTAAAGTTCAGTTTTTCTTTAGCCTTTTTGTCAAAGGATTCACCTTGATTCAAAGGAAATGAGCACACCTCGTCGCTTGATATTTTTTTTAATCCTTTACATCGCTAGTTTTCTTTGAATATTCCTTAATCCTTAATATCCAGGATTAAAACTCCTTAAAAACGTCCAGAAACTCCCCCAGTGACTACAGAATCCTTTGAGGTTTGTCTACCCAATAGAAAACTTGGATTTTCATTAATTTTTAATTACTTTACTAAACTAACTAACTAATAAAAAACTATAATTTTTATGACGTAGTGACGTATTTATGACGTAGTGACGTTTTTATGACGTAGTCAACAAAGATAGAAAAAAGAATGGGACGCAATGCGTCACCCTGGAAGACTCCACGCAAAAGTTCCATTTTTTAAGTTTCTAAAACTTTGCCTTATTTTTTAAGCTATTTTAAAGACTGAAATATTTAATAACTTATTAAAAATGAAATTAAAAGGGTTCTGCTTTTAGCTTTTAATTAAAATAATGTTTATGAAGAGGGTCTTTCGGCTTCTACGTTCTATTTTCTAATTTCGTTAAGGTAGTTTACTCTTACAAATCGAATTCCTGTATCCGAGAGGAAAAGGAAATCATCGAATGGGACTTTATCGAATTTAAGCATTAAAAGCAGTGCTTTCTTCCTCTCCCGACCCTCTCAGCAACCTTCCGGCCCCTTTTCAACTCCTCAGACTTCTGACAACAATTTTACTTTGCTCTGATCTTTCAAAAAACTTTTTCAGGGGGAAAAAATTAATAATAAAAACTAGGTATTCATGCTGTCAGATGACTAGAATATTAAAACAAAGAAACCTCAGTGGGAAAGTGGTCAAGGACTCTGACATATTGTGATCTAAACGGTCGTTAGATCGTCATATTATCAGCAAAACAGTCGTTAGATAGTCATATTGTTATCTAAACAGTCTTCAGATCGTCATGTTATCAGCTAAACAGTCGTTAGAAAGTCATATCATCAACAAAACAGTAGTTAGACCGTCATTTTATCAGCAAAAAAAGTCGTAAGTATGTCATATTGTCAGCTATAAAGTCTTAAGATTGTCATATTGTCAGCTAAACAGTCGTATGATCGTCATATTATCAGCCAAAAAGTCGTTAGATAGTAATATTGTCATCTAAACAGTCGTATGATCGTCATATTATCAGCCAAAAAGTCGTTAGATAATCATATTGTCATCTAAAGAGTCGTTAGACCGTCATATTATAAGCTAAACAGTCGTAAGACAGTCATATTACCTGCTAAACAGTAGTTAGATGGTCATATTCTCAGCTAAACAGTCGTAAGATTGTCATATTGTCATCTACAGAGTCGTTAGACCGTCATATAATAAGCTAAAAAGTAGTAAAATTGTCATATTGTCAGCTAAACAGTCGTTAGATCGTCATATTATCAGCTAAACAATCGTGAGATAATCATATTGTCATCTAAAGAGTCGTTAGACCGTCATATTATCTGCTAAACAATCGTTTGACAGTCATATTATCAGCTAAGCAGCCGTTAGACCGTCATAGTATCAGCCAAAGAGTCGTTAGATCGTCATATTATCAGCTAAACAGGCCAGACCTTCGTATTCTCAGCTAAACAGTCTTATGATAGTCATATCGTCTCTGGGACTTGGAATTCATGCTGTCAGCAGACTTGCATATTACAACAAAGAAGCCTCAGTGGGAAAGTGGTCAAGGGCTCTGACTTATTGTCAGCTAAACAATCGCTAGATAGTCATATTGTCATCTAAACAGCTTTAAGATCGTCATATTATCAGCTAAACAGTTGTTAGATAGTCATATTATCAGCTAAGCAGTCGTTAGACCGTCATATTATGAGCGAAACAGTCTTATGATCGTCATATTATCAGCTAAACAATCGTTGGTTAGTCATATTATCAGCCAAACAGTCGTTAGATCGTCATATTGTCATCTAAACAGTCTTTAGATAGTCATATTGTCTTTGCGACTAGGTGTTCTTGCTGTCAGCAGACTAGCATATTACAACATGAAGCCTCCGTGGGTAAGTGGTCAAGTACTCTGACATTTACATTAGTACGAGTAAAATAATTTTTTTTTCGCCTGGGGAAAATTGTGGTTTTCGATTTCCTTTTTCTCAAGATTCTCATCTCTAAAGCCCATTTCTTTAATCCCATCACTTTGAAAGAAAAAATTGTTTTTATCATATTAATTTTTCCATTACAATTTTCAAACAGCTCGTTAACCAGAGTCAAAGGGAAAAGAACAGAGTTAATGTGATACCCTTGAAGGACGGTTTTCGACCCCTTTGAAAGGAAATATGCCGATTTTTTCAAATCTGAAAATCTGATCTGACGACTGTTTAGCTGATAATATGACGATCTAACGACTGTTCAACTGATAATTTGACGATCTGACGACTGTTCAGCTGAAAGGTTACGTTGAAACGACCTTTTAGCTGACAACCTGACGGTCTATCGACTGTTTAGCCAATGATATGGTGATCAGACGACTGTTTAGCTGATAATTTGGCGGTCTAACGACTGTTTAGCTGACAATCTGACGGTCTAATGACTGTTTAGCTGATAAATGACGGTCTGACGACCTTTTTGCTTATACTATGATGATCTGACGACTGTTTAGCTGACAATATGACGGTCTAACGACTTTTTAGCCGATAATATAATGATACAACGACTGTATAACTGATAATATGACGATCTGACTTCACTTTGAAAGAAAAAATTGTTTTATCATATTAATTTTTCCATTTCAATTTTCAAACAGCTCGTTAACCAGAGTCTAAGGGAAAAGAACATAGTTAATGTGATACCCTTGAAGGACGGTTTTCGACCCCTTTGAAAGGAAATATGCCGATTTTTTCAAAGATGTCGGGAGACTATAAATTGATATTTTATGAAGCAGAACCTAAACCGCTGATGCTTTTTATACCCCCTATTCTTAGAATTCTAGTTTTATTTATTTTGTTTTTATATATCTACAATGAAATATAACATCCTGACTGGTGTAATGGGGGTTTTTGACCTTTTGATATTTTATGGAGTTTCACCTGTCGTATGATCCAGTTAGGAACATGGAACGTCTATTTCGGAATCATGAGGGGAGTCGGTTGTTTAACGATTTCTCTCCCACCCAAAGGCATCCTCAATATACGTTATTTTAAAAATTTATGGTTTTTTGTATATTTTCTTTTTTTTCTTTTGTAGGAGACGAAGTTAGTGGATTGAGCAGAAAGGGATCTTCGAGAAGGTCGACGACCCATAGGAAATCTACGGCGTTTTTGGATGTACCCATTCAACAAGCTTGTGAGCAGGAAGAGGATGAAGACAGCCTCAGGATTCGATCTTTTCAAATAGCAAACAAAGGAACAGGTAAGACAAAGCCAGGACGTTCTTTTTTTTTGCCAGGACTGTGACGATTTAAAGACCGTTTAGCAGAAAATCTGACGGTCTAACGACTATTTAGCCAATGATATGATGATCTGACTACTGTTTAGCTGATTATTAGACGACTTGACGACTTTTTAGCTGACCATCTGACGGTCTTACGACTGATTTTTCGATAATATGATGATCTGGCGACTGTCTAGCTGATAATATGACGATCTAACGACTATTCAACTGATAATTAGACGATCTGACGTCTGTTCAGCTGGCAAGCTTACGGTCAAACGACCTTTTAGCTGACAATCTGACGGTCTATCGAATCTTTAGCCAATGATATGATGATCTGACGACAGTTTAACTGATAATATGACGATTTGACGTCTTTTTAGCTGACAATCAGACAGTCTAACGACAGATTTGCCGATAATATGATGATCTAACGTCTGTTTAGCTGATAATCTGACGGTCTAACGAATGTTTAGCTGATAAATGACGATCTAACGACCTTATAGCTTATACTATGATGACCTGACGACTGTTTAGCTGACAATCTGACGGTTTAATGACTGCTTAGCTGACGATCTGACTTTCAAACGCCTGTTTAGCCTGTTTAATCACAGTTTTGCTAATGATATGATGATCTGACGACTGTTCAGTTAATGATATGATGATCTGACGACTGTTTAACCGATAATATGATGATCTAACGACTGTTTAACTGATAATATGACGGTCTAACATCGGTTTAGCCAATGATATGATGATCTGACGACTGTTTAGCTGATAATATGACGGTCTAACGACCTTTTAGCTTGTACTTTGATGACCTGACGACTGTTTTGCTGACAATCTGACGGTCTAACGACTGTTTAGCTGACGATCAAACGCCTGTTTACCCTGTTTAACCACAGTTTAGCAAATGATATGATGATCTGACAACTGCTCAGCTGACAATCTGATGGTCTAACGACTATTTAGCCAATGATATGATGATCCGACGACTGTTTAGCCAATGATATGATGATCTGACGACTGTTTAGCTGATATTATGAAGATGTGACGACTGTTCAGCTGACAATACGATGATCGAACGACTGTTTAACTGATAAATGACGATTTGACGACTGTTCTGCTGACAATCTTAGGGTCTAATGACTGCTTAACTGACAATCTGACGTCCTAGCGACTGTTTAGCCGACGATATGACGATTTGACAACTGTTTAACTGACAATCTGACGGTTTAACAACTGTTTAACCGATAATATGCTGATCTAAAGACTGTTTAACTGATAGGATAGGATGACGATTTGACGACTGCTTTTCTGATAACTTGACAGTCTAACGACTTTTTAGCTGACAATCTGACGGTCTAACGACCTTTTATCTTTTAATATGATTATCTAACGACTTTTTAACTGATAGTATGACGATCTGACGGCTGTTCAGCTGACAATCCTACGGTCTAACGACTGTTTAGCTGATAATATGACGATCTAACGACTGTTTAGCTGACAATCCGACTGTCTAACGACTGTTTGTCTGATAAAAGATGTCTGATAGACCCTTTCTCTAAGGCCGTAGGGTGTAGTTGTGTTTAATTTTATCCCGTAAACGAAGAAGCACTTGAATAGAATCTCAAATTAAACAAAAATCATCGTAAAAAGGCCGGGCGTTCGAACTAAATTAAAGGGCGGACTCTGGATTCTCGCCGTTAGAACCCAACATGGATTCCGAGAGGGAAGAATCCGTACGCTAATTAACTCCCCTCTTTTGAGACAAAAGCTCAACTCTATTTTAATTAAAGCCACACGATTTCAAAGTTCAGAAAACGGCCCTTTTATCATAGGTGATGAATATGATAAATCCCGAGAGCAATTTGTATTTCTAATAGGCACGGGATTGAGTTAGAGAAGTCCGCGATCACGAGATTAAATTCCTATTGTTAGATATATTTTGGAGAAAAATTTGTTCATTTATAAGTTTTTAGGTAAAAAGTACTGTTCTTAAGTAACTTCCTCGTGCATTTCGACGTAAAATCAGTAGTTCACATTTCGGCAATATGCATTTCAACATGAAAGCTTTTCGCCAAAAACGACTTTTTCAATAAATGCAAGTCGACATAAAAAAAGTGCTAATAACCATAACGTTTCTCACCATAAAGCCTCTTTTTTTTTTTTTTTTTTTTTTTTTTTTATTGGCCTTAGCGTTAGCTGTAAGAGTTGTGTAAGTCAGTTGTAAGAGGGTTTTCAAACTTAAGAGTTTATAATCCCCCTCGCGTCAGTGGTGTTTTCCATCAGAAAAATCCATTTAGGTTCCTTAGGTTCAATTTGGGGGCCGCCCGCTTTGAACCCTGGACCCCATAGATGAACGCCGTATCGCATTGTTTGGGATTAACGCCTTAACACGCGCGGCCACCACGACGCTCAGAAAGCCTCTCTTTAAACTTGTTGTTTCGTCATAAAACTGTTTCTGTCGTTTGGGCATAATACATCTCACCATAAACTAGGGACAGCGAAAGAGCAAGCCTACTTTCGCTAGTTTATGGTGAGATGCTTTATGTTGAATTGCATTATGATGAACTGTCAAGTTTTAAGATTTTTGTCGTTTCGCCATAATTGCGTTTTAAACGGCGAAAATAGGCTTGCTCTTTGCTCTAGTTTATGGTGAGATGTATTATGCCCAAACGACAGAAACAGTTTTATGGCGAAATGTTCTTTAAAATGAAAGTTTCCTTTAAGATCAAATGCGTTATGTTGAAACGATATGTCGAAACGACAAGTGTTAAATCTCTTTTTATGGTGAGATGTACTATGTAAGTGCCAGATACCATAACGCTTCTCACCATAAAAGCCTCTCTTTAAACTCGTCGTTTCGCCATAAAAGTGTTCCTGTCGTTTGGGCATAATACATCTCGTAGCGAAAGAGCAAGCCTACTTTCACCTAGTTTATGGTGAGATGCTTTATGTTGAATTGCATTATGGTGAACTGTCAAGTTTCGCCATAATCGGGTTTTAAGTGGCGAAAATAGTCTTGCTCTTTGGCTGTATCTAGCTTATGGTGAGATGTATTATGCCCAAACGACAGAAACAGTTTTATGGCGAAACGTTCTTTATAATGAAAGTTTCCTTTATGTACAAATGCATTATGTTGAAACGACAAATTTTATGTCGAAACGAAAAGTGTTAAATGGTGAACGTTTTCGACTATTTTCTTTATGTTGAGTTGCATTTATGGTGTACTTGCGATTTCAGCTATTTTATGATCTAATGCATTATGGCGAACCGCATTATGTCGACATACACTCTTTTATGTGACAACCTAGCTATTTATTTATGATTATGCCCAAACGACAGAAACAGTTTTATGGCGAAATGTTCTTTAAAATGAAAATTTCCTTTATGTTCAAATGCGTTATGTTGAAACGACCAATTTTATGTCGAAACGACAAATGTCAAATGGTGAACGTTTTCGACTATTTTCTTTATGTTGAGTTGCATTTATACTTGCGATTTCAGCTATTTTATGATCAAATGCATTATGGCGAACCGCATTATGTCGACACGTATACACTCTTTTTTAAGACAACCTAGCTATTTATTTATGATTATGCCCAAACGACAGAAACAGTTTTTTGGCGAAATGTTCTTAAAATTGAAAATTTCCTTTATGTTCCTTGATTTGCAAATTTCTTACGGTGAACGATAACTCGCGATTACTGCTACTTTAAGCATTATGCCGAACCGCATTATGTCGACACCCGAAAAAGTGATATAGTCACCCAAAACGGAAATAGATATCCCAAATTTCAACCTAATGTTAAAAGCGTTCTGTCAAAAATTTGGGGAATCAATGCTTTACAGGGTCTTCCTAAAAGCTTTACAAGAACTTTTATTTGTGGAAGTCAATACGGGGTCAGGAAGACCGCCCACGTAGAAAAAACCGAACAGGCAATTAACTCTGATATAAAAAAAGAAAATACAAATTAAGTAGCGTGATGAAAATGGGGGGATTTTTTGTTGTTTTTAATCAATCCCCGTAAAATTACATACAAGTTTTATCAAAAATTAAATCCGATGTTAAAAAATGGGGAAAATCCCACCCGACACCCACACAAACTCACGTTGTTTTAAAGCTTACGCAAAACGGGAGCTTTCCCCCGCATCGATCTATAGACTCGCGATTTTATCACTTTTCGCCCCCTTTTATTTCCTGAAATTAACCTGAATAAAATATTCAAAATCTGAAGAATTTCAGTGATTTGGAAGGCCATTTTTCAAATACCGAACCTCCCAAGCATTCCCAAAATTAGTAAAAATTGATAACTCAAAAATCATTTTCCGGCTTAAGGAAAACTGAAGGGCGATATGACGACTGTTTAGCTGACATTCTCACGGCATAACGACAGTTTAGCAGACAATCTGACGGTCCAACGACTGTTTTGCCAACGATATGATGATCTGACGAATGTTTAGCTGATAATATGACGAGTTGACGACTTTTTAGCTGACAATCTGACGGTCTAACGACTGTTTAACTGATAATACGACGATCTGAGGACAGTTTAGCTGATAATATGACGATTTGACGACTATTTGGCTGATAATGCGACGATCTGACGACTGTTTAGCTCACAATCTGACGGTATAACGACGTTAAGCTGACAATCTGACGGTCTAACGACTGTTTAGACAATGGTATGATGATCTGACGACTGTTTAGACGATAATATGATGATCTAACGACTGTTTAGCCGATAATATGATGATCTAACGACTGTTTAACTGATAATATGACGATCTGACGACTGCTTTACTGATAAGCGACGATGTGACGACTGTTTAGCTGACAATCTGACGGTGAAACGACTGTTTAGCTGATAACACGTCGATGTGACGACTGTTTAGCTGATAATATGACGGTATGATGACTGTTTAGCTGACAATCTGACGGTCTAACGACTGTTTAGACAATGATATGATGATCTGACGACTGTTTAGCTGATAATATGACGATTTGACGACTTTTCAGCTGACAATCTGACGGTATTTCGACGGTTTAGCCGATGATCTTACTACTGTTTAAGTGATAATACGACGATCTGACGACTGTTTAGCTTATCACAGCTTATCACTTATCCTTCCTATTATTTCCCGAAATCATACTGAATAAAATATTAAAAATCTGAAGAATTTCTAGAAGGCCCTTTTTCAAATACCGAACCTGGTGGGTTCTTCGCTCCCAACCATCCCTAAAATTCTTAAAAATAGGTAGGTAACTCAAAATTCATTTCGCGACAGGAAAACTGAAAAAACCTAAAACTCCCACTCTAAAAATAGAGAAATCTTGGTTTACTTTTTACTTTATTTATTCCTCCTCCCACCGCTGCCACCAATTGTAGCGTAAAGATTGCCTAAACGGAGGGCTCTCATTGGCAGAACAGCAATCCTTCAAAACTATTCTCATTTAAGGAAACAAAAAGGTCCTTTCAAGGTATCCTTTTGGTTAAGGGAGAGTTTCAAGGATCGTTTTCAAATACTCCTTCATCTTTAAACAATTTAAATTTAAAATTCTTGGTGAAGCAACTTTCATCTTGGCTTAAATCAAGGAGAAATGTTCGAATCAGACGTAGAATTTCCACTTTGATCCTAACCCAGTATAACCTGCCTTCTATATCACTAAACCTTCGGAAACCATTTTGTTTATAATAAAAGAAAAAAATTTGTTAGATCGATTTTATCCCGAATGACGTAAAACTTTATTACTGAAATCTTGGAAACGAAGTTAAATAACGTAATCGTCCAATTCCCTCGCAGAATGAGTTGTGTAACATTTTCTGGCTTGAGAAACACTTCAGGAATAGAGAAAAGAAAAAAATGCTCAAATTTTAAGACTTTTCCTTATGAAAATTTTTTTAAAAATTGCTTAAAAGGCGACCTTTTTTGCGAAGGCACTTGAGAAAGAAGGCTGAGGTCAAGGGCGAATTTATTTTCGATGCCCGCCCCGTTTTTTATTTTATTTTTAATTTTCGCCTCTTGGCCCGTCTGTTTGAAATTTGTTTACAAATATAAATTCATTAGGGACCCGAAGAAAAAGATTGCTCGAAGAAGGAATCGAGAGGGGCCTTTTTTTAAATCGAGATGTGGGGAAGAGGAATAAATAAAGTATAAAGTAAACAAAGATTTCTCTATTTTTAGAGTGGAAGTTTTAGTGTTTTTTTCGGTTTTCCTGCCGGAAAATAAATTTTGAGTTCCAATTTTTAAGAATTTTACCGATGGTTGGGAGCGAAGAACCCTCCAGGCTCGGTATATGAAAAGGGCCTTCCAGAAATCGTCGTCGTCGTCGTCAGATCATCATATCATTGGCAAAACAGTCGGTATACCGTCAGATTGTCAGCTAAAAAGTCGTCAGACCGTCGTATTATCAGTTAAACAGTCGTTAGACCGTCAGATTGTGAGCTAAAAAGTCGTCAAATCGTCATATTTTCAGCTAAACAGTAGTCAGATCATCATATCACTGGCTAAACCGTTGTTAGATCGTCAGATTTTCAGCTAAACAGTCGTCTTATCGTCGTATTATCACCTAAACAGTCGTCAGATCATCATATCATTGGCTATACAGTCGTTAGACCGTAATATTGTCAGCTAAACAGTCGTCATACCGTCAGATTGTCTGCGAAACAGTCCTCAGATCGTTGTATTATCAGTTAAACAGTCGTTAGACCGACAGATTGTCAGCTAAAAAGTCGTCAAATCGTCATATTATCAGCTAAACAGTCGTCAGATTATCATATCACTGGCTAAACAGTTGTTAGACCGTCAGGTTGTTAGGCCGTCAGATTGTCAGCTAAAATGTCGTCAAATCGTCGTATTATCAGCTAAACAGTCGTCAGATCATCATATCATTGGCTATACAGTCGTTAGACCGTAATATTGTCAGCTAAACAGTCGTCATACCGTCAGATTGTCTGCTAAACAGTCCTCAGATTATCAGTATTATCAGTTAAACAGTCGTTAGACCGTCAGATTGTCAGCTAAAAAGTCGTCAAATCGTCATATTATCAGCTAAACAGTCGTCAGATCATCATATCATTGGCTATACAGTCGTTAGACCGTAATATTGTCAGCTAAACAGTCGTCATACCGTCAGATTGTCTGCTAAACAGTCCTCAGATTATCAGTATTATCATTTAAACAGTCGTTAGACCGTCAGATTGTCAGCTAAAAAGTCGTCAAATCGTCATATTATCAGCTAAACAGTCGTCAGATCATCATATCATTGGCTATACAGTCGTTAGACCGTAATATTGTCAGCTAAACAGTCGTCATACCGTCAGATTGTCTGCTAAACAGTCCTCAGATCGTTGTATTATCAGTTAAACAATCTGACGATCATCATACCACTGGCTAAACAGTTGTTAGACCGTCAGGTTGTTAGGCCGTCAGATTGTCAGCTAAAATGTCGTCAAATCGTCGTATTATCACCTAAACAGTCGTCAGATCATCATATCATTGGCTATACAGTCGTTAGACCGTAATATTGTCAGCTAAACAGTCGTCATACCGTCAGATTGTCTGCTAAACAGTCCTCAGATCGTTGTATTATCAGTTAAACAGTCGTTAGACCGTCAGATTGTCAGCTAAAAAGTCGTCAAATCCTCATATTATCAGCTAAACAGTCGTCAGATTGTCATATCACTGGCTAAGCAGTTGTTAGACCGCCAGGTTGTTAGGCCGTCAGATTGTCAGCTAAAATGTCGTCAGACCGTCGTATTATCAGTTAAACAGTCGTTAGACCGTCAGATTGTCAGCTAAAAAGTCGTCAAATCGTCGTGTTATCAGCTAAACAGTCGTTTCACCGTCAGATTGTGAGCTAAACAGTCGTCAGATCGTCATATTATCAGCTAAACAGTCGTCAGACCGTCGTATTATCAGTTAAACAGTCGTTAGACCGTCAGATTGTCAGCTAAAAAGTCGTCAAATCGTCATATTTTCAGCTAAACAGTAGTCAGATCAACATATCACTGGCTAAACCGTTGTTAGACCGTCAGATTTTCAGCTAAACAGTCGTCTTATCGTCGTATTATCACCTAAACAGTCGTCAGATCATCATATCATTGGCTATACAGTCGTTAGACCGTAATATTGTCAGCTAAACAGTCGTCATACCGTCAGATTGTCTGCTAAACAGTCCTCAGATCGTTGTATTATCAGTTAAACAGTCGTTAGACCGTCAGATTGTCAGCTAAAAAGTCGTCAAATCGTCATATTATCAGCTAAACAGTCGTCAGATCATCATATCACTGGCTAAACAGTTGTTAGACCGTCAGGTTGTTAGGCCGTCAGATTGTCAGCTAAAATGTCGTCAAATCGTCATATTATCAGCTACACAGTCGTCATATTATCATATCATTGGCTAAACAGTCGTTAGACCGTCAGATTGTCAGCCAAACGGTCGTTTTAGCACACAATATGACGTGTAAACGGCACAACAAGTGACCACAAAATCACTGTCAGCTAAACAGTCGTTAGATCGTCATATTGTCATCCAAACAGTCGTTAGATTGTCATATTGACAGCTAAACAGTCGTTGGATCGTCATACTTTTAGCTAAACAGTCGTTAGAGCGTCATATTTATTGGCACGATATTGGCAAAAATGGCTGACATCTCTCTTTCTAAAGCTCAGTTTTTCCGAACGACCCTTTTCGGTTCCTTTTTAGTAGTTTCCCGCTACAATCTTCCCGCTACAATATTGGTGGCAGCGGTGGGATTTTTATACTTGAGTAAAAATTTGTCGACACATCTAAAATCAAGAGTTTTAAATTTTAACAAAAAATGAATGATTCGAAGAGAATGTGAATTGATTTTCAAATTTTTTGTTAATATTTTTCCCCCAATATGTGGATGGGTGGAATCCACAAGTAAACGGCGCAACAAGTGACCTCAAAATCGCTACGCCCTCGCATCCCCTTATTTTCGGTGATAAAGCTTCGTTTTATTATTTATCCGAGCGAAAATTGGATTCAAAGGAAACCTACGCCATTTTTATCAGATTTCCTTTTTTCATATTCATTTTATTTTCCGGAGCTTTAACTAACAGAATTCAGTGAATAATCGGTATATTTTTACGTTGCGTGGAGTTTATTGGTTCCGTGCCAATTGGTATTTCCCGAGGAAACCGTCTTCCGGCACGTCTTCCGCTCTGAAAACTTTCCCTTAGACAAACTCCAATTATACACACGGTTTTCATCACTTTTTATCAATTATCTTGAAAACTACGAGGTTTAAGGCAAAATATAATAAATACAAGAATAATTTAAATTAATTTTCCAACAAAAAGTATTTAGTACAAAGCTGTGATAAAGGGATCCGTTTAGGAGTTATAGGGTGCCAAAATAATGAGAAAAGGTTTTTTGTTCTTGTGATATTTTAAACATATCGTCTTATAAGTCAGTAAACGCTGGTCCTAGCGAGATGAAGACTATGTACTTAAATACTTTTTATGCAATTTCCTACCGAAAATATTTTATACATTTTTTTGGTAGAAAAAATAGTTTAGGAGATATGGCCTAAAAACTATTTTAACAAAATCCTTACATTTTCAAGAAATTGTCGTTTCACCGCAAGTTCGAAGCTCCTGCTCGAAAACTATTGATATGACTGAGTCCATACTAGTCTCATTTTAAAGGTAATGAGATGACGAAACTTTACCAAGTTGTCCGGATCCGCAATCTACAATACATTGTTTGAAATTTAATTTTAAGTTATTACTACTTTTTGACGTTTAAGGCCTTTTTTTGACGGCTCATAACTCCGAAACCTGATAATATGACGATCTGACGACTGTTCAGCTGAAAATCTTACGGTTTAACGACTGTTTAGCTGATAATTTGACGGTTTAACGACGTTTAGCTGACAATCTGACGGTCTAAACGACCATTTAGCTTATATGTTGATCTAACGACTTTTTAACTGCTAATATAATGGTCTAACGACAGATTTACCGATAATATAATGATTTAACGACTGTTTAGCTGATAATCTTACGGTCTAACGACTGTTTAGCTGACAATCTGACGGTCTAAACAACCTTTTAGCTAATAATATGATGATCTAACCACTTTTTAACTGATAATATGACGATCCGACGACTGTTCAGCTGACAATCTTACGGTTTAACGACAGTTTAGCTGATAATTTGATGGTCTAACGATCTTTTAAGTGATAATATGACGGTCTAACGACTGATTTGCCGATATATAATGATTTCACGACTGTTTAGCTGATAATCTTACGGTCTAACGACTGTTCAGCTGACAATCTTACGGTTTAACGACAGTTTAGCTGATAATTTGACGGTCTAACGACTGTTTTGCTGACAATCTGACGTTCAAAACGACCATTTAGCTTATAATATGTTGATCTAACGACTTTTTAACTGCTAATATAATGGTCTAACGACAGATTTACCGATAATATAATGATTTAACGACTGTTTAGCTGATAATCTTACGGTCTAACGACTGTTTAGCTGACAATCGGACGGTCTAAACGACCTTTTAGCTAATAATATGATGATCTAACCACTTTTTTACTGATAATATGACGATCTGACGACTGTTCAGCTGACAATCTTACGGTTTAACGACAGTTTAGCCTATAATTACGATCTAACGACTTTTTAACTGATCATATGACGGTCTAACGACTGTATAGCTGATAAACTTTTGGTCTAACGATAACTCCGAAACCGTTCACTTTAGCATGATTATGTACTAAACTTTTTTAGTTTAAAATTAAATGTAGACTATTTTTGTACTTAGTAATTTTTGCGCTAAACCTCATAGTTCTCGAGATATTTCAAAAAAAAGTTATAAAAACCACTTTTTAACAACCTTCACCACGGCTTTTGTCAATATCTTCTTTTTTTGTGAAACTTTACCCCAAATATTTTAAATTCTGAGCATATATCATTAAAAATATAAATTCAAGGAAAATTAATTTTTTTAAAGTTTTTTTTGCACTACTCTGTCAGCGAATGAGGGTTTAACCTAGTCAATTTATTTAATTGAAAAGAAAAAAGGGGAAGGTATTAATGAAGTTTTGAAGTTCTTTTTGACCTTTTGAACTGGGTGAAACTCATTTAAAAATGTGAAAACACGATTATTCTTGGTAGGTGTTAATTAAAATTACACGGGTAAGCAAGGAGGAAAGAATGGACAGCCGCCAAGGCTTGTCCCCCCCAGTTTTAAACGAGATTAAACGTTGACTGTCTGGAATCATCAGCTATTTTGGTCCCCGTCATCTGGAGTAGCAAAAAAAATAATTTTTTCTTTTTTTTCAGGGATTATAAACAGAGGAGATTCATTTAGGAAGAAGAGGTCGAGATCCAATAGCCTCGCCGGGACGCCTCCTCCGCAGTATTTAAGTCCCGTCCCTTCGCCGGAGCCTGTAAGCTACAGAGTTGCCGCCATAGGACTTCCAGGAGTCGGAAAAACCGCACTCGTCTCCCAGTTCATGACTTCTGAATGTATAAACGCCTACGATAGACAAAAAGGTAGGTTTTGGTTCCAAACATAGGTTATAGCATTGAGGTTATAGTAAAAGTAGTAGGTTACAGTAGTGGTTATAGTACACCCAAAAGAGTCACATTTTGCTATAACCATTCAGCAATAACCATCGATATATATACTAAACCTGGATAGCTCGTTTGGATGTTGATGCGAGTGGGAGGGACCTCTGACTACATCGTCGCGAGTAAAGCGAGGATATTTACTCAAGCGATGGCATTATGAAGTCTTATTGTCAGTTAAGCAGTCTTTAGACCGTAAGATTGTCAGCCGAACAGTCGTCAAATCGTCTTATTATCAGTTAAACAGTCGCCAGATCGTCATATTATCAGCTAATCAGGCGTTAGATAGTCATATTGTCAGTTAAGCAGTCGTTCGACCTTAAGATTGTCAGCTGAACAGTCGTCAAATCGTCATATTATCAGTTAAACAGTCGTTAGATCGTCATACTATCAGCTAATCAGGCGTTAGATAGTCATATTGTCAGTTAAGCAGTCTTTAGACCTTAAGATTGTCAGCTGAACAGTCGTCAAATCGTCATATTAATAGTTAAACAGTCGTTAGATCGTCATATTATCAGCTAATCAGGCGTTAGATAGTCATATTGTCAGTTTAGCAGTCGTTAGACCGTAAGATTTTCAGCTGAACAGCCATCAGAGCGTCATATTGTCAGCTAAACACTTGTTAGATATCATACGGTCTTCTGACTACATCGTCGCGAGTACAGCGAAGATATTTACTCAAGCGTTGGCATTATGAACTAGTTGCTAGGCAACTATCCCGCTTCCGCGTTTTTTTCAGTCACTTAATCGTCATTTTAGTTTTTAGGTTTTGGTTCCAAATCACTTAGGTTGTAGCATTGAGGTTATAGTAAAAGTAGGAGGTTATAGTAGCATTTGGTTGTAGTAAACCCAAAAGTGTCACTTTTTGCTATAATCATTCAGTAATAACCATCGATGTATATACTAAACCTGGATAGCTCGTCGAGTTTGGATGTTGATGCGAGTGGGACCTCTGACTACATCACCGAAAGTACAGCGAAGATATTCACTCAAGCGTTGGCATTATGAACTAGTTGCTAGGCAACTATCCCACTCCCGCGTTTTTTTAGTAGTTTGATAATTCGACACCAGTTGCGCTCAGCGATGTAGTTTCCTTACTTCGCATGCGCAGTTTGCCGGCAACACTTTTGATCCTGAGGCCCGACGAGCTAACCAGGTTTAGTATATACATCGTAGGGATGGGACATCGAAACCAAAATATCGATATTGGTATCGGAACCAATATCGGAAGGGAATATCGATGTCAATAATATATCGAGCTTAAAATATCGATATTTGTAAAAAATTTATTAACTAACGCCTTTTGCTATTCACTATCAAAATCCAGGTAACCGGCGGGTACCAACTACCGTTATCAATGCTGCCAATACAATTAGTTTCCAAACAATCCAAACCCAAGCGAAATGATTATCTTCAATTTGATTTAGTATCTTTTAATATCAATTTTTCTTTCTTCTTAAATTTTAAATAGAATTTAGAAAATATCGACTATCGTGCCTCTAATATCGATATTATAAAATATCGGAAGGTACTATATCGATGGTAAAATATCGATATTCCGATAATATAGACTATCGATACCCATCTCTAATACATCGATGGTAATAACCGATGAACCGGATTGAACTTGAATAAAATTTTGTAGATGAACCAGGTCTTCAGTCAGTTCATGTCATGCTCAACGGTGAAGAATCAGAGCTTAAATTTATAACAGAAGCAGAGGTAACAGAGGAATAACCGGCGTCGGTGAACTAATCGATTGTTTGTAGGCTGAAGGCGATGATGGCCCTGCTGACCTATACCTAGTCCTTTATTCCTGCGTGGACAAAGCCTCATTTCAGAAAGCAGAAGAGTATTTACATAAGCTGCAGCACGGCCTGCTCACCAGAAACAAGCCGGTTATACTTGTGGCGAATAAAGTGGACCTGGCGAGAAGTCGAGCGGTTTCTTCACAAGGTAACATAGAAGGGAAATGAGAAAAGTCCTTAGTTTTTTGCTTTTAGATGGTAAATGTTTGGCGTGCACGTTCGGGCGAAATTTATCGAAGTCTCCGTCGGTATCAACCACAACGTCGATGAGCTTCTCGTCGGAATTCTGACCCAGATCCGCCTCAAAGAGTCCTACACGGGAAAGGAATCAAGCAGGCACTGGTACAACAACCACGGAATGCTCCGCGCATCTCTCAAAGCGAGGCAGATGATCACCTGGATCTTCGGCAAAGAAGACTCCAAATTCAAAAACTGCGAAAACCTCCACGTCATCTAATTCCCCCCTAAATAGTCACGTTTTTTAAAATACAAAATTTGTGATATTTCTTTTTTCTCCATTATCAAAACAGGGTACACGAAATTCAAGGTCCCAATCAGCGACTAGTGGCTCTAAAACGAACTAAATTAGTTCTTATCAATTCAACGGGGCGCGCTCGCCTCGAAAATAGCGACCAATTATTTTTGTAAAATAACGTTTTTTGGTTTTTAAAGGCGTTTTTTAATTTAAAAAAAGCCTTAAAAACCAAGGGACCACTTTCTTTAGAGAACCTATCACGATATTTAAAAAAACCAATGGAATTTAAATGTGCCTCCCTTTTAGATTGTATACAGGTTGCGGAAAGTTATAAAATTCCCTTTTTTTTCTCCCCTCTAAAAATGCGAAATTTAAGATATCGTTAGTTCTAACACCGGACAAGTCATTTTTTCCAAGGTTTTCAGGAATGCCAAAATACGGATTAATTTCTCATTGGAATGCATCACCTGTTGGCTAAATCGTGAACTACGCGTTTTCTGTTGGTAATACGGTTAAACTACCAACAGAACTCGATTCTCCACAAAATTTACCGTCAGAAACCTAACTCAAAATTTATTTAAAAAAATGAGTTATCCGGTGTTGGAACTAACGCGACGATATCCTATTTCGTCGCGTTAGTTCTAACACCGGACAAGTCATTTTTCCAAGGTTTTCAGGAGTGCCAAAATACAGATTCTCATTGGAATCAATGCATCACCTGTTGGCTAAATCGTGAACTACGCGTTTTCTGTTGGTAATACGGTTAAACTACCAACGGAATTCGATTCTCCACAAAATTTACCATCATGCCTAACTCAAAATTGATAAAAAATGACTTATCCGGTGTTAGAACTAACGCGACGATATCCTATTTCGTCGCGTTAATTCTAACACCGGACAAGTCATTTTTCCTAGGTTTTCAGGAGAGCCAAAATACGGATTCTCATTGGAATCAATGCATCACCTGTTGGCTAAATCATGAACTAAGCGTTTTCTGTTGGTAATACGGTTAAACTACCAACGGAATTCGATTCTCCACAAAATTTACCATCAGAAACCTAACTCAAAATTGATAAAAAAAAAAGTAACTTATCCGGTTTTAGAACTAACGCGACGATATCCTATTTCGTTGCGTTAATTCTAACACCGGACAAGTCATTTTTCCTAGGTTTTCAGGAGTGCCAAAATACGGATTAATTTCTCATTGGAATGCATCACCTGTTGGCTAAATCGTGAACTACGCGTTTTCTGTTGGTAATACGGTTAAACTACCAACGGAATTCGATTCTCCACAAAATTTACCATCAGAAACCTAACTCAAAATTGATAAAAAAAAAGTGACTTATCCGGTTTTAGAACTAACGCGACGATATCCTATTTCGTTGCGTTAATTCTAACACCGGACAAGTCATTTTTCCTAGGTTTTCAGGAGTGCCAAAATACGGATTAATTTCTCATTGGAATGCATCACCTGTTGGCTAAATCGTGAACTACGCGTTTTCTGTTGGTAATACGGTTAAACTACCAACGGAACTCGATTCTCCACAAAATTTACCACCATGCCTAACTAAAAATTGATAAAAAATGACTTATCCGGTGTTAGAACTAACACGACGATATCCTATTTCGTCGCGTTAATTCTAATACCGGACAAGTCATTTTTCCTAGGTTTTCAGGAGTGCCAAAATACGGATTCTCATTGGAATCAATGCATCACCTGTTGGCTAAATCGTGAACTACGCGTTTTCTGTTGGTAATACAGTTAAACTACCAACGGAATTCGATTCTCCACAAAATTTACCATCAGAAACCTAACTCAAAATTTATTTAAAAAATGACTTATCCGGTGTTAGAACTAACACGACGATATCCTATTTCGTCGCGTTAATTCTAACACCGGACAAGTCATTTTCCAAGGTTTTCAGGAGAGCCGAAATACTGATTAATTTCTCAATGGAATCAATGCATCACCTGTTGGCTAAATCGTGAACTACGCGTTTTCAGTTGGTAATACGGTTAAACTACCAACGGAATTCGATTCTTCACAAAATTTACCATCAGAAACCTAACTCAAAATTGATAAAAAATGACTTATCCGGTGTTAGAACTAACACGACGATATCCTATTTACACAAATTAGATTTTATTAAACCCATAAAATTTTAATGGGGAGCTATTTTAATAAGTTTAGCCCGGAGGGACGTTTTTCTTCAACCTGTAAATTATTTTAGAATTAAGTTTTTTTTAAATCGATAAGAAAGTTAAAAAAAAAAGTTTTTATAAAAATATGTATTTTTTAGTTATAAATAACTCTTTTTATGTATAATATATAACATCGATAATAACGATTTCTGTCCCCCTATTTTTCTTCCAAAATTTAGGAAAAAATAAATTTTTAAGATAAAAAAATATTTTACAAAATAAGTAGTTTAGTGTAAAAAGCCCTGAAATCACTTTTAACCTTAACTTTTTTTTGTCCAAAATGTGCCTAGTTTTATCTTTTAAATTTTATTGATATTTTTTTAAAGTAGATTTTTAAATTTTATGTGAGATGACAATATATTTTTTTGTTCATTTTAATTTGAAAAGTTCACAAGTTGAGAGTAAATTTCCGAAAGAAAAGGCCCGAAATTAAGAACTGGTTTGAAGAGCTTCCAACAAAACTTCCTTAAAAAGAAGTAGGAATATAGGAGGGGGAAGTATAAGGGAGGGGAAGTATAACAGAGGGAAGTATAGCGGAGGGGACGTAAAACCGAGGGGGAAGTATATGGGAGGGGATGTATAACGGAGGGGAAGTATAAGTCAGGGGAAGTATAATTTTTCTTTCGGAAATTCGCTTTCAAATTTTATTTTCATTCTTCATTTTTGTTTGTTTTCTTATAAAATTTGGGCCGCTCAAATTTTGTTTCGGGCATTTTACTAAATAATAGAGGTGTATATTTTTAAATGTAAAATTACAATATGATGAAATAAATTTTATCCTTCAAAATGACTTATTTACAATGATGTAACTTTAATTTTTGATATAATAAGCTTGCTGTTGTGATTCCAGGTGTGGAGCCAATCAGTTCGGCTGTTCCAAAAGTTGAATAATCCCTAAAAAAACAGAAAAATTAGAAATGATAGAGAAGGGTGTCAAAAAGCGGAGCTTTTTTTCAAATATCTCGAGAACTATGAGGTTTAGCGCATAACGTATTAAGTACAAAAATATTCTACATTTAACCAACAAAAAGTGTTTAGTAAGTAACCTTGCTAAAGTGAACAGTTTCGGAGTTATGAGCCGTCAAAAAACTTTCGACAAACCGAGGATCTCTCGAAAATGTGAGGATTTTGTTTTTAAATTTTTTTTTGGCGGCCTATAACTCTGAAACGGTTCACTTTTTCAAGGTTTTGTGCTTAATACATTTTGTAGAAAATTTAAATTAGATTATTTTTGCACTTAATATATTTTTTGCTAAACCCTACGGTTTTCGAGATATTTGCTAAAAACCGCTTTTTGACACCTTTTTGCACAAATGAAAAACCTTTATATCGTCGTTTTCCCAAGGTTTCGGTTTTCCGCCGCTAGTGACGCCTTCCATGAAGTCTTTACGTCCCCCAGCGTGGATTCCAAACGTCAAAAAGTACTTAAAAAAATTTAGATAAAATATTGAGAAGAATTTAAGAAAAAACCTCTTGATCAAATGGTGCTAGTTTGGATGTTTTAAGGTTATTGTTCAAATAACTGGTGGGCTTCACTTGCTTCATGAGGTCGTCGTTGATGTAGAAGGATAAGCTATCTGCAAATTTGAGAATGAGCAAAGGTTTGGCTTTAGAACGGGAATCTGCTGCAGCCAGGTGCTGCAGAAGCTCTGGGAATCCTCCAGCAGTAGCTTACCTGGTAACCACACTAATTTGTAGCTGTGAAAATCGGAGGTTTCAGCCTCAGACATAGTTTTGTTGAAGAAAATCGGAGATGACTTTCCAATCTGGAACCCTTGTCTTTTTACATTGTATCCAATTTCGTTGCCTGTGGGCGTTTTGAGCTTCTTATTTCCGAGCGCATAAGCCAAAAAGATCCGCCCATTATATTGCCTGTAATCTCCGCTAGCCTGCTCAAGCCAAATTTCTGGGACAATCCAGTTTCCAGAAGGTAGTTTAGCCCAGATTTCGATGGTACCGTAGCGAAAAGTGAAGACATCTTTGGTGGTCAGTCTGGCAGATAGGATAGGTGGAGGATTGACCAGGAATACGCCTGCCTTTCGCATGCACCGACTACCTCTGATGTGCAGCTAAAAAATGAGCCATTGTAACATAATTAGGTGCTTGAGGATGCTAACTTTGTTATCTTCACAAAGCCATCTTCGGTGAAGTCATCATCGTTTTCAATCTGCGTCACAAACCCCGGCGATATGATCAAAGTCGAGTTTTTGACAGCAGCCTTCTCATAATCTCGGGTGTATACCATGAAGTTGCTTTCCTTAAAAAAATGATTATAAGCAATAGCAGTTTTCTGATGGTACCTCTGGCTCAAGAACTGAATTTGCCATTTCTGCCACAAGAAGATCATGCATCGTTTTCTTCGAATTGAAGAGGTATTCATGCTTGAAAGTTTCGACTAAGACGACTTGATTGGTGCAAACCGATTTCCCATTGACCTTAAGGGATATGAGGGATTTAAGTTGGTTGCTTTGTACATATTTCGTTGTGAGCAACGGTTTTCGGTTTTTCCCTTCTATCTTGGAAATCGTCGCTCAAAACGAAAAAATGTCATAAGTAAAAGTTGTAGGTACTAAAATTTACTAGATAAAATATCTTATTAGTTTTTTCCGTCAGAGCAATACTTTAGGAGATATGGAAGTATTTAAGTTGGTTGCTTTGCAAATTTTTCGTTGTTAACAACGGTTTTCGGTTTTTCCCTTCTATCTCGGAAACCGTCGCTCAAAACGAAAAAACGTCCTAAGTAAAAGTCGTAGCTACGGAAATTTCCTACAAAAAAGACCTCATTGGTTTTTTTGTCAGAGCAATACTTAGGGAGATATGAGGGTTCTTAAGTGAGTTGCTTTGAAAATTTTTCGTTGTGAGCAACGGTTTTCGGTTTTTCCCTTCTATCTCGGAAACGTGGCTCAAAACGAAAAAACGTCCTAAGTAAACGTCGTAGCTACGGAAATTTCCTACAAAAAGACCCCATTGGTTTTTTTTTGTCAGAGCAATACTTAAGGAGATATGAGGGTTCTTAAGTGAGTTGCTTTGAAAATTTTTCGTTGTGAGCAACGGTTTTCGGTTTTTCCCTTCTATCTCGGAAACCGTCGCTCAAAACGAAAAAACATCCTAAGTAAAAGTTGTAGGTACAAAGATTTCCTACAAAAATTTCTTTATTCATTATTTGCGTAAGAGCAATATTTAAGGAGTTATGAGGTTAAAACTAATAATCCTACAGAGCCTGTCTGAAAACTTAAAACCTTCATATCTCCTAAAATATTGCTCTGATGGAAAAAACCAATAAGATATTTTATGTAATAAATTTTCGTAGCTACAACTTTTACTTATGACATTTTGTCGTTTTGAGCGACGGTTTCCAAGATAGAAGGAAAACCGAAAACCATTGCTCACAACGAAATACAAAGCAACCAACTTAAAACCCTCATATCCCCTTAATAAAAGCATTAGTGAGCAATGAATGATCATTATATGAACCGTAGTTAAGCTTTGCTCGCAGGGCTCTTCCGTCGTTACTTTACTCGGAGCTTCAGTTACTTCAGGTCTTGGCTTCGCTACAGCCGGAGGGAGGGCTTCGTCCACAGTTTCTTCTTCAATGTCATCTATAATTTCTACAAAAACAAAGTGAATGAAGGTCTTTTCTTAATGAACGAACTTTCAACTTTGGTTTGCAGCCCTTTGAGACGATAGGTCCTCCCGTACTTGACGACTTTGACGACCAAATGTATGACGTCACCGACGTTGACGGGAGCATCGCGGATGAAAACCGCCCAGTTTCCTTCCTCATCGGCCTCATTTACTTCCCCAACAAACTTGGCATTTTTGGTGACCTCCTCATTGACGTTCATCTCAATTGAGAACGACTGAATACCAGGGGCGTTTGGGATGAAAACGAGAATACCTTTCGGCGGGTACGCTTCGACCGTCGGCCTCGGTACTTTATACTTCGCCGGTTTCCCATCAGTCTAAAAAATGAAGCAAAAACCGATCTATATGAGGCGCTCCGGATACGAAGGGCGAACTCGACAATTTTAAAGTTTCGGTTTTTACGTATTTAAAGGGGAAAAATGGCGAATTCAACATAAAAATTATATGGGTGTATTCACCAAGAGGTCTAGAATCTGAAAATGAAAAAAAAAACTGACGTCGAGGTATCACAATAACTTCTTTAAGGAAGTTAAAAATTTGTCCGATGTCGAGTTCGCCCTTCGTATTCGGAGCGCCTCATATAAACTTACCTCTCTTTTATCCAATCTTTCGCAGAAAACGTTCAAAATAAACAAGTTAAAAACAATGAAAAGCAGAGACATGGCATTTAGTTCTTCGACTACTATTCCACATATCCTAAAACCGGTTCCGATTTCGCAGGCGGGAGAAGATAATCATTCTTGGCGAGGCGTCCTTCAACAATGAGGAAGTTCCTCAATATTATAAACAAGGAAACGATTCTTTTTCCCATTATAATTATTTTGTTCATAGAAATTTTTATTAAACTATGATGGGGAACGCTTTTAGTTCGTTGGAGTGGCGAGAGGTTGCGCTAGTTGTTCAAACATTATAAATAAAATACGTAATATGTGTACGAGGTTATTTTTTGGTTTCTACTTGATGAAGGGGATATGAGGGTTTTAAGTTGGTTGCTTTGTACTTCTATCTTGGAAACCGTCGCTCAAAACGAAAAAATGTCCTAAGTAAAAGTTGTAGCTACGGAAATTTACTACATAAAATATTTTATTGGTTTTTTCCGTCAGAGCAATACTCTAGGAGATATAGAAGTATTTAAGTTGGTTGCATTGCAAATTTTTCGTTGTTAACAACGGTTTTCGGTTTTTCCCTTCTATCTCGGAAACCCTCGCCCAAAACGAAAAACGTTATAAGTAAACGTCGTAGCTAAGGAAATTTCCTACAAAAAAGACCTCATTGGTTTTTTGTCAGAGCAATACTTAAGGAGATATGAAGGTTTTAAGTTTTCAGATAGGCTCTGTAGGATTATTAGTTTTAACCTCATAACTCCTTAAATATTGATCTTACGCAAATAATAAATAAAGAAATTTTTGTAGGAAATCTTTGTACCTACAACTTTTACTTAGAACATTTTTTCGTTTTGAGCGACGGTTTCCGAGATAGAAGGGAAAAACCGAAAACCGTTGTTAACAACGAAATATTTGCAAAGCAACTCACTTAAGAACCCTCATTTCTCCTTAAGTATTGCTCTGACAAAAAAAACCAATGAGGTATTTTTAGTAGGAAATTTTCGTAGCTACGACTTTTACTTAGGACGTTTTTTCGTTTTGAGCGACGGTTTCCGAGATAGAAGGGAAAAACCGAAAACCGTTGTTAACAACGAAAAATTTGCAAAGCAACTTAAATACTTCCATATCTCCTAAAGTATTGCTCTGACGGAAAAACTAATAAGATATTTTATGTAGTAAATTTTAGTACCTACAACTTTTACTTATGACATTTTTTCGTTTTGAGCGACGGTTTCCGAGATAGAAGGGAAAAACCGAAAACCGTTGTTAACAACGAAAAATTTGCAAAGCAACCAACTTAAATACTTCCATATCTCCTAAAGTATTGCTCTGACGGAAAAAACTAATAAGATATTTATATAGTAAATTTCATTACCTACAACTTTTACTTATGACATTTTTTCGTTTTGAGCGACGGTTTCCGAGATAGAAGGGAAAAACCGTTGTTAACAACGAAAAATTTGCCAAGCAACTCACTTAAAAACCATCATACCTCCTTAAACTATGACGGGAAACCTTGCAATCGAACGCCTTTAGTTCGTTGGAGTGGCGAGAGGTTGCGCTAGTTGTTTAAACATTAAAATAAAATACGTAAATATGTGTACGAGGTTATTTTTTGGTTTCTACTTGATTAAAACTGTAAAAATCTTGCTAAAATGAGCAATTTAAAAAAAAAAAACTTTCTCAAAGAGATGTTGTTTTAATACCTTTTATGTTCGGTTTTTGGGAGAGAGTAATTTTTGATGTTTTCCAATTTAATGAGGTTGTCTGTGATGCCGGCCGTCCGTTTTTTCACGGCCTCCATTAAATATTAATTTAAAAACAAAAATTTCAAATTTTTTTTTTTTTAGTAGGGCGAAATTTGGGCTGTTTACGCCCCTTACGTCCGTCCTGGCTGGGCGAACATTTTTTTTTACCTTCCTCTTTTCTTAATAACCTTCTAAAACTGTCCATCATTTTTGGAGACGACGTTTTTATAACTTTTTTATAAGTTTTTGACTTCTTCTTTGAAGAAGTGATGAAACAAGACGGATTTTTGGCCTTAAACCAGAATATTTTCAAAACGCCAGATGTTTTTCTTGATTTTTTTTTTAAACGTCTCAAAGAGATTTTGCTGTATTACCCTCGAAGTTCGGTTTTTTTTTTCACGTAGAGGAAAATTGATGATCCGCCAATGAGGTTGTTTATCGTGCCGGCCGTCCGTCGCCAGTTTTCACCAAATCATCCGTAAAAGATTTTTTTTAAACATAAATGTAGGGAGAAGTTTAGGATGTTGACGCCCGTTCCGTGTGGCCTGGAAGGGCGAACACTTCAAAATGAAGAAGTTAAAATGAGGCGCTCCGGATACGAAGGGCGAACTCGACATCGGATAAATTTTTTAACATCCTTAAAGAAGCTATTGTGATACCCTCGACGTCAGTTTTTTTTCATTTTCAGATTCTAGACCTCTTGGTGAATACACCCATATAATTTTTATGTTGAGTTCGCCATTTTTTCCCCTTTAAATACGTAAAAACCGAAACTTTAAAATTGTCAAGTTCGCCCTTCGTATCCGGAGCGCCTCAAATATGTTGATGAATCAATTTGAAAAATGTGAATGGGAAAGGTTGTATGGGATTCCGAGTGGGGTCGAAGATGTAACGGCAGCCGGTTTGAGGTCGCCTACCCGAAATATCTATTTGCGGCGTGGAAATTTCGTTGTGGGGGAGCCTTCGTCAACATAAAACGCTTTCGAAACATACGATAAATTTCAAGTGAGATCCCTTCGCCTTTTTCCGATCTGGGGCCGCACCCACGACTGACTCCTCCCTCCCGCTCCAACCCCCCCCCCCCTGACTTGGCATCTTTCCTTCGAAGGCGTAAATCTGCAGATCGCACTCGACGTTTTCTTTCTGATGACGTCTCGGTTTGAAAAACATATTTCATTAGGCTCCTTAATTGTAGATACAAAAGCAACAAACGCTAAGTGGCTACAATTAACTTGATGCGCTAACATAAGCCACAATCGACTAGCCCAATCGACGGGCTATAAGTAACAGTCGACGGAACACAAGCAGCCACAATCGACGGGCTACAAGCAGGCACAGTCGACAGGCTACAAGCAACAGTCGACCAGCCACAAGTAGCCGCAGTCGACGGCCTGTAAGCAAAAGTCGACGAGCCGCTAGTAGCCACAGTCGACAGGCTACAAGTAACAGGCGACGAGCCACAAGTAGCCACAATCGATGGGCTATAAGTAGCAACAGTTGACGGGCTACAAGCAGGCACAGTCGACGGGCTACAAGCAACAATCGACTAGCCACAAGTAGTCACAATCGATGGGCTACAAGTAGCAACAGTCGACGGGCTACAAGCAAGCACAGTCGACGGGCTACAAGTAGCAACAGTCGACGGGCTACAAGCAAGCACAATCGACGGGCTACAAGAAGCCCCAATCGACAGGCTACAAGCAACAATCGACGAGCCACAAGTGGCAACAGTCGACGGGCTACAAGAAGCCCCAATCGACGGGCTACAAGCAGGCACACTCGACGGACTACAAGCAGGCACAGCCGATAGGCTACAAGCAGGCACAGTCGATGCGCTACAAGCAACAATCGACGAGCCACAAGTAGTCACAATCGACTAGCCACAAGTAGCAACAGTCGACGGGCTGCATGCAGGCACAGTCTATAAGCAACAGTCGACTGCCACTAGTAGCCACAGTCGACAGGCTACAAGCAGGAACACTCGACGGGCTACAAGCAACAATCGACGAGCCACAAGTAGTCACAATCGATGGGCTACAAGTAGCAACAGTCGACAGACTACAAGCAGGCAAGGTCGACAGACTACAAGAAGCTCCAATCGACGGGCTACAAGCAACAATCGACGAGCCGCAAGTAGTCACAATCGACTAGCCACAAGTAGCAACAGTCGACGGGCTACATGCAGGCACAGTCTATAAGCAACAGTCGACTGCCACTAGTAGCCACAGTCGACAGGCTACAAGCAGGAACACTCGACGGGCTACAAGCAACAATCGACGAGCCACAAGTAGTCACAATCGATGGGCTACAAGTAGCAACAGTCGACAGACTACAAGCAGGCAAGGTCGACAGACTACAAGAAGCTCCAATCGACGGGCTACAAGCAACAATCGACGAGCCGCAAGTAGTCACAATCGACTAGCCACAAGTAGCAACAGTCGACGGGCTACAGGCAGGCACAGTCTATAAGCAACAGTCGACTAGCCACTAGTAGCCACAGTCGACAGCCTACAAGCAACAATCAGCTAAAAGTGGCCACAATTAACAGCTACATATCCAAGGTAACCTGTGGACATGGGTAACACTCCACCATCGACAACATTTATAGATAATTACTACCGCAATCGCTATAAATAACTACCTTAATTATTAGCTAAAATTTGCTATTTGAACCCATAAGATTTCTACCAATAGCTGCAGGCAGCTACATTAGCAAAAAATTTGCTTTTGAACCTATAATATTGGATCAAACAGCTATAATTTGCTACAAGCAGCTGGAATTACAACAAATAGATAAAATAAATTAACACCGAGGAGATAATTGCTGCAATTAATATCAGCAAGACTATAAAAATAATAAAATAAATTAGCACCGAGGAGATAATTGCAGCAATTAATTTCAGCAAGACTATAAAAATAATAAAATAAATTAGCAACAATCGCAACAAGAATTAATTGCTGCAATTAATTTCAGCAAGACTATAAAAATAATAAAATAAATTAGCAACAATCGCAACAAGAATTAATTGCTGCAATTAATTTCAGCAAGACTATAAAAATAATAAAATAAATTAGCACCGAGGAGATAATTGCTGCAATTAATTTCAGCAAGACTACAATAATAAGAGCGTACAATAATAATTATTACATAACGATGTACATATTACAAAAGTAAAATCACAGTTTTTGAAATATAATTTTAACAATAATTTAGGTGAACGTGAGTTGAAACCGGTTAAGTTTTATCCCTCTTTTCAAAACGCATACATTTCGTCCTATTTTTAAACGGCCACAAATATTTTTTTTTCTCCCTCAGAAAAACGGAATTTATGCCTGTTTCTTTTATACAGGCCCCACGATTTATTTCCTTCTTCTCACGTCTTTTTTAAAATAAATATTTAAAAAAGTGAAATTCTTCTTTCTCACTCGAAATCTCGGGATCCTCCGGACATTTTTGTTTAGAATGAGATTTTAAAATGTTAAACAAAAATTAAAATGAGTACTTAAAAAATAATTTAAATTCATAACTTTTTGTAGAATTTCACTAAAATAATTAAACTAATTAAAACTAAAAATTTAAACAAATTAAAATACATTTTCCTCATTAAAAAAAAAATTAAAAACTACGGCTTTCTAGGGAACAAAAAAAAATCTTTTATAAAAATCTTAATAAATTTAAATTAAATTTAAAAAAATCATTTTTGAACAAATATAATTTTAGAAAATCTCGCCTTATTTTAGTTGATTTACAAAGGAGAATGACTCAGCTGGCATTTTATTTTTCCGTCCATGTTATCTTTGATGTAATAAAACAAAGTTAAACAACGTTATCAACTTAGGCGGAGATCTCAAAAAAAATTTTATATTTTGTCTCTACACTAAAATAATGGGAAAAATTTTTTTTTTATATACGAAAAAAAATAAAAATTTTCAAAAATAAAATTATCCAGCTATGGGTAATTTTTGAATTTGAAATATTTAAATTTTTAGCCTCAATTAGAAAGAAATATGTAAAATTTTGTAAACAAAAAAAAAAAGTAAAAATTTAAGATATTTTCTATCCAATTGTTCCTGGCGTTAAGAGTTTAAAGTAAGAAATGAGCGGTTTTTTTCCTATCTTTTTTTCCTCCCTCAATATTTTTTTTTTTTTTTGGAGAAAATTTAAGCCATTTAGAATGAGAATTTTAGTTAAAAAATTTTTTAACCCATTTATTTTAGCCAGAAATGTTTAAAAAAAATAACTATTTTGGAGTAAACTTTTTGAACTTAAAACTTAGTTGTGTTTTTTACCTGACTGAGTCAGCCTCTTTCACTTTGCTGGAGTCGCGAGTATTCTCAGTAAAAAGACGGCAGCAAAGCAGAAAAAGACAAAGCCAGCCGGTTTCTACGAAGGCGGAGGCGGCGGCGGCGGCGACGATGCTGAAGGCGGCGGGCGGGAGACGGATCCCTTTTCTCTCGGCGTCCGACGAGGTTTTGGACTGAGACGTTAATAGAACGTTATGGCCCCCACTCGACCCTCGCCTTTTCCGCCACCTTCCTCGCCTTTTTTTCCCTTCTTCAACTACTTCGAAATCTATGGACCAACCCCCCAATTTCACAGATTTAGAGACAAAAATTTTTTAGACATATAAATGCATTTTCAGAATTAAAAAATTCAATGAAAATGAGGCGCTCCGGGTACGAAGGGCGAACTCAACATCGGAAATTTTTTTTTTTTCATTTTCAGATTCTAGACTTCTTGGTGAATACACCCATATAATTTTTATGTTGAGTCCGCCCTTTTTTCCCTTTTAAATACGTAAAAACCGATATGCGGCAAAGCTCTAACTGCGATATCCGAGCGGGTACGAAAGGCGAACTCATCTTTAATCAACCGTCCTTCGAGGGTATTACAATTGAGGCGCTCCGGGTACGAAGGGCGAACTCACCATCGGACCAATTTTTTTTTTTTTTTCATTTTCAGATTCTAGACCTCTTGGTGAATACACCCATATCATTTTTATGTTGAGTTCGCCCTTTTTTCCCCTTTAAATACGTAAAAACCGATCTGGGGCGATATTCGAGCGGGTACGAAGGGCGAACTCCACATCCTAGTCCACAACCCCCACTCCTTTTCCCATTCCAGGGCATGACTTTTCTGTTGAGTTCGCCCGTAACATAAAACTTTAAAATGCGAATATCTCGAAACTACGTTTTGTTGAGTTCGCCCTTCGTACCCGGAGCGCCTCAAATGTAGAATTTTTTTAACCAGAAGATAAATAAAAATCCAATAAAAATAGTTTCTCCCCCAAATAATGTGTCAATTTTATTAAAAATACGATTTTTCAAAATTTAATGAGGTTTCTATGGTTCTTGGGTTTGTCTTTAGCGCCTGCCGGCCGTACATCACTTTTTCCACACGTCAAAACCGCCATTTTGAACCCAAATACTTCTTTTTTGTTTTTAAAATTTTTTCAAGTTTCCACCTACTTCAGATTTCGCATCACCCAACTTAAATTTCCATTTAAAAACGTTGGATAAACGTTTTTTGGCAAAGTTACAAACTTTGGAGGGAAAAAGCAAACAATTAAACGTGGAGTTATAAACGAGATCTGCTTTACATCGAGGATTTTTTTTTGGGATAAAAATAGAAAGTTTGTTTGGTCTTCAGGATTTTGAATTAAAGCTTCCAACAGCCAAAATTTTTCAGATGTTCGATAAAGTTCGGATAAAATGATAGAGAACACATCACAGACAGCTTAAATCAGGTGTGGCAACCCAAAAACTTCTTTTTTAAGCACTTCTTAAGGAAAATCCCCTCCCCCAGAATAATACCCAATTATTGGGTGTTCTTGCCCTATCTGGCCGATAGTTTCTGGTAGGACAAGGTTAGAAGCTAAAACGCCCAGTTTAGATTCTATCGTCACGCGATTTCTTCACTTTTCATTGTATTTTCTTTTCTTTATCTAATTTACGTCAAAGACCAAAAATGTCCACAATGTCGCAATTGGAAGAAACAAAAAGATAAAAAATATATTCTACCCCCCAAAAAACCCACATTTTTGGACATTTTACCTCAATTTTTTGGGGTTTTCTCGATTTTCTGATTGAGAATCACCAAATTAAGATTATAACCTTAATTTCTTAAGATTTCGGGGTGTTTTCTAAATTTTATGGTAGAGATTTAACTTTTTTTTTCGTTTTAGGGAGTTTTGCTATGATTTCTGGCCCATTTTAAGAGAAAACCTTTAAAAAATTTAATTAATTTAATTAAAACGGTTTTTTTTAAATTAGGGAAAAAGGTGGTTTTCGGAGGAAAAATAAAGAAAAACTGGAAAAAAAAAACCACAAAAAACCGAGGTATATTCTTCATTGAAAATTCGAGGAAAACTGAAAATGCCGTAGGTAATGGTGATTCTCGACTTGAAAATCTAGAACAAAAAATATAACAAAAAAGGTGGGGTAAGTATCGAGGAGGGGGAAGTATTAAAGAGGGGAAGTAACAGGTAGGGGGAAGTATTAAAGAGGGGAAGTATTAAAGAAGGGAAGTATCAAGGAGGGGTAAGTATTAAAGAGGGGAAGTATCAAGTAGGGGTAAGTATTAAAGAGGGAAAGTATCAAGGATGGGGAAGTATTAAAGATGGGAAGTATCAAGGAGAGGGAAGTATTAAAGAGGGGAAGTATCAAGGAGCGGGAAGTATTAAAGAGGGGAAGTATCAAGAAGGGGGAAGTATCAAGAAGGGGGAAGTATCAAGAAGGGGAAGTATTAAAGAGGGGAAGTATCAAGGAGGGGGAAGTATTAAAGAGGGGAAGTATAAAGGTGAGGGAATTATTAAAGAGGGGAAGTATCAAGGATGGGGAAGTATCAAGGAGAGGGAAGTATTAAAGAGGGGAAGTATCAAGGAGGGGAAGTATTAAAGTGGGAAGTATCAAGGAGAGGGAAGTATTAAAGAGGGGAAGTATCAAGGAGGGGGAAGTATTAAAGAGGGGAAGTATCAGGTAGGGGAAGTATTTAAGAGGGGAAGTATCAAGGAGGGGGAAGTATTAAAGAGGGGAAATATCAAGGAGGGGTAAGTATTAAAGAGGGGAAGTATCAAGGAGGGGTAAGTATTAAAGAGGGAAAGTATCAAGGATGGGGAAGTATTAAAGATGGGAAGTATCAAGAATGGGGAAGTATTAAAGAGGGGAAGTATCCAGGAGGGGGAAGTATTAAAGAGGGGAAGTATCAAGCAGGGGGAAGTATTAAAGAGGGGTAGTATCAAGAAGGGGGAGGTATTAAAGAGGGGAAGTATCAAGAAGGGGGAAGTATTAAAGAGGGGAAGTATCAAGAAGGGGGAAGTATCAAGGAGGGCGAAGTTTAAAGAGGGGAAGTATCAAGGAGGGGGAAGTATTAAAGAGGGAAAGTATCAAGGATGGGGAAGTATTAAAGATGGGAAGTATCAAGGAGAGGGAAGTATTAAAGAGGGGAAGTATCAAGGAGCGGGAAGTATTAAAGAGGGGAAGTATCAAGAAGGGGGAAGTATCAAGAAGGGGGAAGTATCAAGAAGGGGAAGTATTAAAGAGGGGAAGTATCAAGGAGGGGAAGTATTAAAGAGGGGAAGTATAAAGGTGAGGGAATTATTAAAGAGGGGAAGTATCAAGGATGGGGAAGTATCAAGGATGGGGAAGTATTAAAGATGGGAAGTATCAAGGAGAGGGAAGTATTAAAGAGGGGAAGTATCAAGGAACGGGAAGTATTAAAGAGGGGAAGTATCAAGGAGGGGGAAGTATTAAAGAGGGGAAGTATAAAGGTGAGGGAATTATTAAAGAGGGGAAGTATCAAGGATGGGGAAGTATCAAGGAGAGGGAAGTATTAAAGAGGGAAGTATCAAGGAGAGGGAAGTATTAAAGAGGGGAAGTATCAAGGAGGGGGAAGTATTAAAGAGGGGAAGTATCAGGTAGGGGGAAGTATTTAAGAGGGGAAGTATCAAGGAGGGGGAAGTATTAAAGAGGGGAAATATCAAGGAGGGGTAAGTATTAAAGAGGGGAAGTATCAAGGAGGGGTAAGTATTAAAGAGGGAAAGTATCAAGGATGGGGAAGTATTAAAGATGGGAAGTATCAAGAATGGGGAAGTATTAAAGAGGGGAAGTATCCAGGAGGGGGAAGTATTAAAGAGGGGAAGTATCAAGCAGGGGGAAGTATTAAAGAGGGGTAGTATCAAGAAGGGGGAGGTATTAAAGAGGGGAAGTATCAAGAAGGGGGAAGTATTAAAGAGGGGAAGTATCAAGAAGGGGGAAGTATCAAGGAGGGCGAAGTTTAAAGAGGGGAAGTATCAAGGAGGGGGAAGTATTAAAGAGGGGAAGTATCAAGGATGGGGAAGTATTAAAGATGGGAAGTATCAAGGAGAGGGAAGTATTAAAGAGGGGAAGTATCAAGGAGCGGGAAGTATTAAAGAGGGGAAGTATCAAGAAGGGGGAAGTATCAAGAAGGGGGAAGTATTAAAGAGGGGAAGTATCAAGGAGGGGGAAGTATTAAAGAGGGGAAGTATAAAGGTGAGGGAATTATTAAAGAGGGGAAGTATCAAGGATGGGGAAGTATCAAGGATGGGGAAGTATTAAAGATGGGAAGTATCAAGGAGAGGGAAGTATTAAAGAGGGGAAGTATCAAGGAGCGGGAAGTATTAAAGAGGGGAAGTATCAAGAAGGGGGAAGTATCAAGAAGGGGGAAGTATCAAGAAGGGGAAGTATTAAAGAGGGGAAGTATCAAGGAGGGGAAGTATTAAAGAGGGGAAGTATAAAGGTGAGGGAATTATTAAAGAGGGGAAGTATCAAGGATGGGGAAGTATCAAGGAGAGGGAAGTATTAAAGAGGGGAAGTATCAAGGAGGGGAAGTATTAAAGTGGGAAGTATCAAGGAGAGGGAAGTATTAAAGAGGGGAAGTATCAAGGAGGGGGAAGTATTAAAGAGGGGAAGTATCAGGTAGGGGGAAGTATTTAAGAGGGGAAGTATCAAGGAGGGGGAAGTATTAAAGAGGGGAAATATCATGGAGGGGTAAGTATTAAAGAGGGGAAGTATCAAGGAGGGGTAAGTATTAAAGAGGGAAAGTATCAAGGATGGGGAAGTATTAAAGATGGGAAGTATCAAGAATGGGGAAGTATTAAAGAGGGGAAGTATCCAGGAGGGGGAAGTATTAAAGAGGGGAAGTATCAAGCAGGGGGAAGTATTAAAGAGGGGTAGTATCAAGAAGGGGGAGGTATTAAAGAGGGGAAGTATCAAGAAGGGGGAAGTATTAAAGAGGGGAAGTATCAAGAAGGGGGAAGTATCAAGGAGGGCGAAGTTTAAAGAGGGGAAGTATCAAGGAGGGGGAAGTATTAAAGAGGGGAAGTATAAAGGAGGGGGGAAAACTATAAAGGAAGGTAAGTTCAAGTTCGGTGAAGTTTATAAGGAGGCCTTTTAAGTTTAAGGAGTCTATTAACTCTTTAAGTCTTTTAAGTTATCAAGTTTAAGGAGGTTTTTTTTTTTTTCAAAAAATTTTCCAAGTTTTTTTTTCGAAAATTGTTCCCTATTAAGGTAGAAAAATGGGATTTTTGCCGAAGAGAGGTCGCTTTCGTAAGGCGCGGAAGTATGAAATTTCTCCCTACTAAAATGATAATTAATGTAAAAAAATTATAATATTTATACACCACAAATTCGTAAAAAATATAAGGAGTAATTGGTGAAAATCGGTTGAAAACTGTGGCCCCAAAGTTTTATGGGAAACAAATGCTACGGTCGGACGGAAGGACGGCCGGCCGGCCAGAACCACAAAGTTGAGATCGGTATAGATCCATATTCGAATTGACCCTATGGGGTCTGGAAGACCCTTCTCCAAAAACGTAGAGGGTAAAACAATAACTTCTAAGGAAGTTAAAGAAAAAAAAGGGTTTCATGATCAAAACGTTGAGGGAAATTTTTTAAAAATTTATCCATCATTCAAAAATTCCAGAAAGTGAGAGTTTTTTATCCAGAAAATATCGAAAAACTTTCAAAAATTGGGTAAAAATGGTGGATTTTGGACAAAAGCACTAAAAAATTTGAAAAAAAAAACTCTTTTTTTCCTAGAAATTTAGTAAAATCGAAGTTTTTTTGGGAGAAATCCATAAAAATACTCAAATACTCCCTAAAACTACAAAAAGTGTCCGGACGTCCGGCCGGCACAACAGACAAGTTGAGATCAGTATAGATCCTATTTGAATTTTAATAATTATCGAAAAACTTTCAAAAATTGGGTAAAAAAGGTGGGTTTAAGACAAAAGCACTAAAAAATTTGACAAAAATAGAGTTTATTTTTTGATCAAAAAGGCCCTAGAAATCTAGTAAAATCGAGGTTTCTCAAGGAGAAATCCATAAAATATTCCCTAAAACTACAAAAAAAAAAGGTAAATCTTGACCAGAAAATTGAAAAAAACACCCCGGAGGTTCAAATTTAATTTGTGTACGAAAATCCCCTTTCCCTTAACAATCTTCACGTCAATATAAAACCCCGTAATTTTACAAGCCTTGACAGTTTTTTTCAAGATAGTTTCCAAGGACAGTCGGCCTCTAATGTAATGCCCTCCCTTCGTGAAATTTAAGCCCGTTCGCGTTCGCGTGACTGCCCTTGAGAGGGAAAAACTTCTTTTTTTTTTCACCTCCACCAGTCACGATGCAACCCTTTTGTTTCAGTCTCAGCGAAAGACTCAAAACAACAACATGACCGCTTCCAGATACAGAAATTTAAGGTAAAAAAAAAACTGAAACCTCGTTAGCAACCATTTAAACATTGTTAATGAATGGCCCTCTTTTAGAGTTCTAATTCCTTCTCCTTTCGCGTTTATTTTGTCTTTCTATATCCGGATATTCTATTTTATTTTATTTTAAAAAAAAGTTCGATTCCTTCGTACTTTAGGGATAAATATTCCGTTCTAAAAGTGGACCGAGAGGTCGTCGATCTTGAAAATTAAATTGCTAATTTTGAACTCGAAAGGACCCTTTAAAAAACATTAAACATTTTTTTTTCAATTTCTCGGTCATATTATACAAAGCGTTATAGAAAAGAAGAGATTGATGGTACTTTTTTACCTTTGATAAAGTAGTGATCGGGCTTTCTTGGTACTTATTGTTCAAAATGATAATATAAAAAGAAGAATAATCAGAATTCTAGTCAGTAGATATTCGCGACAGGAAGGAAGGTAATATTCACCAATAACTATATTTTTTAAAATTTATTTCCCCTCAAAAGGCGTCAATTTTCATCCAAAATAAATATTTTCCCCCATCTTTCTCTGAAATTTATAAAAATCAATCTTCTGATTTATGAATGTCCAGAAATTAGACAAATTAGAGTTAATTATAAATAAATAGCTGGGTTGTCTTATAAGAGAGTGTATGTCGACATAATGCGGTTCGACATAATGCATTTGGTCATAAAATAGCTGAAATCGCAAGTATAAATGCAACTCAACATATAGTCGAAAGCGTTCACGATTTAACACGTGTCGTTTCGACATAAAATTTGTCGTTTCGACATAACGCATTTGAACATAAAGGAAACTTTCATTTTAAAGAACGTTTCGCTATAAAACTGTTTCTGTCGTTTGGGCATAATCAAAAATAAATAGCTAGGTTGTCTTAAAAAAGAGTGTATACGTGTCGACATAATGCGGTTCGACATAATGCATTTGATCATAAAATAGCTGAAATCGCAAGTAGAAATGCAACTCAACATAAAGAAAATAGTCGAAAACGTTCACCATTTGATATTTGTCGTTTCGACATAAAAATTGTCGTTTCAACATAACGCATTTGAACATAAAGGAAACTTTCATTATAAAGAACGTTTCGCCATAAAACTGTTTCTGTCGTTTGGGCATATTCATAAATAAATAGCTAGGTTGTCACATAAAAGAGTGTATGTCGACATAATGTGGTTCGACATAATGCATTTGGTCATAAAATAGCTTAAATCGCAAGTATAAATGCAACTCAACATAAAGTAAATAGTCGAAAACGTTCACCATTTGACATTTGTCGTTTCGACATAAAAATTGTCGTTTAAACATAACACATTTGAACATAAAGGAAACTTTCATTTTAAAGATCAATTCGCCATAAAACTGTTTCTGTCGTTTGGGCATAATCATAAATAAATAGCTAGGTTGTCTTAAAAAGAGTGTATACGTGTCGACATAATGCGGTTCGACATAATGCATTTGATCATAAAATAGCTGAAATCGCAAGTATAAATGCAACTCAACATAAAGAAAATAGTCGAAAACGTTCACCATTTGACATTTGTCGTTTCGACATAAAAATTGTCGTTTAAACATAACACATTTGAACATAAAGGAAACTTTCATTTTAAAGATCAATTCGCCATAAAACTGTTTCTGTCGTTTGGGCATAATCATAAATAAATAGCTAGGTTGTGTTATAAAAGAGTGTATTTCGACATAATGCGGTTCGACATAATGCATTTGGTCATAAAATAGCTGAAATCGCAAGTATAAATGCAACTCATCATAAAGAAAATGGTCGAAAACGTTCACCATTTAACACTTTTCGTTTCGATATAATATTTGTCGTTTCGACATAATGCATTTGAACATAAAGGAAACTTTCATTTTAAAGAACATTTCGCCATAGAACTGTTTCTGTCGTTTGGGCATAATCATAAATAAATAGCTAGGTTGTCACATAAAAGAGTGTATGTCGACATAATGCGGTCCGACATAACGCATTTGGTCATAAAATAGCTGAAATCGCAAGTTCACCATAAATGCAACTCAACATAAAGAAAATCGTCGAAAACGTTCACCATTTAACACTTGTCGTTTCGACATAAAACTTGTCGTTTCAACATAATGCATTTGAACATAAAGGAAACTTTCATTTTAAAGAACATTTCGCCATAGAACTGTTTCTGTCGCTTGGGCATAATACATCTCACCATAAACTAGATACAGCCAAAGAGCAAGACTATTTTCGCCGCTTAAAACCCGATTATGGCGAAACTTGACAGTTCACCATAATGCAATTCGGCATAAAGCATCTCACCATAAAAATTAGGCGAAAGTAGGCTTGCTCTTTCGCTGTCCCTGAGATGTTTAAACCGCAATTATGGCGAAACGACAAAAACCTTAACACAAGACAGTTCACCATAATGCAATTCAACATAAAGCATCTTACCATAAACTAGGCGAAAGTAGGCTTTCGCTGTCCCTAGTTATGGCGAGATGTATTATGCCTAAACGACAGGAACACTTTTATGGCGAAAAGACGAGTTTAAAAAGAGGCTTTTATGGTGAGAAGCGTTATGGTGTCTGGCACTTACATAATACATCTCACCATAAAAAAGAGATTTAACACTTGTCGTTTCGACATAAAATTTATAGTTTCAACATATTAACGCATTTGACCATAAAGGAAACTTTCATTTTAAAGAACATTTCGCCATAAAGCTTTTCTGTCGTTTGGGCATAATACATCTCACCATAAGCTAGAGCAAAGAGCAAGCCTATTTTCGCCGTTTAAAACGCAATTATGGCGAAACGACAAAAATCTTAAAACTTGACAGTTCACCATAATGCAATTCAACATAAAGCATCTCACCATAAACTAGGCGAGAGTAGGCTTTCGCTGTCCCTAGTTTGTGGCGAGATGTATTATGCCCAAACGACAGGAACACTTTTATGGCGAAACAACAAGCTTAAAGAGAGGCTTTTATGGTGAGAAGCGTTATTGTGACTGGCACTTAAATAATACATCTCACAATAAAGAAGAGATTTAATACTTGTAGCTTCGACATAAAAATTGTCGTTTCGCCATAAAACTGTTTCTGTCGTTTGGGCAAAATACAATTATGGCGAAACGACAAAAACATTAAAACTTGACAGTTCACCATAAAGAAATTCGCACATTCGAATAGAAAAATAAATTAACCCCCTTGTGTTATAAAACAAGCTGATCCCATTGGCTGTCTCCTTGCTTTTCCTAGTTTTTGATGAGATGCTTTATGTTGAATTGCATTATGGTGAACTGTCATGTTTTAAGGTTTTGTCGTTTCGCCATAATCGCGTCTTAAACGGCAAAAGTAGTCTTGCTCATTCGCTGTCCCAAGCTTATGGTGAGATGTATTATGCCCAAACGACAGAACGTGTTATGGCGTAACAACACGTTTAAAGATAGGCTTTTATGATGAGAAGAGTTATGGTGAATTGCACTGTTTTTATGTCGACATGCATTGAAAAAGTCATTTATGGCGAAAAGCTTTACGTTTAAATGCAATATGCTCAAAATTTTGAACTTTTAAGAATGTTCAATTGCATAATGTCGAAACTTTTTTAAATCTGGATATTTATAACGTTTATTTTTATGAATTATATGAATATATTTATGAATACGCCCCACTCTATTTAACAGAGGAAAGGTTCGAACCGAAAACAAAGGCGTAAAAGAATTAACGACAATTTCACGGGTCGTCAGGTTCTGTTTACTCGTCACTTTTCTCACACCCTCCCTTTAAAAAGGTTGTTTTCGCCGCGTTCGATATGAAATTCAAATTTAAGAAAGTTCATTCAAACGTTCCTCAAAGGTGGGAGGGGCCCAAGTAAAGGGAGGGAGAGAAAGAAAAAAAAAAGATTCTTGACGCACGCGAGTACAGAAATAAAACGGGAACAAATTATGACAAACTGTTTTAACTGGGTCAAAACGGATAGTTTGGCTTTTAAGATTCCCCTTCCACTTAAAAAAAAACATTATAAAATTTCAATTTAAAATTGATGTTAAGAGACGGAGGAGGAAGTAAAAGGGAGGGGAAGTATAACGGAGGAGGAAGCACAAAGGAGGGGAAGTATAAACGAGGGAAAGTATAACAGAGGGGGAAGTATAAAGGAGGAAAGATATACACTTAATACGGGGGCGCTTTTTTCTTTGAAGTTTTGCTCCAATTCGGCGAGAAAACTTTTATTTTTTAAAAGTTTTTTCGTCTTTATTTGGCTTTTGAATACATTTAGTTATACAAAAGATTTTTTTTAATCAGAAAAAAAACGTCATTTTTTGTGATTAAAATAAAAAATCCGATAAAACGAGTTTGTACTTAAATTTATGAGGGTTTAATTAGGATAAAAGGTAAATATAGTTTTTTCCTAACTACATTTAGTTATTTGTTAATTGGGAGCAAATTCAAAAACTTGATAAAACTTTTTTAGCTTCGTTGAGAGCTTCCAACGAAAACTTCCTTAAAGAGAATTAAAAATATAGGAGAGGGAGTACAAAGGAGGGGAAGTATAACGAAGGGGGAAGTAAAAGGGAGGGGAAGTATAACGGAGGGGGAAGTATAAACGAGGGAAAGTATAACCGAGGAAGTTAAAAAGGGAAAAACGTCAAATCCCGCAAAACATTAATGTCAGGCCGAACTGTATCTTTTTGCGCCTTAAAATTCTGTGCGATTTCTAAGAAATTAGGTAGGTACGAAAACTTCCTTTAAGAGAAGTAAAAATATAGGAGGGGGAAGTATAAAGGAGAGGAAGTATAACGGAGGGGGAAGTGAAAGGGAGGGGAAGTATAACGGAGGGAGAAGTATAAAAGAGGGGGGAGTATAAAGGAGGGGAAGTATAACGGAGGGGGAAGTATAAACGAGGGAAAGTATAAACGAGGAAGTTAAAATAGGGAAATACATCAAATCCCGCAAAACATTAATGTCATGCCGAACTGTATCTTTTTGCGCCTTAAAATTCTGCGCGATTTTTAAGAAATTAGGAATCCTTAAAACTTATAATTATTATTTTTCTATGACTAAAAATCCCGTTTGTTAATATTAACGGCACACAAACAAGCGGTTAATTAAGATATCGATTTTGCATATCAAGAAGGCTTTTGTGTACAATCTCGATGTTTGCTTCATACTTGACCTTAAGGGTCTTTGCCAAGGGAGAGATTTTACCCCCCATTATCTTCTTAATTGAAATTCCCCCGAAGCGAAATATCGTAAAATAAAAGATAAAAATAAATCGATAATATTGACTGCTGTACAGGGTATCAAACTTTGATTTAATCAAAGATGGCCGCAATTATATTCACGAAATATATTATAATAATTAAAAAAAAAATTTACGAATTTCAGGAAATTTATAGATTCAATTTTTCAAAAATTAAGAAAATCGTGAATTTTTAGAGTTTTTGAAAGTTCATGAAAACCGAACTTTTTTTTTTCTTCGATATTCTTATTTTCCCCTTTTATTGGGAGGGCGCCAGATCGAAATCGGACCGGATGTTTCTTTAATCCACAATTTTTAGTTTGATATCAATTTTTCTGTGAAGAAACTCTATTTTTACATTTTAATTTTTATTGCGTCTGTATTCCGCAAGGGGGGGTTGATATCAAACAGTTAACCAATGATAGAGGAGGAAATGACTGTGATAACGGGTATCACTACGCGCGTTTCGGCTTAAAAAGGGTGAGCTATTCCCTATATCACAATTGAGTCGCTCCGGGTACGAAGGGCGAACTCAACATCGGACAAAATTTTTTTTTTCATTTTCAGATTCTAGACCTCTTGGTGAATACACCCATATAATTTTTATGTTGAGTTCGCCCTTTTTCCCCTTCAAATACGTAAAAACCGATATGCGGCAAATCTCTAACTGCGATATCCGAGCGGGTACGAAGGGCGAACTCCACATCCTACTCCACAACCCGCACTCCTTTTCCCATTCCAGGGCATGACTTTTCTGTTGAGTTCGCCCGTAACATAAAACTTTAAAATGCGAATATCTCGAAACTACGTTTTGTTGAGTTCGCCCTTCGTACCCGGAGCGCCTAATTATTCATTTCTTTCTTTTCACTGTGAACCTATCTCCGAGAGGTTTAGTGGATAAAGCGGGAAGCCGGAAACAAACCCTAAAGCTCACCGCCGCCTCCGTTCTCCAAGAGATAGAGCCACTCACCACCTCATTATTGGTTTGTAAATGTGGTATTAAAATGTAAATGTAAAAGGCAGCAAATCTGTCATAAAAATTAAAAACCAATAATGAGGTGGTGAGTGGCTCTATCTCTTGGAGAACGGTGGCAGCGGTGAGCTTTAGGGTTTGTTTCCGGCTTCCCGCTTTAAACACTAAACCTCTCGGAGATAAGTTCACAGTGAAAAGAAGATTGTGATAGAGGGAATAGCTCACCTGACGAGGCTTTTTAAGCCGAAACGCGAGATACCCGTTATCAGTCATTTCTTCCTCTATTATTGGTTAATTAATTAATTATTGGTAAATGTAAAAGTAATGCCATGGCAGCAAATGTCATAAAAATTAAAAACCGATAATGGGGTGAGTAGCTCTATCTCTTGGAGAACGGTGGCGGCGGAGAGCTTTAGTGACGTTTCCAGCTTCCCGCTTTATCCACTAAACCTCTCGGAGAATAGGTTCACAGTGAAAAGAAAGAAATGATTGTAGAGGGAATAGCTCACCTGACGAGGCTTTTTAAGGAGGTATGGTGGTTTTTAAGTGAGTTGCTTTGCAAATTTTTCGTTGTTAAAAACGGTTTTCAGTTTTTCCCTTTTATCTCGGAAACCGTCGCTCAAAACGAAAAAATGTCCTAAGTAAAAGTTGTAGATACAAAGATTTCCTACAAAAATTTCTTTATTCATTATTTGCGTAAGAGCAATATTTAAGGAGTTATGAGGTTAAAACTAATAATCCTTCAGAGCCTGTCTGAAAACTTAAAACCTTCATATCTCCTAAAATATTGCTCTGACGGAAAAAACTAATAAGATATTTATGTAGTAAATTTCCGTAGCTACAACTTTACTTAGGACATTTTTTCGTTTTGAGCCACGGTTTCCAAGATAGAAGGGAAAAACCAAAAACCGTTGCTCACAACGAAATATGTACAAAGCAACCAACTTAAAACCCTCATATCCCCTTCTTCCTCTATTATTGGTTAATTGTTTGATAGTAAACTCTATTTTTCTAGAAATAGAAAAGGTCATAGCGTGTGAAGAAAAATGATTTTTACAGGTAGTGTAGAGTTTATTTTATTTAATTAGTGAAAATCAATGACCTATTTTCTTCCTAATAAGAATGTGTAGCTAAGGGAGATGCTTCGTGTTACGTTTGTTTGGACTTAAAACCTTCAAATATCTTAAGACTTAAAAGATAAGGCAGTTAGAGATAACAAGCTCGCGTGCTTCAAGGTTGAAAATGACACCTTTATCAAATAATTGCTCACATCTTGCTCAAATTGGGTTATTTTTAAATCTTATATAACGGATTATGCGTCACCGGTGGTTTTATTTTAAGAAAAGTGGTAGGGAGTTTCTTTTTCATCTCCCACCCGATTACCAATAACAAGAAAGTCCAGATGGCTCGCTACTTTTAGAAAGGGGTCGAAAAACGCTGAAAAACCGATCTTGTTGATAGGCGGTAATCGAGCGGTTAATAATCCGTTTTAAAACAAAAAAGCTGCTGGCTTCGCCCCAAATCCGTCAAAATGCAGTACCTGGCACTGCGGCCTAGTTAGTTCGATCGATAATGAGAATTAACTTTTTTGTTTTAGGAGGATAGGTTCTGGGAAAGAAGATAAACGGCAAAGATACTGGAGTTATTCCCAGCAGGGTTTGACAGTCGATGAATTGGCGAGGCATCGCCGCAAACGTCCTCCGACAGGCTCAAGACCTCAAGATAACATCAAAATTTTTGAAGGTTCTTTTTCACATTTAAAGACTGAATATAAACGTCGCTACAGGCGAAATTCCATTTTAAAATCGCTGGAGAAGCTCAAACATGAAGATATTCTGAAGCTAGAAGGTGATCTGTATTTCAACGTTGAATACAACGACGAATTTAAGGAGTTTCCATTGGAGAAGGTCCTACCGACAAGAAGAAGAACTACACTTAGATTAGAAGGTGACTTTTGTACTCCACAGAATCTGCAGACAGCTTCAAATTTGTTGAAGCAGAAAAAAGAAGTTCGCTAAGAAGAAACACCATTTTAAAGGAAGCTGGTGATTTTTGGGAAGGATTTCCGAAGTACATGAAAGCTTCGTGGAGTTCCCGAATGTCAAAAGGCCCGATTTGCTGAGAAAAGATACCACTTTGAAATTGGAAGGGGACATCGAAATTTCGACTGAAGCAGGGGAGAAGTTCGTGGAGCATACGTTGGAAAAGCGGAGGAGTATAAGGCAGGAGGAGAATTTAAAATTGGAGGAAGGAGAGATGAAAGGGATTTCGGAGACGAGAACGGAGTTTGTGGACTACGGTCCGCAGAAAAGAAGGGAAACTATGAAGCCAAACAGGGATTTAGAGACAGAAGAAGATCGCTTATTCCAAGGAGAATACAAGGAAAAGTTCGTAGCGTATCCGGCGGCGAGGCCCGAAATCAAGAAGCCAGAAGGCAACCTGAAGCCGGAAGGTACGATGGAGAATGCGTCCGAATTGAAATCCGAATTCAAAAATTTCCCACGTTCCAGACCTATCCTCCACCGGAACAACTCGTTGCTGAAGCCCTCAGGGGACTTCGAGGCTTCTACGGAGAAGTCCGAATTCAAAGACTTCCATCCGCAACGTCCGACCATACACAGGAATAACTCTCACTTGAGGCCTTCAGGAGAGATGTCGAAAACGACGGAGAAATCCGAGTTCAGAAACTTCCATCCCGCAAGGCCCGTGATACGAAGGAACAATTCGAATTTGAAGCCAGAAGGACAAATGGAGAAGACCTCAGAGAAAGGAGCAGAATACCGAGACTTCCACCCATCACGTCCCGTTATACGAAGGAACAACTCTCAACTTCATCCGGAAGGAGAGATGGTGAAGAGCACAGAAAAAAAGGACGAGTTTCGCGACTTCCACCCGCAACGTCCCATCATTCATAGGAACGATTCAGAGCTGCACCCAGAGGGAGAGATGGTCAGCATGACAGAAAAACGAGCAGAATACCGCGACTTTCATCCTCCCAGGCCAATCATACAGCGCAACAATTCTGAGCTTCACCCAGAAGGAGAGATGGTCAGCATGACAGAAAAAAGAGCAGAATACCGCGACTTCCACCCACCCAGGCCAATTATACAGCGCAATAACTCCGAGCTTCACCCCGAAGGAGAGATGGTCAGCATGACAGAAAAACGAGCAGAATACCGCGACTTTCATCCTCCCAGGCCAATCATACAGCGCAACAATTCTGAGCTTCACCCCGAAGGAGAGATGGTCAGCATGACAGAAAAACGAGCAGAATACCGCGACTTTCATCCTCCCAGGCCAATCATACAGCGCAACAATTCAGAGCTGCACCCGAAGGGGAGATGGTCAGCATGACAGAAAAGCGAGCAGAATACCGCGACTTTCACCCTCCCAGGCCAATCATACAGCGCAACAATTCAGAGCTTCACCCAGAAGGAGAGATGGTGAGCATGACCGAAAAGCGAGCAGAATACCGCGACTTCCATCCTCAACGTCCTATCATACAGCGGAACAACTCAATGCTGAAGCCATCTGGAGAAATGGAAAAAACGCCGGAAACATCACAATATAAAAATTTCAACCCAAGACGTCCCATCATCTTTAAAGCAGAGACGAACCTCAAACCGGGCAATCGTATAGAAGAAAGATCGCGCGCTCTATCACCAAAAAAAGACTATTTGCTTTTGGAAGGCGAAATAGAAATCAGGCCAGAACGAAGATACATACCGAGAACAATCGAACAGCTAATGAACGAAGATAAAGCCAGAACTGCTCCGCCGTTTTCGCGATCGATGCCTTCTTCTGATGACTCCGATGCGTATCCAAGTTCACAGACGTCCGGAAGAAGGTAAACATCGACATCCATCGTCTTCAATCAATTTAACCAAATTCTAACATAGTAGGTTATCGATATCAAGCTTGGCAGATATTGTGGCTGCTAAACTACCAAGGGTCGACGCATAATTTAGTATGTACACCCTTTATAGACGCCATGTACATAAATGCTGTAGAAAGTATAGAAATGAGACCTTGGGGTCTAAGATAATGCCATTTCAATAGGGAAAAGTTTTTAAAAAAATCTTTAGGTCTTTTACTTTTTGAGTTATATTTTGATCTTTTCTTTTTGTGGTAGGGTGCCAGGGACAGCGACGCTTCCACGGACGAGGGCTCGAAGAAACCTTCTGCAGACAGACTCATCGACAGTAGAAGACAGCTCATCATCTTACGAAAGGACCCAATTTCGACTCACCGTGGAAAACGTGGATGAGCCACAAATAAAAGATAAGTCCTTCGTCGTACTTCAAGACGACAACAACAACGACTACGAAAGCGATCCTGTGGAATTCGGAAAGAACCGATGGCTCCGTGGAAGCCTCCGGGACCGTGCGGAACCGTGGCGGCCGTCGTGGGCACTCAATCCCAACACGAAAGACGTCCCGACGACCTAAATAACGACCAGAATTTAAAAACAGTCTTCCCCAAAATCCAGACGCCCCAGACCAAACGCTCTCCCTACCACTGGACCATGTCGACCAACGCCCCTCAGCAACAGCACATCAAAAACCCGGTCAAACTTCCCAAAAAACTACCCAAAATACCTACCAAAAAGTTAAAAACCACAAAACAAAAGATAAAAAATAAAAACGCACGTAGCAATTAAGTAGCCATTACTGCCAGTGTTGTAATTTTTCTTATTTTTCTAATTTACACTTTTGTTTATTCATCTTTGCATCTTTTTAGAGAAATTAGAAATTAGAAAAAATCGCCTTTTCAAGACTGGCTAATCTATTAACTTCTAGGGACAACCTCCACTTCTTAAGATCTTAAGGAGATTAAAAAGAGCGCCCTATTTTGTAGACGTTCCTAAATGTTGTAAAATTTGTAATTAAACTGCCACAATTAGAAACATGTTTTATTTCAAACCTCTTTCACTTCATTTAAACGTCAAAAAGTGACATTTTAGCCCCCAAAAAATTAATTTCAAATCTGCACAACATGGAGAAGTTTTTAAATCTTATAACCTTTCAAATGAGCCTAATATGGACTCCGACAGATTTATAGTTTTAGCGCAGGAGCTTCGAACGTGCGGCAAAACGAGGTACCTTAAAAAATCAAAAGATTTGTTAAAATTACACATTTTAGGTCATATCTCCGAAACTATTCGTTCTACGAGAAAAATGTATAAGTCATTTTCTATAGAGAATTGCACAAAGAATTATTTTGTACTTAGTCCTTATCTCGCTAGGAACAGCGGTTTTCGACTTATTTTAGAAAAACCCAGCTTTTTGACACAATTTACACCATATCTCCTTAACTATTCGTTCTACGACAAAAATGTATAAGTAATTTTCTATAGAGAATAGCATAGAGATTTATTTTGTACTTTGTCCTTATCTCGCTAGGAACAGCGGTTTTCGAGTTATTTAGAAAAACCCAGCTTTTTGACACATTTTAGACCATATCTCCTTAACTATTCGTTCTACGAGAAAAATGTATGAAAACCCCAACTTTTTGACACATTTTAGACCATCTCTCCTTAACTATTCGTTCTACGAGAAAAATGTATAAGTAATTTTCTATAGAGAATAGCATAAAGATTTATTTTGTACTTTGTCCTTATCTCGCTAGGAACATCGTTTTCGAGTTATTTAGAAAAACCCAGCTTTTTGACACATTTTAGACCATATCTCCTTAACTATTCGTTCTACGAGAAAAATGTATGAAAACCCCAACTTTTTGACACATTTTAGACCATTTCTCCTTAACTATTCGATCTAAGAGAAAAATGTGTAAGTCACTTTCTATAGAGAATCGCATGAAGATTTACTTTGTACTTAGTCCTTATCTCTCTAGGAACAGCGGTTTTCGAGTTATTTAGAAAAACCCAGCTTTTTGACACAATTTACACCATATCTCCTTAACTATTCGTTCTACGACAAAAATGTATAAGTAATTTTCTATAGAGAATAGCATAGAGATTTATTTTGTACTTTGTCCTTATCTCGCTAGGAACAGCGGTTTTCGAGTTATTTAGAAAAACCCAGCTTTTTGACACATTTTAGACCATATCTCCTTAACTATTCGTTCTACGAGAAAAATGTATGAAAACCCCAACTTTTTGACACATTTTAGACCATCTCTCCTTAACTATTCGTTCTACGAGAAAAATGTATAAGTAATTTTCTATAGAGAATAGCATAAAGATTTATTTTGTACTTTGTCCTTATCTCGCTAGGAACATCGTTTTCGAGTTATTTAGAAAAACCCAGCTTTTTGACACATTTTAGACCATATCTCCTTAACTATTCGTTCTACGAGAAAAATGTATGAAAACCCCAACTTTTTGACACATTTTAGACCATTTCTCCTTAACTATTCGATCTAAGAGAAAAATGTGTAAGTCACTTTCTATAGAGAATCGCATGAAGATTTACTTTGTACTTAGTCCTTATCTCTCTAGGAACAGCGGTTTTCGAGTTATTTAGAAAAACCCACCTTTTTGACACATTTTAGACCATATCTCCTTAGCTATTCGTTCTACGAGAAAAATGTGTAAGTCATTTTCTATAGAAAATTGCATAAAGATTCATTTTGTACTTAGTCCTTATCTCGCTAGGAACAGCGGTTTTCGAGTTATTTAGAAAAAACCCAGCTTTTTGACACATTTTAGACCGTATCTCCTTAACTATTCGTTCTACGAGAAAAATGTAAGAAAAACCCAACTTTTTGACACATTTTAGACCATTTCTCCTTAACTATTCGATCTAAGAGAAAATGTGTAAGTCACTTTCTATAGAGAATCGCATGAAGATTTACTTTGTACTTAGTCCTTATCTCTCTAGGAACAGCGGTTTTCGAGTTATTTAGAAAAACGCACCTTTTTGACACATTTTAGACCATATCTCCTTAGCTATTCGTTCTACGAGAAAAATGTATGAAAAACCAAACTTTTTGACACATTTTAGACCATTTCTCCTTAACTATTCGATCTACGAGAAAAAGGTATAAGTCATTTTCTATAGAAAATTGCATAAAGACTTATTTTGTACTTAGTCCTTATGTCGCTAGAAACAGCGATTTTCGAGTTATTTAGAAAAACCCAGCTTTTAGACACATTTTAGACCATATCTCCTAAACTATTCGTTCTACGAGAAAAATGTATGAAAAACCCAGCTTTTTGACACAATTTAGACCATATCTCCTTAACTATTCGTTCTACGAGAAAAATATAAGTCATTTCCTATAGAGAATTGCATAAAGATTTATTTTGTACTTAGTCCTTATCTCGCTAGGAACAGCGGTTTTCGAGTTATTTAGAAAAACCCAGCTTTTTGACACATTTTAGACCGTATCTCCTTAACTATTCGTTCTACGACAAAAATGAATGAAAAAACCCTGCTTTTTCACACATTTTAGACCAAATCTCCTTAACTATTCGTTCTACGAGATAAATGTATAAGTCATTTTCTATAGAGAATTGCATAAAGATTCATTTTGTACTTAGTCCTTATCTCGCTAGGAATAGCGGTTTTCGAGTTATTTAGAAAAACCCAGCTTTTCGACACATTTTAGACGATATCTCCTTAACTATTCGATCTACGAGAAAAATGTATAAGTCATTTTCTATAGAGAATTGCAAAAAGAATTATTTTGTACTTAGTCCTTATCTCGCTAGGAACAGCGGTTTTCGAGCAATTTTAAAAAAACTGCTTTTTCACAGTTTTAGAAGGATAAAAAAACGACGATTGCATTATAAAATATATTTGAAAATAAATATTTTATGCAGAAGCTTTTTAAAATTATTATTTCATTAAAAAAAATTGACGACACAACAGAAAAATCATAGCAAATAAATTATTTAAAAAAAAAAAAAAGAAAAGAAATACACTTAAGCCTAAACCTATTGCTTATCAATTAAATAACTATGCCCTATTTACAACTTGTATAAAAAATCTGCAAAAATATCCGATTGAGAAAAAACACTACCCGTAGCAGATATACAAAGAGTGAAGGGGGGAAAAGCAGTCTTAAAACATAAAATGCGAAGGAACCTGGTTTTTTTGAAATTAAAACAAAGTGATGTCAAGACTAGAAGTTGAGAATTTTTTTTTCTTGAGTATTTTTAATTAATACTGAGGATTCAAACAAAAAGTCTTAGGTAGTAACTTGAGAGCGAGGGAGGAAAAGAAACAAAAAAAAATTAAAAAAGCTTAAGATATGTTTTTTTTTGTTTATGCTAAAAAAAGTCAGTTTTGCCAACTTCACTAAAATTCTAATATTTTCTAATTTCTATAACTTATCGATGGGATCCTAACTATTCTATTATCACTGTTTTATCGGAAATAATCCGGTATTTATTATTTTTTCTTTTAAATATTATATTTACAATCGTATACTAATGTGTGTAATTGCACATTAAACGCTTCCTTATATAAAATTTTACACACTATGACCAGCCCTTTGAAAGAGAACCTGAGTGAAGGTTAAAGGAAGGGTTTAATGCGGGAGAAAATGGAAGATTTTTTTGACCTGCGGTGAGGTAGAAAAAAAATATGTTTAAGGAACAAAATGTAACGAAAAATTCGGTTTTTGGGCCGAAATACAAGATATTTTTTGTGGTATAATTTTCAGGGTGTACAAAAATTGTTCTTAGGTGATTAAGTTGGCTATGAGAAAAATGGTTCAGATTGAGGGAGGCTGTGGCCTTTAGGAAAAGATTTTTTAAAAGGGAACCCAAGGCAATAATTGATATATGGACTCCTGAAGGCGTTTTTGGTGGTCAAGTAAGAAGGAAAGAGGAAGGAAACTCCGTGGGTCGGTGATTGAGGACTCAGGCTTATATCCATGGAAGGATTCCATGGGTTTTCGGCCTTAAAAAATTGGGTAGTCGTCATTTAAGCAGTGATACAGTCGAAAAGGCGTCTTTTTGGCCATTAAATGGTAAAAAAAAATAACGTTAAGTCATTTTGGCCATATAACCATCCTAAAGTCGTCATTTCGGCCATAAAACCATCATAAAGTCGTCATTTCGTCCGGGAAGTCGTCATTTCGATCATTAAACAGTCGGAAAGACGTCATTTTGGCCATTAAACTGTTAAAAAATAACGTCAAGTCGTCATTTCGGCAATATAACCATCCTAAAGTCGTCATATCGGCCATAAAACCATCCTAAAGTCGTCATTTCGGCCATAAAACCATCCTAAAGTAGTCATTTCGGCCAAGAAACAGTCGGAAAGACGTCATTTCCGCCAAGAAACAGTCGAAAAGACGTCATTTTGGCCATTTTACGGTTTAAAAAAAAAAAACACAACAAAAAATTAAAATTAAAAAAACCGTAAAGTCGTCATTTCTGCCAAGAAACAGTCGGAAAGACGTCATTTCTGCCAAGAAACAGTCGGAAAGACGTCATTTCTGCCAAGAAACAGTCGGAAAGACGTCATTTCTGCCCAGAAACAGTCGGAAAACCCGTCATTTTGGCCATTTTACGGTAAAAAACAAAAACAAAAAACCGTTAAGTCGTCATTTCGGCCATAAACCCATCCTAAAGTCGTCATTTCTGCCAAGAAACAGTCGGAAAGACGTCATTTCTGCCAAGAAACAGTCGGAAAGACGTCATTTCTGCCAAGAAACAGTCGGAAAGACCTCATTTCTGCCAAGAAACAGTCGGAAATACGTCATTTTGGCCATTTACGGTTTAAAAAAAACACCAAAAAAAAATTTAAATTAAAAAAACGTAAAGTCGTCATTTCGGCCAAGAAACAGTCGAAAAGACGTCATTTCTGCCAAGAAACAGTCGGAAAGACGACATTTTGGTCATAAAACCATCCTTAAGTCGTCATTTCGGCCAAGAAACAGTCGGAAAGACGTCATTTTGGCCATTAAACGTTAAAAAAAGAAATAACGTAAAGTCGTCATTTTGGCCAAGAAACAGTCGAAAAGACGTCATTTCGCCAAGAAACAGTCGGAAAGACGTCATTTTGGCCGAATCTGTCTGTCAAAACTGAAATCCAAATTCTTCCAGGAGTTTCAAACCAGAATTGGGGTTGGAACAAAGCTATAATAAAATTTAAACCAAAAACGATACTAAATTGTACACCCTGAACTACATTAAATTGTATACATAAAAATTAACAAAAAAAATTAGTAACAACAGGTACTAATGCTTGTTCTGGAAGCATGATACTGAAGGCAACTATGTCTTTTTACACAACTGATTGTACTGTGATGTAATAAAAATTAAAGCTAAAACTCAAACTTGAGGTATGAAGTCTTAATTGACATTCTTAATACTTTTAACATCTTCCCCAAACTACAAAACTATTTTGTCTTTATAAAAAAGTCTTCGTATAAAATATATGGAACATTTTGTCAAAGAAAATCCTTTGTACAGATTATTGTTAACTGATTTCACAGCCTTGTATAAAATAATAATTGTACTGAGAACAAGGCTGGCCGTGGTTTTTTAATTTTTTTTAACCGCTAATACTTTGGTGAAAATGTAATCACTACTTGTGGAAGATTACCTACTTTCTAATTTCCCTTTATAATTTTTTTTGGATTTTTAACATTTTTTTTTATTTATACATAAAATTCTTAAAAGCTAATAACGTTAATATACTTAAAAAATAAAATGAAAATTTAAAAGAAAAGAGAGAGAAAGAGAGCGATTGTTAACGTCACACAATGCTTAAGTACTTACAAGTGTGAAAAAAAATAACCTAAGAACAGAATAGAGCATAATCATAATCATAATCCAAATCAATCATAATCATAATTTGTTTTATGGTTTTAAAAAAAAATTAGTGATTTTTTTCGGAAAAATTGTAGAAACAATCGTATTTTTACAAAATGATTTTATCAAAAAATTATATTTTTTTAAAAATCATAATTATTTTTCCAAATTTTTGGCAAAATTTCATATTTTTTGTTGCTAAAATTACTAATTTTTCAAAAAAAAAGTCATAAAAAAATTTGCAAAAAAAACAATGATAATTTTAAAAAATTCGGAAAAAATTTGATCGTCAATCGAAAAATTTGATGACCAGCTTGGTGCCACAGAGTTTTCTTTAAATTCAAAATTTGAAAAAAAAAACAATAGCTAGTGACGTAAGCGTAAAACAAATCAGCTTGCTGCAATAGATTTGACACTCTAGTTCAGCTGAAAAATTGGAAAAAAAATTTCATATTTTTTGTTGCTAAAATTACTAATTTCTCAAAGAAAAGTCATAAAAAAATTTGCAAAAAAACAATGATAATTTTAAAAAATTCTCTTATAAAATTCGGAAAAATTTGATCATCAATCGAAAAATTTGATGACCAGCTTGGTGCCACAGAGTTTTCTTTAAATTCAAAATTTGAAAAAAAAAAACAATAGCTAGTGACGTAAGGGTAAAACAATTCAGCTTGCTGCAATAGATTTGACACTCTAGTTCAGCTGAAAAATTGGAAAAAAAATTTTTTATCACAATTATGATTATGCCCTAAACTGCTCAAAAAATGGTTTTTAAGTAGTTAAAGCGATTTTTTTTAAAAATTGAAATGCCAATTTGTGGACTTTTTTTTTTGAAAATTATGGCAGATTTTTGTGACGATCTGTGGAAAAATGGGTCTTCCAGAACTGTGGTTCATTCTCTTTTAGCTGCCTGCTGTATTTCTGTATTAAAGTAGTTTTAGGAAGTAAAAAAATGTGTTTTTGGGAACTTTGGTCGAGATCGGTAGTTAAAGCGAAGGTAAAAACTTAAGGTAAAAATATCATCGGTGACGTTACCAAAAGGAACAAGAGATTCTTAAGAAGTAACAGAGTTGAGGAGCTCAAGTCGCGTTTTGAGGCTGCTGTATGCGATCTCGATGGCGGCTGATAATGTGTACTTTAAGGTTACCTTTTTGGTGACATTTTTTGTCGCAGTAGGGACATGCGAATTTGGGCTCTTTCCCGCACTCCCATCGTTTATGGAGGTTCAGGCTTGTTTTCGAACGGTAGAATTTTGAGCAGGCGTCGCATTTGAAGTTGGCGTCTTTTTCCGTCGCGTTCGGCCTTCGGAGTTGGATCATTTTCGCTGTGTAGCCTGAGAAGCCGGAGACGGGCGAGATGCTACCTTCGGACATCCGTTGAGTGTGTATCATGCCTAAGAAGTTTGGGTCTGCCGATATTGAGTTGTTTTTACCATCTTGGAACGTGAAACCTGAAAAAAAATTCCATTTCAGTCTTCCTCATCAAAGATAACGCCTGAAAAGTCAGGCAAAAAGTTTCTCATCTGGCAGAGGGAGAAAAAAAACCCAGAAAGGTGAAGAACCAACAGATCAGGACTGAATCAAAATCTAAACAGTGTTGCCAACTGTGTTTAAACACTGTGACGACATACCAGAAAGTCAGTTCTTAGGCCTTAAGACATATATGACGTCCAAAATTTAAAAAAAAAAAAAAAAGGAGTATTTAGGCAAGAAGAACCAAAAAAACTGTCCAATGGCTAACGGAATAAGGGAAACCTTGAAATACAAAGAAAAGGGGGTTTTTTCGACATTAAGAAAGAGATAAAAAGGGGATTTCCTCAGCCAGAGAAAGGGAAACATCAGAAAATCCGCGGTTTTAAGAGGAATAAACTACAAAAGCAAGTTAACTGGCAAAAAAGGATTTTATTGGCTGTCAGAGACAGAAAAGTCCCTAAAAAGATACAATGTGGTTTTCCATTCAAGTAGTGAGCATAACTCCAAAAAATGAGTTAACAACGCTGTTTTATGGACGAAGAAAGCTTGTTTAGAGAGGAAAAAATTAAACGAGCTTTCCTTGCGAGAGGAAAAAAATTAACCCCCTCGTGTTATCAAACGAGCTTCAAAGAAAGACTGAATATAGAAAGAAAAATAAAAATTTCCCCCAACACTGACGTACCTCCGATATCGAATGGAAATTCGCATTTTCGCGTTTCGGACGCCATTTTGTATCCGATTTTATAATACTAACGTCGTTGCATTCAGGATTTTTGACGATTCTGGGCTGTTGACCATTTTATCAAATTTTGCAGAATTTAAAATTTTGCTCAAAATTTTGATTTTGGCGGCAAAAAAAAAATTTTTTTTTAGATACAGAATTTTGTACTGTACCACTGAGTACATTCCAATTTGAAAAAATCAAATCGGACAAATTTTAGAAGCGTGAGAACTGAACAAAATTTCGGTTTTCTCTCTCTCTTTTGCACTCGTATCTTCTGTCTCGCAAAAAGTTGCCACACTTGCGAGAGGAAAAAATTAACGCCCTCGTTTTATCAGACGAGCTTTCCTTGTGAGAGGAAAAAAATTAACCCCTCGCGTTATCAAACGAGCTTTCCTTGCGAGAGGAAAAAAATTAACCCCTCTAGTGATATCAAACCAGCTTTCCTAGTGAGAGGAAAAAAATTACCCTCTCGTTTTGTCAGACGAGCTTTCTTTGCGAGAGGAAAATAATCAACCCTCTCGTGATATCAAACAAGCTTTCCTTGCGAAAGGAAAAAAATAACCCCCTAGCGTCATCAAACGAGCTTTCCTTGTGAGAGGAAAAAAATTAACCCCTCTTGTGATATCAAATGAGCTTTCCTTGCGAGAGGATAAAAATTAACCCCTCTTGAGATATTAATCGAGCTTTCCTTGCAAGAGGAAAAAAATTAACCCCCTCGCGTTACAATAAGCTTTTCTAGCGAGAGGAAAAAAAATAACCCATCGTTTTATCAGACGAGCTTTCCTTGCGAGAAGAAAAACATTAACCGCCCCTCTTGTGATATCAAACGAGCTTTCCTTGTGAGAGGATAAAAATTAACCCCCTCGTGCTATCAAAGGAGCTTTCCTTGCGAGAGGAAAAAATTAACCCTCTCGTGTTATCAAACAAGCTTTCTTTACGAGAGGAAAAAAATTAACCCCTTCGTGTTACAAAATAAGCTTTTCTAGCGAGAGGAAAAAAATTAACCACCTTGTGTTATCAAACAAGCTTTCCTTGCGAGAGGAAAAAATTAACCCTCTCGTGTTATTAAACGAGCTTTCCTTGCGAGAGGAAAAAAATTAACCCTCCCGTGTTATCAAACGAGCTTTCCTAGCGAAAGGAAAAAAATTAACCCCCTCGTGTTATCAAACACGCTTTCCTTGCGAGAGGAAAAAATTAACCACCTTGTCTTATCTTTCCTTGCGAGAGGAAAAAAAAATCGTGTTATCAGACGATCTTTCATTGCCCCCCTTGAGTAATCAAACACACGGCTGGAGTAAACAAGTGCGGCTAATCAACAGAAGAAAGCTTATGCATTGCTCTGCTGGCTCGCGCATGTGGGTATTATGGTACCGTTAAGTCAAATGAACCAAAAAAATCGGGTAAAAAGTGAGGTTCTCAGCCAAAAAAATACAAATATCTAGTAAAATCCAATTCCCTAAATAAGTGGCCAACGAAACGTCCAACAATCCAGTAAAAAGCAGTTTCTTGGCTGGAAAACAGAAACAACGTCGAAAATCTAGTAAAAATGAAGCTTCTCTACCAATGTATCAAGGAAAACCCCTTAAAAAATAAGTGAAAAATTATGTTTTTCTAGTGAATAACAAATAAAACGCGCAAAAACAAGAATCACTGATACTCTTTAAAGCGAACCTTGATTTGTCTGATTAGATGGGCCCGGGAAAGACAGAGAATCATCGTTTTCATTCTCCATTTTATGAACAGATCCTTCCTGATAAGATTCGTCGCTCGAGTGGTAATTACTTAAGCCGTCGCTGATCGAATGCTCTTTCGGCAACTCCGCCTCCTCCTCACGATCGTCATCATTCTCCTTTTCTGTCGTCGTCACCCTAAAACAAAAGCAGCAAAAAAAATTTAAAAATCAAATTATTTTTTATCTTATTTTACTTTTCTTCTTCCTCATTTGTAAGCCCTTTGATCTGGAGGGCGTTGGCCGCTTTTAAGAAAGTCGCCAGCTGATCTTGTGATACGTTGACTTCGCCGCGGTACATAAATTCCACGATCGCCACCAACTCGGAAAACTGGACATTATTCAGGATTATGATTGGATGCATGTCACCGTGCTCCATAAGAATTTCCTAGAAAAAAAAAATTAGTTTAAAAACCTGTCTGAAAACGTGACACAGTTATGCCAACCCACATAAAAAGGAGCTTTTTATGAAATAGTTGCCTACACTACGCTAGCCATCATAATCATGGTAAAGCAAACAGTGATACCAACAGTACATCAACATACCACAGACTAAATATCTTAAATTTTAACAATGATGCCAACCGCCACACACAGATTTGCCAACCCACATACAAAAAAAAATTAAAATGCCTATCTAAAATTGTCAGTAGTTGGCTGCACTGTTCAGAAAAAAAAATGGTGCCAACAATGAGGACAAAAATAATTGACCCTGAATAAAAGTCTTAAATCTAAACTTAACAGTGTCACCAACTATGATAACATAAGAGCATGTTCTTATCTAAGTGATAGCAAAACTATTATAATTTTATAAAACATATGACAACAGGACTGAATCAAAATCCAAACAGTGTTGCCAACTGTGTTTAAACACTGTGACGTCGTACTAAATTTGGCTACACTGATCAACAAAGCCAACACCAACCCAAATAAAAACAGTGTTGCCAACTGTGTTTTCCACTGTTAAGACCTACTAAATTTGGCTACACTTATCTGCAAAGCCAACACCAACCAAAAACAGAGTTGCCAACTGTGTTTAAACACTATGACGAGCAATTAAATATGGCTACACTGTTCTGCAAAGCCAACACCGACCAAAAACAGTGTTGCCAACTGTGTTTAAACACTGTCACGACCTACTTTTGGCTACACTGATATACTATACTAAGCCAACACCAACCCAAAAGAAAAATAGTGTTGCCAACTGCGTTTAAACACTTTGACGCGCTACTAAATTTGGCTACACTGATCTAATAAGCCAACAACAACCATAAGAAAAACAGTATTGCCAACTGTGTTTAAACACTTTGACGACCTACTAAATTTGGCTACACTGATCTGCAAAGCAACACCAACAAAAACAGTGTTGCCAACTGTGTTTAAACACTGTGACGACCTACTAAATTTGGCTACACTTATCTGCTAAGCCAACACCAACAAAAACAGGGTTGCCAACTGTGTTGAAATACTGTGACGACCTACTAAATTTGGCTGCACTGATCTGCTAAGCCAATACCTACAAAAAACAGTATTGGCAACTGTGTTTAAACACTATGACGACCTACTAAATTTGGCTACATGAATCAGCTAAGCAACACCAACAAAAAAAAAAACAGGGTTTCCAACTGTGTTGAAACACTGTGACGTCCTACTAAATTTGGCAACATGGATCAGCTAGGCCAAAAAAAAAAAAAACAGTATCGCCAACTGTGTTTAAACACTGTGACGACCTACTAAATTTGGCTACACTGATCTGCTAAACCAACACCGACCAAAAAAAAAACAGTGATGCCAACGTGTTCGCATATTGCCTAAATTTCAGGTAAATTGAGAAGAAATTGAAAAATAATAGAGTTCATATACGAAGGTAATAATATGATGGGGGGAGAAAAAGAAATAATTTTTTTAAGTAAATAGAAATTTAAAAATGGAAATTTTAAGGTTATAAATTATAATATCTCATCCATTTTTTTCGGGAGGGGAGGAAGGGTCCCCCTGAAATCGATAAAAGATGTAAAAAAAAGTTTGAGGAGTAGGAGGAGGGGGATGAAATTTTAGGGTGTCCATTTTTAATTTAATATTTTGTTCTTATTCACCTTAAAATAGGGACTGCAGGCTGAAAGTATCATTTTGTGGGCTTTGATCTGCTTCCCGCTCGCAGCCAAAGTGCAGTCGACGAACGTGTTCGAGTCGAGAAGGGAGGAGAAGAGCGAAATAAGCGTGTCTTGATGATTGTTCCATTTGAGGCAGAAATGTTGGTTGGCCGTCATCGCTGGCGCCCAAAAACTTCACGGAAAACTTCAATAGAAAACTTAAAAAACTTCAAAGAACGGAAAAAACATTTAAAACGGACGAAATTTTAAGGGGAGCACAGTTTTTTGTTGTGAAAAATGAGGGAGGGGGGAATTTTAGAGCAAAACAATAACACACCGAGGCTTTAGCACTTTAGGAACCTCTCCGTTCCGTTCCTGATACTACCCGTTCCAAAAACATTCCCTATTTACCCCCACCACCAAATCTTCATTTCAAATAACTAAATATTCTCATAAATTTCGTCATTTCATACATCAAAAAATCATAAAAACAATAAAAATAGACTAAACACCATCAAAAATAAAAAGAAACCGAAAAAAATTGATCAGCGTTCTTAGGAGCTGATACTTTCCGATCCTGATGTTACTGCTTAAAATAATAAAACCGTTATATACGTCTAAAAAATTGAAATAATTAGAGAAAAAAGTTATAAATAAATAAAGAGCTTAAAAATACAATATTTTATAAGATATTCAGAAAAAGAGCACGAAGAGCTGATCCTCATTGGTTTTTTAAAAATTAAGATACTTTGTTCCATCTGCAAATTGAAACTGGAGCATGCGCAGCAGGATTTGGGCGTCAAATTTGACGTCAGGTGACTACAGATTTGATATAACAACGATTTGAAGATGTCAAATTTGACGTTCAAAACCTTCCGCGCATGCTCCAGTTTCAAACTGCGGTTGGAACAAAGCAATTATATTTAAAAAGTCATTATTGTGGGTAGTTTGAGATGAGATGAGGAATTAAAATTGAATTTTACTGATAGTTCCTTGAGTGTTCTTCACTGTTCTCGAGTAACTGATACTTTTAAGGGGGATTCTGACAACATGGCGGGAACTTTTTTTTTCTCCTTTTTTTCATTAGCGTTACTAAAACTGAATCCGGGTTGGTAAATTGCTTCATCTTTTTTTCGTTCTTTTCGCTCTTTTGGTTCGACGACCTTCTCTTTCTCTTTCATAACCGGGCGTAACGACCCGAATCCGGCGAAAATGGCAATAAAAATATTTTTTATAAAATTTGTTTAGGTAAGGAAGTGTATGAAATGCAGGGCTGGAGATGCCCCTGAACTAGGTAGAAAAAATGAGGGTCTTCGCCCAGCCAGAAGTCATAGAACGGGCGTGAAGAACCCAAATTTCTCCCATCTATAGAAATAAAATTTCAAGGAATAAAAAAAATTGCATATCTAGGGCTACCCGCCCAGCCTTGAGTCAGTGATAACGACTGTTTAGCTGCCGATGAGACGACCTACCGTCTATTTAGCTGCAAAGAAGAAGACTTAACGACAGTTTAGCTACCAAGAAGATGACTTATAGATGATTTAGCAGCCAAGAAGACGACTTAACGACTGTTTAGCTGCCAAGAAGACGTCTTAACGACAGTTTAGCTACCAAGAAGATGACTTATAGATGATTTAGCAGCCAAGAAGACGACTTAACGACTGTTTAGCTACCAAGAAGATGAATTATAGAAGATTTAGCTGCCAAGAAGACGACTTAACGACTGTTTAGCTGCCAAGAAGACGACTTAATGACTGTTTAGCTGCCAAGAAGATGTCTTATCGACTATTTAGCTGCCAAGAAGACGACTTATCGACTATTTAGCTGCAAACGAGATGACTTAACGACTATTTAGCTGCCAAGAAGATGACTTATCGACTATTTAGCTGCCAAGAATACGACTTAACGACAGTTTCGCTTCCAAGAAGATGACTTATTGACGATTTAGCTGCAAAGTAGACGACTTAACGACTTTTAGCTGTCAAGAAGATAACTTTTAGAAGACTTCGCTGCCAAGAAGACGACTTATCGACTATTTAGCTGCAAACGAGATGACTTAACGACTATTTAGCTGCCAAGAAGATGACTTATCGACTATTTAGCTGCCAAGAATACGACTTAACGACAGTTTCGCTTCCAAGAAGATGACTTATTGACGATTTAGCTGCAAAGTAGACGACTTAACGACTTTTTAGCTGTCAAGAAGATAACTTTTAGAAGACTTCGCTGCCAAGAAGACGACTTAACGACTTTTTAGCTGCCACGAAGATGACCTACCGACTATTTAGCTGCAATGAACACGACTTAACGACTGTTTAGCTGCCAAGAAGATAACTTATCGACTATTTAGCTGCTAAGAAGATGACTTATAGAAGTTTTAGCAGCCAAAAAGATGACTTATCGACTATTTAGCTGCCAAGAATACGACTTAACGACAGTTTAGCTTCCAAGAAGATGACTTATTGACCATTTAGCTGCCAAGTAGATGACTTAACGACTGTTTAGCTGTCAAGAAGACGACTTATCAACTATTAGCTGCAAACAAGATGACTTAACGACTATTTAGCTGCCAAGAAGATGACTTAACGGCTGTTTAGCTGTTGACAAGACGACTTAACGACTGTTTAGCTGCCAAAAAGATGACTTATCGACTATTTAGCTGCCAAGAATACGACTTAACGACAATTTAGCTTCCAAGAAGATGACTTATTGACGATTTAGCTGCAAAGTAGATGACTTAACGACTGTTCAGCTGTCATGAAGATGACCTTTAGAAGACTAAGCTGCCAAGAAGACGACTTAACGACTTTTTAGCTGCCACGAAGATGACCTACCGACTATTTAGCTGCAATGAAAACGACTTAACGACTGTTTAGCTGCCAAGAAGATAACTTATCGACTATTTAGCTGCTAAGAAGATGACTTATAGAAGTTTAGCTGCCAAAAAGACGACTTAACGACTGTTTAGCTGCCAAAAAGATGACTTATCGACTATTTAGCTGCCAAGAATACGACTTAACGACAGTTTAGCTTCCAAGAAGATGACTCATTGACCATTTAGCTGCCAAGTAGATGACTTAACGACTGTTTAGCTGTCAAGAAGATGACATTTAGAAGACTAAGCTGCCAAGAAGACGACTTACGACTTTTTAGCTGCTACGAAGACGACTTATCGACTATTTAGCTGCCAAGAAGATGACTTATCGACTATTTAGCTGCTAAGAAGATGACTTATAGAAGTTTTAGCTGCCAAAAAGCCGACTTAACGACTGTTTAGCTGCTACGAACACGACTTAACGACTGTTTAGCTGCTACGAACACGACTTAACGACTGTTTAGCTGCTACGAACACGACTTAACGACTGTTTAGCTTCCGAGAAGACGACTTAACGAATGTTTGGCTGCCAAGAAGCGAATAGGCAAAAACCATCGAGGGACGCCGAATGGCTTCTTTTGAGCAAATTATTACAATTTTTCATATAAACAAATGATTTCTTTTAATTTTTAAGAACAAATTGTTGAAATTTTTGGTGGTCTCGGAAATGCTGGTGAAAGAATATAGAATAACGCTTCCGATGAGCGTGGAGGAGTACAGAATCGGGCAGCTCTACACGATATGTCGGATGAGCAAAGGCGAAACTGGAAAAGGCGAAGGCGTCGAGATTCTTAAGAGCGAAGAGTTTTATGGAAAGAATTTGTTTGCTAATTACGACTCTGGATTGTATTCTTCTAAGTTTTATTACTTTAAAGAGAAAATTCCTCTTTTTCTTAGCCTTATGGCGCCGAATTCTTGCGTTCGATTGCTCGAAGAGTCCTGGGACGCTTACCCTTACTGTAGGACCACTTTGACCAATGAGGAGATGAAAAACGTTTTTTTCGTTTTGCTCGAAAGTCTTCATTTGGATGGGCAGATGGAAGAAAACGTGCATAAATTGGAAGGATGCCGCCTCGGTCGTCGTGAAGTCGTCGAAATCGACATAGCGAACGATCCAGTCCACTACGACGACTACGACCCCGAAGAGGACCCAGCACATTCTCTCGGCCAAAACTGGAAAGACTCCTTTCAAACTATGACCGCATACAAACTCCTCACGTGCAGTTTCGAATGGTTCGGCCTACAGGACAAAGTCGAAAATCTCATCCACAAAATTGCTAAACGGCTTTTCCTCGTTTTCCATCGTAAAATGTATTCGTGGATGGACGAATGGAAAGGACTCTCGATGGAAGATATCAGAAGCTTAGAAGAAAGGACAGCAGCTCATTTGGAAGTTAGAAGAGAAGCGAAATATCTGCAAGGGATGAAATTCCAATAAAAGTTAGACCACTTTTTCGATATGCTGACGAATTAACGACTGTTTAGCTGCCAAGAAGACCTTATAAACACTGTTTAGCTGCCAAAAAGACTAATATTAACGACTGTTCGGCAGCCAATAAGAAGACCTAACGACTGTTTAGCTGCCAAGAGGACCTTATAATGACTGTTTAGCTGACAAGAAGGCCTAACGACTGTTTATCAGACAATATGACTGTTTAGCTGACAAGAAGACAACTTAACGACTGTTTAGCGGCCAATAAGAAGACCTAACGACTGTTTAGCTGACAAGAAGGCCTAACGACTGTTTATAAGACAATATGACTGTTTAGCTGACAGAAGACAACTTAACGACTGTTTAGCTGCCAATAAGAAGACCCAACGACTGTTTAGCTGCTATAAGACGACTTAATGACTATTTAGCTGCCAAAAAGACGTTATAAAGACGGTTTAGCTGACAAGAAGACAACTTAACGACTGTTTAGCTGCCAATAAGAAGACCCAACGACTGTTTAGCTGCTATAAGACGACTTAATGACTATTTAGCTGCCAAGAAGACCTTATAAACACTGTTTAGCTGCCAAAAAGACTAATATTAACGACTGTTCGGCAGCCAATAAGAAGACCTAACGACTGTTTAGCTGCCAAGAGGACCTTATAATGACTGTTTAGCTGACAAGAAGGCCTAACGACTGTTTATCAGACAATATGACTGTTTAGCTGACAAGAAGACAACTTAACGACTGTTTAGCGGCCAATAAGAAGACCTAACGACTGTTTAGCTGACAAGAAGGCCTAACGACTGTTTATAAGACAATATGACTGTTTAGCTGACAAGAAGACAACTTAACGACTGTTTAGCTGCCAATAAGAAGACCCAACGACTGTTTAGCTGCTATAAGACGACTTAATGACTATTTAGCTGCCAAAAAGACGTTATAAAGACGGTTTAGCTGACAAGAAGACAACTTAACGACTGTTTAGCTGCCAATAAAAAGACCTAACGACTGTTTAGTGGCCAAGAAGACCTTTTAACGGCAATTTAGCTGCCAAAAAGATGACCTAACGACTGTTTAGCTGCCAATAAGAAGACCTAACGACTGTTTAGTGGCCAAGAAGACCTTTTTTTTTTTTTTTTTTTATCCCCCCTCAGTAACCCTGAGGAAGGGTCGTTTATTTATCTTTAAGATACATCCGCTCCCTTTAAAGACTGCGGAATTGTCACAATATTCATTTTATTATTTTATATATGTAAATATAATACGATTTGTTCTTTTTTTTAATAAATTTTCTTTCATAAATTAATTAAATAAATAAGTAAACATTTGTGTCAACCACTTCACTAAATTTAATATCACAGATTCGAAAGAGGTAACTTAATTTTTTCTAGGAACGTTTGGAATTTTCTTTGGTATTTTGTCACAAGGAGGTGAAAGTCGCTTGGCGGCCACGCATCACCCTGCAAAACAACTTCCTGCAGCAACGGTGCTCGCTGATGGGTCAAAAGGTCGCATTTAATAATAAGGTGTTCCCAAGTTTGCAGCTCTACACCACATTCACATATGCCATCGCTTATGATGCAAAATCTCGACAGATAAGCCTTACATTCCCCGTGCTCCGAGAGTGCCATAGTCAGTCTGGGCGTCATAGTCGCATCCATCTTCTTTCTAGACTCAACTGTCGGAAAGAATCTTTTTGTGGCCAGTCCTTTTGTAGACTCCTGCCATTCTTGTCCCCATCTCATCATCGTTAAATCACGGATCTGTCGTTTAACGTATGATTGTGGAACCTGGGTGAAAGAAACCGCCAAATCCTCTGCAAGAGCTGCTTGCTTCGCGTAGCCGTCGACCAACTCGTTTCCATAATTGCCATTATGAGCCTTGACCCAGTGCAGCATGACCAACGCTTCTGAAGAGTCTTCAATATCTCTGAGGACTTTTTAATCTTCATAGCTTCTTTATTGCGGGAAGTCGGGTTCTTGATCATATTAAGGCATACCTCGCTATCAGTCTTTATGTCAATTCTTCTGGATCCATTGCTTATCTTCTCCTTGGCCCAATTAACAGCGTTTAAGAGTGCCCACATCTCGGCCTGATTGTTGCTGCACCAGTCTGCAAGTCGAAACAGCTCGTGGTGTAACTCACGGTCATCTTCTAATGCCACAAAAGCACAACCAACATTGCTAGCGCCGATTTTGCTCCCGTCGGTGTAAATTTGCAGACGCGATGGGTCCTCCGATATTTCATGAAGATATGGATATTCTGCAGGGTGTGGCCAATCCGCCATTCTTTCCGGACTCTCCACAATGTACTCAGGGAGCTCAAGGACACTAGGATGGCAAACAGTATATAACTCTGCAATTTCCTTAATTTTGTAATCAATTGGTATCAAGTCTGCTAGAACCATGCTTGCTTCGTACGATATAGTTCTGTACGCCTTTATCATCTTAATTGCCACCTGGCGTTGCACTCGTCTTAGTTTAGCAACATTATCCTTCACGTTCAGCGCCTTTGACCATGCAGGGGCTGCGTAAGTCAATATGGGAACTATAGCTCCTTTATAAATGATCTCTAGCGCATCCTGACCAATGCCCCAATAAACTTTTGCAGAGCGGGCCAATTGGTGTATTAGCTGGGTCGCTTTTTCGCAAACATGTCGAATGTGCGGTTTCCAGGACATTCGCTTGTCAAACCACATTCCAAGAACTTTAATTTCATCCACTTGTTGTATTTTCTCCCCGCTGAGAGTGACTTCAACTGGACGAATTTTATATTTGCGCGTGACATGCAGTACTTGTGATTTGGCCGGGTTGAAATGAACCGAATGAGCAGTTGACCAGTCCTCCACAAGCCTCATAGCTGCATTTCCTAGGGACTCCAATTCCTCCTCTGTCCCTGCGTCAACAAGTAAGATCAAATCGTCAGCAAATGCTAGTGCTTCAACCTTTTCAGGCCAGTTGATTGTCAGCAGTGTATCATACATGAGATTCCAGAAGTATGGTCCGCAGCACGATCCCTGGGGGCATCCTTTCTCCATTATTCTAGTGAACTTTTTATTGTTTGTGAAAAACTTTGCTTCCCTATCCTCGAAGTAGCTTTTCACCAAATTAAACAAATTTGTTGGACACTCGGTCCTGACTAGTTGCATCAAAATAGAGTCCCAGCACGCAGAGTCAAAGGCCCCAGCGACGTCTAAGGAGATCAATAATGTCTGCTTTTTACTTATCAATAAGTTTTCTTCAACTTTACGCTGAATGTATACGAGCTCATCAGTAGTGCTACGCTGCGGAGTAAATCCGTATTGTTTGGGTGACATAATCTTTTTGGTCCTGTGATGAAGCCTGCCAGTCATTAGTTTCTCCAACAGCTTTCCATTTAAGGGTAGCAAACTTATCGGTCGGTACTTGGATATTTCTGTAGAATGTTCCTTCCCAGGTTTTATTAGAAGAATGATCTTAGAAACTTTCCACTTGCGTGGAAACTGTCCGGACTCCAAGCATTTATTATACATTGCTGTGAAGGTGCGAGGGAAACATTCGAAGACTGCCTGTAAAATGCTGCGGTTTATTCCATCGATTCCTGGCGTTTTATTGTCATCAAAGTCATCCAGAGCGTTACCGATCTCTTTTCTCGTGAATGGTATGTCGGTACCTAGACCGTTGTATTGGGATATCTCGTTTTTCATCCTTATTCTAAATTGGTTAACGTGGTCACTGTCGCGTGGAACAAATTTATCTAATAGCACTTCCACCGTGTCATCAATACTTATAGTGTGCGATCCATCTGGCTTTCTCAATGAGCTGAGCGTTGTTGCTTTCTTCAGTTTACCAGCGGCAGCTTTATAAACAGCATTCCATGGGTTGGACTTATTCGTCGCTGAACAGTAGTTTTTCCATGAGTTTAGTTTGGCATCATTAGTCATTCGGGAGTAAACTACCTTTTCTGCATAGTATGCATCCTTCCTCTGCGCCCTAAGATCATCATCATTTTTCGTGGATTGGAATATGCGCCTGAGTCTACAAACTTCTTTTCTTTTACGCGTCAGGTCCTGTGTCCACCATGGATTTGAGCGCTTTTGAGTAAATACCCTTCCTTTATTGTATGATAGTGCTGAAAGACAGGTTTTTGAAACGATATTCATGAAGCTATCAACAAATTGATCAGCTGTAACGCAATTACTCAACTTATCGCAGAGCGTTTCATCCCAGTATGAGAAATCTTGATTTTCTGAGATATCAATGTTAATTGTTTCATGCAGATACTCAAGCGTCTTACCATAGAGAACTGTTTTAAAAACGTTCCAATCAGCCATTTTTGTTTTAAATCGATAACCATCCGCATTTACTTCATATCCAGGTTGGACTTCATATGAGATTGAAAAGGTCAGCATTTCATGGTCGGATGCGCTCTCTGTCTTGCCATTTTCCCAGTTCTTGATGCTCCTGACTAGCGATGATGTACAGAGCGTCAGATCAATCTTGCTTTCACCACCATGTTTCTTAAAAGTTGGTCTTCCATCGTCTTCATTCATTATAAACAAGGAGCTGGCCAAGAAGACCTATTAACTGCAATTTATCTGCTAAAAAGATGACTTAACGAATGTTTAGCTTCCAATAAGAAGACCTAAAGACTGTTTAGCTGACACGAAGACAACTTAACGACTGTTTAGCTGCCAATAAGAACGACTGTTTAGTGGCCAAGAAGATTTACGGCAATTTAGCTGCCAAAAAGACGACTTAGCGACTGTTTTGCTGCCGATACGAAGACCTAACGACTGTTTATTGGCCAAGAAGACCTTTTAACGGCTATTTAACGACTGTTTATCTGAAAATATGACTGTTTAGATGCTAAGAAATCAATTTAACGACTGTTTAGCTGCCAATAAGAAGACCTAACGACTGTTTATCGGCCAAGAAAGACCTTTTAACGGCTATTTAACGACTGTTTATCTGAAAATATGACTGTTTAGATGCTAAGAACATTAAGGGCTATTTACCTGCCAATAAGAAGACCTAACGACTGTTTATCGGCCAAGAAGACCTTTTAACGGCTATTTAACGACTGTTTATGTGACAATATGACTGCTTAGATGCCAAGAAGTCAATTTAACGACTGTTTAGCTGCCAATAAGAAGACCTAACTACTGTTTATCGGCCAAGAAGACCTTTTAACGGCTGTTTAACGACTGTTTATCTGACAATAAGAAGATCTAACGACTGTTTATCGGCCAAGAAGACCTTTTAACGGCTGTTTAACGACTGTTTATCTGACAATAAGAAGACCTAACGACTGTTTATCGGCCAAGGAGACCTTTTAACGGCTATTTAACGACTGTTTATGTGACAATATGACTGCTTAGATGCCAAGAAGTCAATTTAACGACTGTTTAGCTGCCAATAAGAAGACCTAACTACTGTTTATCGGCCAAGAAGACCTTTTAACGGCTGTTTAACGACTGTTTATCTGACAATAAGAAGATCTAACGACTGTTTATCGGCCAAGAAGACCTTTTAACGGCTGTTTAACGACTGTTTATCTGACAATAAGAAGACCTAACGACTGTTTATCGGCCAAGGAGACCTTTTAACGGCTATTTAACGACTGTTTATGTGACAATATGACTGCTTAGATGCCAAGAAGTCAATTTAACGACTGTTTAGCTGCCAATAAGAAGACCTAACTACTGTTTATCGGCCAAGAAGACCTTTTAACGGCTGTTTAACGACTGTTTATCTGACAATAAGAAGATCTAACGACTGTTTATCGGCCAAGAAGACCTTTTAACGGCTGTTTAACGACTGTTTATCTGACAATAAGAAGACCTAACGACTGTTTATCGGCCAAGGAGACCTTTTAACGGCTATTTAACGACTGTTTATGTGACAATATGACTGCTTAGATGCCAAGAAGTCAATTTAACGACTGTTTAGCTGCCAATAAGAAGACCTAACTACTGTTTATCGGCCAAGAAGACCTTTTAACGGCTGTTTAACGACTGTTTATCTGACATAAGAAGATCTAACGACTGTTTATCGGCCAAGAAGACCTTTTAACGGCTGTTTAACGACTGTTTATCTGACAATAAGAAGACCTAACGACTGTTTATCGGCCAAGGAGACCTTTTAACGGCTATTTAACGACTGTTTATGTGACAATATGACTGCTTAGATGCCAAGAAGTCAATTTAACGACTGTTTAGCTGCCAATAAGAAGACCTAACGACTGTTTAGCTTCCAATAAGAAGACCTAAAGACTGTTTAGCTTCCAAGAAGACATCTTATCAACTTTTTAGCTGTCCTTAACAAGACTTCATCTCACTATTAAGCTGCCAAAAAACAGTAAAATTCGTCACAACTTGCCAGTTTAAAAAATGATGCAAATTCTAGGATGACCGCAATTTTGTCGAGTATATTTAATGTTTCCCTCTGTGTATGCTTTTTGCGGAGAGAGCTAAAAAAATTATTTTTACCCGACACGAAATTGGGTTCGGACTCCTCAAAGGAGCTTTCGGGGGCGGTCGGGTCGCCGGATGGTTGGCTACGGCGGTTTTCCCACCCCTTTTCTGACGAAAACATAATTTCGTAAGCCCGATTAGATTAGAGTCTAGAGACGCGTTCAGTGTGCTCCCTGCCTTTCAAACAACCGAGCACGTCCAGTAATTAAGAAATTTTCAAAATGTAAGCAGTTAAAATCACCCTGTATATTTTTTGTGACATCCAAACCCCCTGAAAACACCTTAAAAACCTTTTATTGATTTTTTTTCTTTCATATTTTTTTTTACCTATTACAACTCCTGTTTATCTGTACATAAAAATAAAATACGACAATAAATGAAATGAAATTATATTTTATTATTATGGAGGTGTAAGAACGTAATAAAGAGGGAAAGTACTACTTTATTACTCTGGTGACTTTATTTACACCTAAAGCCCGGAAGACATGTTTTTTCATCATTTTAACTTTATAAAATAAATAAATAAGGGTAAAATATCCACAAAATAGAAAATCGACCCATTTTCCTCCTGGGCTTTTTTCACGACTCAACGGCTCCATGGCGAGGGACGCAGGCTTGAAAACGTAAAACTTTTTTTTCTCTGTCGAATGAGATGAATTAATTTTATATAAGGATATTAGGATGGGTGAAAATCAATTTCAAGATGGAGCCCATGTTTTTTTTTTATTTATTTAAAAGGAAAATGAAAAAGGTTTTTCCAACCTCTTTTGACCGAGAAAAACTCTTTTTAGAGTATTTTTTCTTAAGTTATTTTCGGCTCATCGAAGAAAACATGTTCTCCTTGTTTTATATCTCTCAAAATCATAAATTTTAAATAGTTTTCTCGATTTTTGACCAAGAAAAAACACCCATTTTCAGACTAAAATATAAAAGAAAACCATTCTGACATTTTTTTGAGCAACAAAACACCTTTTAAATTAGTTAAGGCGTTTTCCCGGTGTTATTTGCCATCACAGCGAAGAAAGAAATGGGGAACTACCCCAAAAAAATCCTTCAAACTTCCTTAAAGAAGTTATTGTGATACCCTCCATGTCGGGTTTTTGGGGAAGGGTCTTCCAGTCCCCGGAGGAACAAATCGATTTTTACCGATCTCAAATTTGTCTGTGGTGCCGGCCGGTCGTAGCATTTCAAGGCCACAGTTTTGAACCGATTTTCACCAAACTGCAAGGGAAACAACTTCTATCCTACAAGGGATGACTTCCAATAAAAGTTAGACCACTACGTTTTTCGATTTCCTAACTAAATGACGAATTAACGACTGTTTAGCAGACAGTACGACGGCCTAATGACTGTTTAGCTGTCAAAAAGACGAATTAACGACTGTTTCGCTGCCAATAAGAAAACCTAACCACTGTTTATCGGCCAACAAGACATTTTAACGGCTGTTTAACGACGGTTTATCAGACAAAAAGACTGTTTAGGTGCCACGAAGTCAACGACTGTTTAGCTGACAAGAAGACCTAACGACTGCTTAGCTGACAAGAAGACCTAATGACTGTTTAGCTAACAATACGACCAAACGATTGTTTAGCTGCCAAAAAGGCGAATTAACGACCGTTTGGCTGCCAATGAGAAGACCTAACGACTGTTTAGCTGCCAAGAAGACCTTTTAAACACTGTTTAGCTGATAAGAAGAAGACCTAACGACTTTTTATCGGTCAACAAGACCATTTAACGGCTATTTAACGACGGTTTATCAGCCAATATGACTGTTTAGCTGTCAAGAAGTCAACGACTGTTTTGCTGACAAGAAGACCTGACGACCTAACGACTGTTTAGCTGCCAAAAAGGCGAATTAACGACCGTTTGGCTGCCAACAAGACAACCTAACGACTGTTTAGCTGCCAAGAAGACCTTTTAAACACTGTTTAGCTGCCAAGAAGACCTTTTAAACACTGTTTAGCTGCCAAGAAGACCTTTTAAACACTGTTTAGCTGATAAGAAGAAGACCTAACGACTGTTTATCGGTCAACAAGGCCTTTTAACGGCTATTAACGACTGTTTATCAGCCAATATGACTGTTTAGCTGTCAAGAAGTTAACGACTGTTTATCTGACAAGAAGACCTAACGACTGTTTAGCTGACATGACGACCTAACGACTGCTTAGTTGACAAGAAGACAACTTAACGACTTTTTAGCTGCCAATACGAAGACCTAAGGACTACTTAGCTGCTAAGAAGATGTTATAATGACTGTTTAGCTGACAAGGAGACGACTTAACGACTGTTTAGCTGCCAATAAGAAGACCTAACGACTGTTTAGCTTCCAACAAGAAGACCAAAGACTATTCAGCTGCCGAGAAGACTACTTTACGACTGTTTAGATGCCAATAAGACGACTTAACGACTGTTTAGCTGCCAAGAAGACGACTTAACGACGGTTTAGCTGCCAAGAAGTTCACTTAACGACTTTTACTTGCCAAGAAGACGACTTAACGACTGTTTAGCTTCATCAAGAAGATTTAAAGACTGTTTAGCTTCCTACAAGAAGATTTGAAGACTGTTTAGCTGCCAAGAATCGTAATTAATAATTATCATTTTAGTAGGGAAAAATTTTATACTTCCACACCTTACGAGAGGGATCTCTCTTGAGCAAAAATCCCATTATTACTACCTTGATACTAGGAAAATTAAAAAAAAAAAAAAAAAAAAAAAAAAAAAAAAAACTCGGAAAATTTAAAAAATATATGTATAAAATTTTTCGAAAAAAAAAATTGAAAATTTTTTTAAAAAAAGAAAAAAAACTATAAAAAACTCAGAAAATTTTTCAAAAAACCAAACTTTGAAAATTGTTCGTAAAAAAAAGAAAACTTGCAGAAATTTTCGAACAAAAAAAACTTCCCTCACCGTTATACTTCTCCTCCCTTATACTTCCCCTTCCTTTATACTTTCCCTCCATTATACATCCCCCTCTCGTTATACTCCTTATGCTTCCCCCTCCTTTATTACTACTTCTCTTTAAGGAAGTTTTCGTTGGAAGCTCTTCAAACCAGTACTTTACCTAAATTTTTTGGGTTTACCTACATCGAAGTTGTCTATTTTGATCATTTTGAAAGAAAAAAAAAAGAAATGAAATGTTATACCCTGAAAGTGGAGGATCGCGTCCCGGCATTCACGCGGCCGGGGTGACGAAGACTCCCAACCCAAAAGAGCACCAGTTGAATGCTGGCGACCAACCTGGAAACATCTCGCTTCAACGACGCTCCCGATTATGACCAAATCAAGTACGTAAATTCTGAAGAAAAAAAAAAAGAAATTAATAAAAATATTTAATCAGAAGATGAAGAGAAAAAAATTAAAATAACTCCCGAATGAAATTTTCAATGATACTCACACACAAAAGTCAATACTTACATATCTTTTTTTGTCATAAAAAACTAAAAAAATTTAAAAAATCTACCTAAAACTTGCAATTTTGGATCGTTTTTTTGACTTTAGGTTACTTGAAAACGAGTTGTCAGAGACGAGACAACGATTTTATGTTTATTTATGAGTTGTCTCCGGGACATCACATCGATCCAACCTCTTAACTTATTTATCAAGAAAAAAAAAAAAAAAAAGACTTTCTATTGTATAAGTTAAAAAAGGTTTTAAACTCTTCTGTTTCTCTGTACATTTTCATCTTCACTTAGGGCTAATTGGAGTTCCACTTTTAGATCTTTTGATACATTAAATTCCTAAATAACAAAATTAAAACGACGTTTCTTTTTTACGAAATTAAATTAAAAGATATTTTTAATTGTTTTAAGGGGAGAAGGAAACGTTAATAAAGTTTAACCCTTCTTTAGATTTTAAACTCTTGGATAAGTAGGACTTTCGACAAGTTCCTTTTAAACTTAAAAGCATTTCTCAAAATGGAATAATGGAAAACGTGATTTTGACCACCATTTTTAAAATGAGAAATTTGGCGCTAATTGGTGTTTATTTTAGCATTTTTAGAGCGCTTAAAATCATGAAATTGCCTGTCAAAAAAATTCTTAATCTCCATGTGCCTTCAATATCGAAAAAAAAGCATAAAACCTCATAATTTTTAGAGAGGGAACTCCATTTTGGGGCAATTTGAAGGTTGATATTAATTAGGTGTCAGAAATTGCTTTTCTTAACTCGAGACAAGGGGTCAATATTGGAATTTTGTGGAGTTTTCACCCTTTCTATCCTTTTCTATTTTATGGGAAGATTAAGTTAGAAAAGATTGAAATCTCGTTAATCCGTAAGCTCGGAAAACCTCTTCACTCTTATTTGGAGGCTTATCCCTCTTCCAGACGGATTTTGTTTTTTTCAAGACGAATTTGTGACTTGAAAAAAAAAGAAGTGTTTTTCAAATAATTGGGTGAATCTTTAGGGAGATTTACGTATTTAGTTTCAATAAAGAAAAGATAAGTTTCAGATGACATTCTGACCTTCGGATGGTCACGATCTCTTATATCCTTGGAGGAGATGAAGAAGAAAAAAAATTTTTTTTTTAATTTTTCCTAACACTTCATTAGGTTTTATTTCTTCATATAAAAAGTAAAGTTATGTGAAAATTTTTGCGATTTTTTCCCGCAATTTTTCGGCCAAGAAGTTCCCACTTATCTTTGTCTTCTTCTTACAAAAAAAATGAAAAGATAAGAAAAAGAAAAAAGTACCTACAAGTTTAAAGAGCTTCCAATGAAAACTTCCTTAAAGAGAAGTAACAATATAGGAGGGGGAAGTGCAAAAGAGGGGGAAGTATAAAAGAGGGGGAAGTATAAGGGAGAGGAAGTTTAAGGAGTCGGGTAACTCTTTAAGTCTTTAAAGTTATCATGTTTCAGGAGGTTTTTTTTAATTTGCAGTTTTTTTTTAATTTTCCAAGTTTTTTTTTCTCGAAAAATTTTCTAAGTTTTCTTTATTAAATTTGCAATTGTTTTTGAAAAATTTTCGAAGGTTTTTTCTCCGAAAAATTTTCTAAGTTTTCTTTTTTAAATTTGCAGTTTTTTTTCTCTTTTTTGAACGTTGAAAGGTAGAAATAATGGGATTTTTGCCCAAGGGAGGTCCCTCTGGTAACGGGTAAAGTATGAAATTCCTCCCTACTAAAATGATAATTAATCTATGCCTTTAGACTGGAAAAACCCCTATTTATTCATATTTTAGGGAGTTTTTTTTTTTTTTTTTTTTTTTTTTCCATTTTTCAATCATATATCATTGATAAATAAAAACGATTGTTTAGCTAGCCTAACCCCTGTTTAGCTAGTAAAATGACGATAGAACGAATGCTTAGCTGACAATATGAGGATTTAACGACTGTTTAGCAGCAAATACGACGATCTAACGACGTTACGGTAGACAATTCGACCATCTAACTACAGTTTAAATGCAAATACGACGATCTAACCACTGTTTAGCAGACAATAAAACTATCTGACGGTCGTTTAGCCGACCTGAGACTATCTAACCGATAACGAATGAGACTATCTAACCAATGTTTAGCTTAGAAAATGACGATAGAACGAATGCTTAGCTGACAATATCTACAGTCTAACGACTGTTTTGCTGCAAATACGACTATTTAGTGACAGTTTAGCTGACAATATGACGATCTTAAGACTGTTTAGCTGACAAAATGACGATTTAAAGACTGTTATCTGATAATATGACGATCTATTGACAGTTTAGCTGACAAAATGACGATCTCAAGACTGTTTAGCTGCTAATACGACGATCTAACGACGTTTTAGTAGACACTTTGACCATCTAACTACAGTTTAGATGCTAATACGACGATCTAACGACTGTTTAGCTCGCAATAAAACGATCTGACGGTTGTTTAGCTGATAATGAGACTATCTAACCACTGTTTAGCTTAGAAAATGACGATCTTAAGACTGTTTAGCTGACAAAATGACGATCGTTTAGCTAGCCTAACTGTTTAGCTTAGAAAAAGACGATAGTACGAATGCTTATCTGACTATATGATGTTCTAACGACTTTTTAGCTGCAAATACGACGATCTAACGACGTTTTAGTAGACAATTTAACCATCTAACTACAGTTGAGATGCAAATACGACGATCTAACGACTGTTTAGTTGACAATAAAACGATCTGACGGTTTTTTAGCTGATAATAAGACAATCTAACTACTGCTTAGCTTAGAAAATGACGATAGAACGAATGCTTAGCTGACAATATCTACAGTCTAACGACTGTTTAGCTGCGAATACGACGATTTAGTGACAGTTTAGCTGACAATATGACGATCTTAAGACTGTTTAGCTGACAAAATGACGATTTAAAGACTGTTATCTGATATTATGACGATCTAATGACAGTTTAGCTGACAAAATAACGATCTTAAGTCTGTTTAGCTGCAAATCCGACGATCTAACGACGTTTTTGTAGACAATTTGAACATCTAACTACAGTTTAGATGAAAATACGACGATCTAACGACTATTTAGCTGACAATAAAACGATCTGGCGGTTTTTTAGCCGATAATGAGACTATCTAACGACTATTTAGCTGACAAAATGATCATCCAACGACTGTTTAGCTGACAAAATGATTATCTAACGACTGTTTAGCTGACATTAAGACAATCTAATGGCTGTTTAGCTGACATTATGACGATCTAACGATTGTTTTTTCTTCTTTTGTGATGTTTTCTTCTGGTTTTTTAATTAAAAAAATTAGTAATATGTTTTTCCAAGTTGTTACCTTCGAAAGTGCACTTTATTAATCGGATTAACGCCTCATGACTTTTTAATAAAGTTCAAACACGAAACCCATTTGGGAAATTATCGTTAACGAGAGCTATTATTCCAAAAACCCGGTGGATCCTATTCATTTAAATTAAAACGATCGCCAACAACCAATCAAATGATCAACGTTAATTAACAGTTTTATGTTCGAATCTATCAGGTTTCTTTAATTTTATGGTGATGGAATAAAAAGTGAAGAGTTTAATTAACGAAGGAGGAAAACGCAAGAAATCAGGTAAAAAGGGCTTTTCTGAAAAGGAGGTACTCAAAAAATGGCAAAAGTCTTTAAAAGTTGGAGTTCCTCCATATCTTTGTAAAAGGATTTCGACGAAACTATTCATCGGTCTTTCTTATATAATATTTTTGAAAAGAACTCGTAAAAACTTACAAAATGACTAGCGGTTTTTTCGCAAAAAATTTTTTAGTCGAAAAGTTCGTTTTCCATTTTCCAAAGGAAAACTTTTTCGGAAAAACTGCTCCCAAAACCGTATAGACATTCTCAAACTAATGAAAACTAGATTTTGTAAAAAATTTTCCGACTATTTTTAGTGCTCAAATATAGGAAAGTAATTTTTGGGGAGAAAGTGCTGCGATCTCTTGTTTGTGAAACAAAATTTTCGGGCCCATAAGAACCGATATTTGGCAAGGATAAGCTTCTTTAAAGCCCGCCCGAATTAATTTAAAGCAACCAAGCCGCCTAAAAACAACAATTTCCTGTCGTATATTATTAAAAAGAGGAAGAAGATTCTAAAAATAAAAATGAAAATACCTAATCATTATTTATTTTTGCTTTTGGATTGATTCATGGGCTTCGTTAGGAAGTAATACAGTTTCCATCACGTCCCCCTCTAATATTTTTTCCACGTCCTTAGGGATTTTAGTCATAATTAGGTTTACGTCCCACGGCTTTCCCTTTAATTTAAAAAAAAAAAACTTTTTTTTTTAACTTTTTTTTTATGGATCTTATGAAGCCTGACTTTAATCACGCGTTCAATGGGATTGCCGGCCCTATTCAGTGAAGGTATCGCTCTTTGACACTCGCCCATATTTGTGTTTGATTTTTTTAAGAATGGATGATTGAAACAAAATTTTTTTTAACTTAATATTTTACGTCTATTTAGGCTTCCGGCGAATGTAGGGGAGAACTTTAACAAGGAACGATCGTCCATGCACGTCACGTTTAACGAGATAATAATAATTTTGATTGTTTTCGGGCTGATCATTTTTTAAATTTCTCAAAGAGGAGTTATTGCAATACCCTCCATGTTTTGTTTTTGGGGTCTTCGAGGGTCTGGGGTGAAAAAATGTTCGTGTTACTTTCGGTTTTTGCCGGAAAACACCAACGCCGCAAATTTTATCAGAGTTGTAAACGGTTTCAACTGTTTTGCTGACAATATGACGATATAAGGATTGTTTAGCTAGCCTAACCACTGTTTAGCTTAGAAAATGACGATAGAACGAATGCTTAGTTGACAATATGAGGATCTAACGACTCTTTACCTGCAAATACGACGATCTAGTGACAGTTTAGCTGACAAAATTACGATTTAAAGACTGCTTAGCTGACAATGCGACTATATAACGACTGTACACAATATGATGATCTTACGACTGTTTGGCTGTTGACGATCTAACGACGTTTTAGTCGACAATTAGACCATCTAACCACAGCTTGGATGCAAATACGACAATCTAACGATTGTTTAGCTGACAAAATGATTATCTAATGACTGTTTAGCTGACAATACAACGATCAGACGGTTGTTTGGCTGACAATGCGACTATCTAACGACTGTTTAGCTGACAATTTGATGATCTTACGACTGTTTGGCAGCAAATACGACGATCTAACGGCGTTTTAGTCGACAATTAGACCATCTAACTACAGCTTAGATGCAAATACGACGATCTAACGACTCTTTAGCTGACAATAAGACAATCTAAAGGCTGTTTACCTGACATTATGACGATCTTACGAGTGTTTTTCGTTTTTTTCCGGAAAACACCAAAGCCGCAAATTTTATCTGGTTTGTAACGTTTTTAACGATTGTTAGACTGTCAATGTGACGATATAACGATTGTTTAGCTACCCTAACCACTGTTTAGCTTAGAAAATTTTGATAGAACGAAAGCTTAACTGACAATATGATGTCCTCACGACTGTTTAGCTGCAAATAAGACGATCTAACGACTGTTTAGCTGACAATATGATGACCTCACGACTGTTTAGCTGACAATATGACTATTTGACGGTTGTTTATCTGACAATGCGACAATCTAACGACAGTTTATCTAACGTAGTTGATACCACGTCAGATTTGACGGACAAACGATTTGGACGACGACTAATTTGACGTCCACATCCTTCTGCGCATGCTCCAGGAGTTTCAATTTTCAAACTGCTGTCGGAACAATTCTATTTTGTCATTTTCTACATTCATTTGACCTTTTATTTTTACCATTTACCCTTTTGTTGATCTAACGAGTGTTATTCGGTTTTTTCCGGAAAACACCAAAGCCGCAAATTTTATCTGGTTTGTAACGTTTTTAACGATTGTTAGACTGTCAATGTGACGATACAACGATTGTTTAGCTACCCTAACCACTGTTTAGCTTAGAAAATTTTGATAGAACGAATGCTTAGCTGACAATATGATGTCCTCACGACTGTTTAGCTGCAAATAACACGATCTAACGACTGTTTAGCTGACAATATGATGATTTGACGGTTGTTTAGCTGACAATGCGACAATCTAACGACTGTTTAGCTGACAATATGATGATCTTACGACTGTTGGGCTGCAAATACGACGATCTAACGACTGTTTAGCTGACAATAATATGATGATCTTTCGACTGTTGGGCTGCAAATACGACGATCTAACGACTGTTTTGCTGACAATAAGTCAATCTAAAGGCTGTTTTCTGATAACGATCTGACAGTTGTTTAGCTGATATTGAAACTATATAAGGACTGTTTACCTAACAATAAGGCAATCTAAAAGCTGTTTACCTGACATTTTGACGATATGACGAGTGTATTTTTATTAAACTAAAATTACGTTGTACCTAATGATTAATTAATTTATTTTTAGGCTGTCCTTAGCATCTTTAGAGTTGGACTCAAGTGGTAAGAACATTTTATTCAGCATTATATTAAAATCATAAGAAAATAATGAATTTTTTCCGATTTACGGCCTTCATTGCGCTCTCTTTATCGATTTTCCTCCAAAATCCCAATCGGTACTCTCCAGACATATTCAAAAATGGGTCATTTTGACCCCGAAGGGTCTAGAAAAAGGCTACAATTTTGATCAAATTTTTATAACTACGTCTTTTTTGCCGAAAAACTTTGTGCGGATATCGTAATTTTGAGCTTTGTCGATCAACGCAGCCAGACTTAAAATTAATTTTTTTTTTAATTGTCCAAATCAGAGGTTTTTAAATGATCAAAGCTCCTTGCCTAAGGCGCTCTCATTTTCCTCCCTTTGTTTTAATAATGTAAAGGTCGATTTATTTCTTTTTTTCAGACTTCATAATATTTTAATTAAAGTTGATGTTTTTTTCCCCCGACGTTTACATTACTTTTTAAGGGAAGTTAAAGAGTTCCCACTAGAGTAAGAGATTTCATATTTTCTCGTTTGCTCAAAGTTTTTTCAAAGTAATAAACGTTTTGTAAATAATTTTTTTTTCTTCTTTTATCATCATAATCTTGAGGCTTTCTTACCTCTTTTTATGGCCACTCCTTTTTATTTATTTATCTCAAAGAATCCTTTGTCAAGGGGTCCCTTTTGTCCTTGGAAGCCTTTTTAGCTTGAAAAAAAATCTGATTTTAAACTTTCCAATAAACGTTGCCATTTGGGGCAATTGTTTAAACATTGAGCGTTGTTTGAAAGCGACGGGTTATTCCATTATCTAGTAAATTGCGGCCGGCGGACCGCAAAATTCAAACCGAGTACCCAAGTTCAAATAGAATGGAATCATGAATTATTTTAACAGGGAGAATGGAGCTTCAGGAACTCTATCGAAAGTATAAGGAACGTCTCAAGAACTCACTTTTCGTCTCTTTTATGTTCATCACATCAGCTTTTTCCGGCGTCCTTCTTATTGCTCTTTGTTTACAATCTGAGGTAAGTTTTCTACATGCATCAACGCTAATTTCAGTTGAGCGAATATCCAATTAAGTTTAGACTCATGATGACGGGATCAATCTTCAGCCGGGGTGTGGGTAATTATCCCCAGGGTTCGTTACCGAATAATCCCGCAGACCTTCAAGAGACCCACGAGACCAATCCGCATAGTAAAAAATTAATTAAATAATGAAAAATCCTTTTGCTCACTGGAAGCAATTAGAATCATTAAATAATTAAGGTTTAAAGCCCCTTCTAATGTTATCAAAGGAGAGCTTTGAACTACGTAATCAGGGCTTTGGCTACGCTCGCTACATATTTTAACGACCCAGGGGTTTTTAAAAAAACTTTTATGCTCAAGGATTACTTGAGAACACCCCAAAAATTAGTAGGCAGTAGTACCAACTTGAGGTTTTTTTCAAGATTAGTAAACGGTTTCAACCACTGTGAAATGAGACGATATAACGATTGTTTTGCTAGCATTACCACTGTTTAGCTTAGAAAATGACGATAGAACGAATGCTAGACAAAATATAACGACTGTTTAGCTGCATATACGACGATCTAACGACTGTTTAGCGGACAAAATCATTATTTAACGACTGTTTAGCTGACAATAAGACGATATAACCCCAAAATTAGTAGGCAGTAGTACCAACTTCAGCTTTTTTTCGAGATTTGTAAACGGTTTCACCACTGTTTCGCTGGAAATGAGACGATATAACGATTGTTTAGCTAGCCTAACCAATGTTTTGCATTGGAAATGACGATAGAACGAATGCTTGACAAAATGAGGATCTAACGACTGTTTAGCTACAAATACGACGATCTAGTGACAGTTTAGCTGACAAAATGACGATCTCAAGACTGTTTAGCTGACAATGCGACTATCAAACGGCTGTTTAGCTGACAATATAAGGATCCAACGACTGTTCAGCTGCAAATACGACGATCAAACGATTGTTTAGCTAGCCTAACCACTGTTTAGCTTAGAAAATGACGATAGAACGAATGCTTAGCTTGACAAAGTGAGGATCTAACGACTGTTTAGCTGCATATTCGACGATCTAGTGACAGTTTAGCTGACAAATGACGATCTTAAGACTCTTTACCTGATAATATGACGATCTAACGTGTCTATTGACAGTTTAGCTGACAAATGACGATCTTAAGACTCTTTACCTGGTAATATGACGATCTAATGTTTAGCTGACAATGTGACGCCCTAACGACTGTTAATCTGACAATATGACGGTCTAACGACTGTTTAGCTAATACTATAGCGACCTAAAGATCGTTCACCTGACAATATGACGCTCTAACGACGTTTTAGTTGACAATTGACCATCTAACTACATTTGAAATGCAAATACGACGATCTAACGACTGTTTAGCGGACAAAATCATTATTTAACGACTGTTTAGCTGACCTAAAGATCGTTCACCTGACAATATGACGCTCTAACGACGTTTTAGTTGACAATTTGACCATCTAACTACATTTGAAATGCAAATACGACGATCTAACGACTGTTTAGCGGACAAAATCATTATTTAACGACTGTTTAGCTGACCTAAAGATCGTTCACCTGACAATATGACGCTCTAACGACGTTTTAGTTGACAATTTGACCATCTAACTACATTTGAAATGCAAATACGACGATCTAACGACTGTTTAGCGGACAAAATCATTATTTAACGACTGTTTAGCTGACAATAAGACGATATAACCCCAAAATTAGTAGGCAGTAGTACCAACTTCAGCTTTTTTCGAGATTTGTAAACGGTTTCACCACTGTTTCGCTGGAAATGAGACTATATAACGATTGTTTAGCTAGCCTAACCAATGTTTTGCATTGGAAATGACGATAGAACGAATGCTTGACAAAATGAGGATCTAACGACTGTTTAGCTACAAATACGACGATCTAGTGACAGTTTAGCTGACAAATGACGATCTTAAGACTCTTTACCTGATAATATGACGATCTAACGTGTCTATTGACAGTTTAGCTGACAAAATGACGATCTTAAGACTCTTTACCTGGTAATATGACGATCTAATGTTTAGCTGACAATGTGACGCCCTAACGACTGTTAATCTGACAATATGACGGTCTAACGACTGTTTAGCTAATACTATAGCGACCTAAAGATCGTTCACCTGACAATATGACGCTCTAACGACGTTTTAGTTGACAATTTGACCATCTAACTACATTTGAAATGCAAATACGACGATCTAACGACTGTTTAGCGGACAAAATCATTATTTAACGACTGTTTAGCTGACCTAAAGATCGTTCACCTGACAATATGACGCTCTAACGACGTTTTAGTTGACAATTTGACCATCTAACTACATTTGAAATGCAAATACGACGATCTAACGACTGTTTAGCGGACAAAATCATTATTTAACGACTGTTTAGCTGACCTAAAGATCGTTCACCTGACAATATGACGCTCTAACGACGTTTTAGTTGACAATTTGACCATCTAACTACATTTGAAATGCAAATACGACGATCTAACGACTGTTTAGCGGACAAAATCATTATTTAACGACTGTTTAGCTGACAATAAGACGATATAACCCCAAAATTAGTAGGCAGTAGTACCAACTTCAGCTTTTTTTCGAGATTTGTAAACGGTTTCACCACTGTTTCGCTGGAAATGAGACTATATAACGATTGTTTAGCTAGCCTAACCAATGTTTTGCATTGGAAATGACGATAGAACGAATGCTTGACAAAATGAGGATCTAACGACTGTTTAGCTACAAATACGACGATCTAGTGACAGTTTAGCTGACAAAATGACGATCTCAAGACTGTTTAGCTGACAATGCGACTATCAAACGGCTGTTTAGCTGACAATATAAGGATCCAACGACTGTTCAGCTGCAAATACGACGATCAAACGATTGTTTAGCTAGCCTAACCACTGTTTAGCTTAGAAAATGACGATAGAACGAATGCTTAGCTTGACAAAGTGAGGATCTAACGACTGTTTAGCTGCATATTCGACGATCTAGTGACAGTTTAGCTGACAAATGACGATCTTAAGACTCTTTACCTGAAATATGACGATCTAACGTGTCTAGTGACAGTTTAGCTGACAAAATGACGATCTTAAGACTCTTTACTTGATAATATGACGATCTAATGTTTAGCTAACAATATGACGCCCTAACGACTGTTTAGCTGATACTATGGCGACCTAAAGATCGTTCACCTGACAATATGACGCTCTAATGTTTTAGCAGACAATTTGACCATCTACCATTGACCTCTACATATTTTAACGACCCGGGGATTTTTCTTAAAAAAACTTTTATGCTCGACAAGGATTACTTGAGAGCACCCAGAAATTAGTAGCAGTAGTACCAACTTGAGGTTTTTTTTCTTTTGTGTATAAAATGTTTGTTTGCAGAGTGGAGAATGGAATGGAGTTGCGTTGGCGTCTTTGGCGGTGGGAGTTCTCGTCCCTTTGGGCCTGGGGACGTTGTCGTGGCTTCTGGGACCATTGACAGGTCCAGCGGGTGCTTGTTCGTCGATATTAGCGGCGGCATCGTTGTTTCCTTCCGCCTTCGGCTCATCCCTTTCTCTCTTCCCGGTCCTCCCTGCGCTAGTCACTTGTCTCCCGTTTAAGCTCTCCGCTTCCCTTCCCTTCGCCCTCATCCTTATTACCATACACACCGCTCTCTATATACGGGATTCGAGTTTTCCCGAGGTATACGATATCTTCTGTTTTCTTTTTAAAAATAAAGCTTTTAGATATTCGCGGAGTTGGTGTTTCTCCTATCGGGGCTTTTCGTCGGTGTCTATTACCGCCGGATGACTGAGTCTGCTCACAAAGAAACTTTCGCCGGGACGAGAACTTGTATAGAATCCAGGGTGAAACTCGAATGCGAGAAAGAACAACAGGAGCAGCTCTTGCTCAGCGTCATTCCTGCATACATCGCTGTAGAAGTGAGCGTTATCATCTATTTCTTCTCAAAGTTTGCACTTAGTACAGAAGCATTTTTCTATAGAGCTGTAAAATAGGCGGTGACCTCTAAAAATCAGTTGGTGGTCCCACAAAAGGGATGATAAAAATTCAAAATATGAGCGAACAGAGGAGGTTAATCAAAATTCCCGCTTTTTTACCTTTTGATGCCAAAGAAATACGGCCCTCACAATGGAGTGTGAGATGACAAAATTGAATTCTACCATCTGTAATTCAATCGTTTTGATTGGACCTCTCGACGTCTACTTTTACCTTTCCCATTTTTTATTTACGTTTGACAATCCAGTATTTTAAAAGCCAAAAACTTCCCCGTTGCTTTTTTTCCTCATACGTGTTAGAACGGGAAACTTCTTCTGACGGAATTAATTCGAACTTGGTTACAATGTCAATTTGGGCGAGTTAAAACTTTTTGAAACGTGCTTGCTACTCTATAACTCATGAATTTTAATCCATCCGGAAACTGGATATCACGCAGTACTTGCTTTCTAAAGGACTCAATTTTCTGCAGGTGAAAAGAAGCATTATGCTCAAATGGCGGATGCTTGCCAGGAGATGAATAAACAGACGAGGTTTCATGAAATGTACGTTCAACGTCACAACAACGTCAGGTATTTGTTCTATTTTACAATTTTCGGAAAGAGGATCGTGCCGTGAGTCGAAGACCGGTTGACCGCGGGACGGGGAGGGGTGGAGGAAGACTGGATATTCATCTTTTAGCTCCTAATCTAAATTTCAATTTTATTTTTAAGCATCCTTTACGCGGATATCGTCAACTTCACACCACTCTCCGAACAGCTGAGCGCATCAGACCTTGTCAAAACGCTCAACGAACTTTTCGGACGTTTCGATCAGCTTGCACACGTAAGTCTCACTTTTCAAATGACTTCAGAAAGACCTCTGTGGCAGATGAATGAAGATAAAAACCACCAGCTTCTGGGATAAAAAAAACTTTTTGTTTTCCCACCCTAAAAGGGTTAAAAGTCGCCCCAAGAGATCTCGAAAGTTCTCGAGTCCGGGTCGAAAAGGATTTACCAATTTCCACGCCTTAAACGACGCCATATTTTCTTTTATCCTCCAAGGGAAAAAAATTCAATCCGCTCCGTTTACCAAGACGATTTGAAGAGGGGAAATTAATTGCGTTTTATAGCATCCGATTCAGAAGATTTTTCTGATTTTTGCCCCTCTTTTATTATTATTACCCCTACAAAGAAGGAATCTCAATAAAGCAGACCTTTATTCATTGACACCGTTTTTAATATAAATTTTTCAGGATAATCAGTGCATGAGAATAAAAATCCTCGGGGACTGCTATTACTGCGTATCCGGGCTACCGGTCTCCAGGCCTAACCACGCTTTTAACTGCGTAACCATGGGCTTGCAGATGATAGAAGCAATTAGGTATTCAATTTAAATACTTATTACAAAATATTCAATTTTCGCGAAATTGGACCTCTAATATTGGATTTTCACATATTGAACTTTTAATGAAAGTAGTACATATCTTCGCTAACTTTAAATGGGATCCAAAAATGAACATAATAGCTTTGTCCCAACCGTAGTTTGAAACTCCTGGAGCATGCGCAGAAAGACATAGATGTCAAATCTGCCATCGTTTGTCCGTCAAATCTGATGTGCAAATCTTTCTGCGCATGCTCCAGGAGTTTCAAACTGCGGGACAAAGCTAATGCCTAACTTGCCAAGGGGGTGAACTTTGGAGTTCACAGTTTTTGGGAGTATGCCAAGCAGCAATAAAGCAGACTATCATTGATGTCATTCAGTATGGACCTTTCCTTAGGTTTGTACGGGAAGCTACAAGTTTCGACGTTGATATGAGAATTGGGGTTCACACAGGGAACGTCCTCTGCGGTGTACTCGGTCTCAGAAAATGGCAGTTCGACGTTTGGAGCGACGACGTCACGCTTGCCAACCATATGGAATCCGGCGGCCTCCCAGGGTACCAATCCTCAATACTAAGGATTATATTACATTGCCAATTTTTCAGCCGCGTCCACATAACCAAAGCGACTCTTCTACAACTTGAGAATAAATTCAAAGTCGAACCCGGCAACGGGGGAACGCGCGATTCCTATTTAGCCGACCACAAAGTCGAAACCTACCTCATCTGCCCAGTAAGTTACTACTGCTATTTATTTCTCTTTTTATTTATTTTAAACGCCAATAAAGAGCAAACAGTCTAACGATCTTTATTTAGCCTAGGATCAAAAGAGAATATTACGTGAAACCTATTAATAAAGTGAGTCGAAATAATTGGACGAAAAAAAAAATCGATGTTTTGCACGTTATTTATTATTTATCGATTTAAATTTTTGGCTCCATTTTCCGTAATTTTAGATTCCTTTTTTAATAAAAATATTTTTTACTTTGCATGAAGGTATGTATAGATTTCTTTTAGTAGAGTTTTCACTGTGACGTCATTACGTCATTACATTTTATCATTTACTGTTTTTAAAAATTCCTATTACAGTCGACTTCAGTTGTTGTGGTCCAGGGTCGGATTAGTTCTAGATCACCCCACTTTTGATAACGCTTATCTCACGTCTGATTTCAGTTATCCCACTTATGATATTAGCTTTCCCACTTTTGATATCAGTCAGTGGTCAATGTCTCTTATTTTACCACGATGGAGCCTTAAGGCCATTTCCGTGGGTCAGTGGTCAATGACTCATATTTTCTTCCGATATCGGTTTTCCACTTCCGATATCGGTTTTCCCACTTCTGATATTGGTTATCCCACTTCTGATATTGGTTATCCCACTTCTGATAGTAGTTAGCCCACTTCTGATATTAGTTATCCCACTTCTGATATCGGTTTTCCCACTTCTGATATTAGTTATCCCGCTTCTGATATTAGTTATCCCGCTTCTGATATTAGTTATCCCGCTTCTGATATTAGTAATCCCGCTTCTGATATTAGCTATCAAACTTCTGATATCGGTCAGTGGTCAATGTCTCTTATTTTACCACGATGGAGCCTAAGGCCGGTCCAAGTCTCCGTGGGTCAGTGGTCAATGACTCATATTTTCTTCGGATATCGGTTTTCCCACTTCTGATATTAGCTATCCCACTTCTGATATCGGTAATTGGTCAATGTCTCTTATTTTACCACGATGGAGCCTTAAGGCCGGTCTAAGCCTCCGTGGGTCAGTGGTCAATGACTCATATTTTTTTCGGATATCGGTTTTCCGACTTCTGAAATTAGTTATCCCACTTCTGATATTAGTTATCCCTCTTCTGATATCGGTTTTCTCACTTCTGATATTAGTTATCCTATTTCTGATATTAGTTATCCCACTTCTGATATTACTTATCCCACTTCTGATATTAGTTAATCCCACTTCTGATATTAGTTATCCCACTTCTGATATTAGTTATCCCACTTCTGATATTAGTTGTCCCACTTCTTGTCCCACTTCTGATATCGGTTTTCCCACTTCTGATATCGATTTTCCCACTTCTGATATTAGCTATCCCACTTCTGATATCGGTCAGTGGTCAATGTCTCCTATTTTACCACGATGGAGCCTTAAGGCCGGTTGAAGCCTTCGTGGGTCAGTGGTCAATGACTCGTATTTTCTTCCGATATCGGTTTCCCACTTCTGATATCAGTTATCCCACTTCTGGTATCGATTTTCCCACGTCTGATATTAGCTATCCCACTTCTGATACTAGCTATCCCACTTCTGATATCGGTCAGTGGTCAATGTCTCTTATTTTACCACGATGGAGCCTTAAGGCTGGTCCAAGTATCCGTGGGTCAGTGGTCAATGACTCTGGACGAATCAGGTAACTTTTTTTTGGATTCACAATAACCGAAGTCGTCTGTAGTACTATGTTCTAGTTTCCAAATTATTTTAATTGATCTTTTATTACCTTCCATGTTCAATTTTTGCTGGAGAAGGTCTTCCAGTTGCCGTTTTTCCGTTTTTATCCCTTATTTTTCTTATTATGTTCCCACTTTCTATTCCAGAGGCACTTTTTTTACCCGAAAATGCAATGTAATAAAATACACAGTAGTAAACTTCAGAAAAACTAGTCAAAATTGGTTTTCCCTATCAAAAAAATACGTTAAAAATGGGGGTTTTCCGTCAAAAAAGTAGGGAAAACTTCCGAAAATTCTGGTAAAATGGGGGTTTCTTGTGAAAATGCCCAGACTGCTGGAAAATATTGAAACTTCTTCTATGCTGAAAACTTTTGGGGGGAGTGGAGCGTTGGGGTCTGCTTGAAATTTTGGGGCTCCCAGAGTTTGAAATTGGTTTTGGGTTTTAGTAAATTGGAAGAAAATTTCGTTTTTCCCCTCTTCCGAGTTGGAGTTTAATTTTAAATGTTTGCTGCGTTTGTGTATTTACGCGATTCCTGAATAAACTTCCCCGTTTTGATAATTCCGGAGGAGAGTTAAATGAATTCCGACAGGGCTTTTCTTCCAAAAGGAATAGTGTATAACGAATTGCTCTTTTTGATATATCTTAATTTCTTGATGATTTTGAAGGAAATGGAGGCGAAACTGAAACAGGAAGGTATCGGACAAGGGGACAGGAGAAGATCGAGCCTCGCCCTCCCACTGATCGAAGGCGGCCTCCACCCGGTCGGCTCGTTCAGGGCGAAATCCCCGAACAAAATGTCCAAATACATCGAATGCTGGGGTGCAGACAAACCATTTGCCAACATCACCGAATCCACTTTGGCCAAAAACATCGGCCTTGCTGTAAGTAAAAGAGATTAGCGGAGGTCTTTTTTGTAGAAATTTTTCATGTTGGATATCTTAAGAAAAGGGCTTTTCTTATAAAGGGTTATCTCTTTCTTCGCCCTTTTTCACCTGAATCACCCCCGGCGACGCTAATTACACTTTTAGACTCCTTTCTTAATTCCATTTTGTTTCCCAAGAGGAAAAAATGTTTAATTCATTTCAAATTGTATTTATCTCGCCTTTTTGTTCCTCGACAAACAGAAAGACCATTAGTAGCAAAGGGGTTGCATCAGAGTAACCGAGTTAGTCCCTAATAAGATGAGTCAGGGTCGCTCCGGGAGTACACACGCTTGGACCCTTCTAGCTTAGAAACCTGGTGATTAGAATCTTTGAAGTGCCACTGCCGCCAACTTAAAGTAATAAATATGACGATATACTTTTATGACGAAAGTACCTACACTACGCACTGTTATTTTTATAATTTTATGACGATTTAATGGTTTGCCCTCTTTCCTTTAGAGCATCGCGATGATAGAATCGAACCTTCTTCCGAACAAAAGTTCCTGTTTGGACTGCGGGTGAGTGAAGAACTTAACTTATTATTTTTAGTCAAAATCTTTTAGTAGATGTATGGCGAAAGACGGTATGAATCCGGCGACGTTGTGGTTTTTGGAGAAGGGCCATGAGTCCAACTATAGGTCTCAGCCGGACGTTAGATTCAAAAACTACATGGCGTCCGTCCTTGTGATCTTCCTCGCTATAACCGTTATTCAAAGTTTGACAGTGCAGCGTCCAGTTCTTTTATCACTTGGCTTCCTTCCGACTCTTTTAGCCCTTTTACTGCTGAACTTCGTCTCCTGGGCTGGGGTCGAGAAGGGAACAAGCACGCCGGAAGGTTCCAAAAGCATCGTCGCTCATTCGAGATGGCTTCGCATCTCAGTCGCAGTTTTCGTCGTCCATCTAGTCGCCATCTGCTCCATAATAACCCTAGTAAGCCACCTTCCTATCAATACCCTAACCCAAATGCTTTACAGCTAGACATTGAACCAGACAGGCCTACCGAAATATACACGCTCAATACAACTGAAATCATTGAAATAGAAAACGATCTGGTCTCCGCAGTACCTGTAGGTACCCAATAACCTTTTTGTATTCAATCATTCAGATTTTTGCAGTCGTATTTATACAGCAGCATGTTGTCGCTTTCTGTGGTTTCGGTTTTTTTGCGGATCGGATTCATTCTGAAGCTTTCTCTCATGATGGTCATCGGGATAACGCACTTTTCGCTCTTCGCCACTTTGGAGCTGTTCAGCTCATATTTCAAAACGAGTTCTGACAGGTTGGAAAATCCCAATTATTGAATGACCTAATTCATATTTTAGCTTGAATGGCATCCCGTGGCTGTTGAGGACTGCAGTTTTTTTCGCTTTTCTCATAGCGATCTTCCATGTTCTCGATCGCCAAGTGGAGTTCACTGCGAGGACGGAGTTTCAATGGAAGACCCGATTAATGGTCGAACAGGAAGACGTTGAAACAATGAGAGGAATCAATAAGATCCTATTAGAGAACATCCTGCCTGCTCACGTCGCTCATTATTTCCTTACCAAAGGTGCCACCCAGGTATACCAACTTTAAAATTAATATAAATTACATTTTAAATTACTTAAGGAACTATACCATGAACGCTATACATCGATCGCCGTCATGTTCGCTTCAATACCAAATTACAAAGAGTTTTATGACGAGAACGACGTGAACAAACAAGGCTTAGAATGCTTGAGGCTATTGAATGAAATAATCTGCGACTTCGATAAGGTAGAGAATGTAGTGTGCTTTCATTTTTAAAATGGTAACTTTTTCAGCTGCTATTGAAGCCCAAGTTTAGCTGCATTGAAAAAATAAAGACGATCGGGAGCACGTATATGCTAGCGTCCGGTTTGGAGCCGGGGAAAGAAGATGCTGGAGTATGTTTAAGCTTTTTTGGATGTCTGCTTACTGATATCTTTTGCAGAAAGATGAGTCGAAACATCAGGGTCACAGTGTGGTGGCGCTTGTGGAATTCGCGTTGGCTCTTATGACGACCTTGGAGCACATCAACAAAGAGTCTTTTCAACGTTTCAAACTTAGATTCGGGCTAAACCACGGCCCTGTTATCGCCGGAGTCGTCGGAGCGCAAAAGCCCCAATACGACATCTGGGGAAACACCGTGAATGTCGCTTCGCGGATGGACTCATGCGGTGTCATCGGCCGATTCAAGTGACCGAAGACACCGCGAAGATCCTCGTCGAAAACGGATACGTCTGCGAGTCACGGGGACCGACGTTCGTCAAAGGGAAAGGAACATTGATGACTTATTTCGTCAAAACGCAATTCGACGAGAAATAAAATCAAGAAGGCATAGGCCGCGTGATATCTTTTTTCCTTTAAACCTAATTTATTTACTACCTCTTCACTACAACGTAGAGAATTCAAGAAAATTATATTTTGACGAAACCCATGCTTAACCTTGATCCCTCTCTTCGTATTGAAGGACGAAAGATCTATTGCCAGAAGTTCGTGTACCAATTTTTCCCTCTCTCTCCTAATTTAGCGGTTTAAAAAAAGGGAAATAGAATTTCTGAGCCACCGAATTCCCATTTCTCTGAGTCACCGGAATTTCCATAAAAGCGATTTAAATTCGGCTTATCATCTAACAGCAGTTAATCCAAACGAAGCTTTGTTTAGACGGCACGTTACACGTGGAAATTCCACGTGGAATACGCAAGTCCCGTTCGGCGATTGAGAGTTGGGTAGTGGAGGAAATAGCACATTGAGGGCTCGATGGATCGCAATCTCTTTGATTCGTGTCCAATTGAGGCGCTCTGGGTACGAAGGGCGAACTCAACATCGGACAAATTTTTTTTTTCATTTTCAGATTCCAGACCTCTTGGTGAATACACCCATATAATTTTTATGTTGATTTCGCCCTTTTTTCCCCTTTAAATACGTAAAAACCGATATGCGGCAAAGCTCTAACTGCGATATCCAAGCGGGTACGAAGGGCGAACTCCACATCCTAGTCCACAACCCCCACTCCTTTTCCCATTCCAGGGCATGACTTTTCTGTTGAGTTCGCCCTTAACATAAAACTTTAAAATGCGAATATCTCGATACTACGTTTTGTTGAGTTCGCCCTTCGTACCCGGAGCGCCTCAATTGAGTATTCCACGCCTCCGTCTAAGCGAAGAATCGGTGTAAAATACAAGAAAAAACTGGCCAAATTTACTATCGCTCTTCCATGATCCTATTTTTATGTGATACCTTTATATTTTAATTACCATTATTATCAAAGGAGATGCTATTGTATTTTTATGTTAAAATTTATTGAAAATTTTGGACCATTATATTTTTGTGTCATGTAAATAAATAAGTAGGTACCTACACCTTTTTCTATATTATTTTTCTTACCTTAGTTTATACTTATTTAAAAAATTTGATAATAAATTATTTTGTTTGAAAATTTATTTATTTAATATTTAGGTACATAATGTTACGACCTTCCAATTTTTGACTCCGAAATTTCCATATTCCGCAGCAAAAAGTTAGATGGAGCCATGGAGAAGGGTGTAAAAACACGGTTTTTATCAGTTTTTAACAAATATCTCAAAAACTATGAGGTTTAGCAATAAAAGTATTAAGTACAAAAATAATTTAAAGTAAATTTCCAACAAAAAGTACTTAGCACAAAATTTGGTGAAGTGAACGGTTTTGGAGTTATGAGCCGTCAAAAAGGGTTGGTTTCCCGCTTTAATTTGAATCGTGCGCCCCATCATAATTGTTTTAAAATTTATTTAAAAAATCTCTTCTTCTTTCATTTTTATTTTATTTTTAAGTATGAAGACACTTTTAAAATGCTTTTTCTTTATTAAAAGGATTTGTTTCTAGTTGTTGGCAACCTTGTATAGCAAAGAAAATTCCCTTTTTCTGGTAGCACTGAGTTATCAGCGTTGACGTCCATTATCAGTTTTATTTACTAACAAAGTTGTTATTATTTTTTAGTGATGTTTGTAATTAATTAACCATTAGTAATCCATGGTTCAAAGTATGAACGAGTCACCCAAAAGCTTTTATTCGAATAATAACGATGAACAAGTAATTTTTAAAATGTTTTTTTAACGACTGATTAGCTGGTCTAACTAAGTTGATCTAACGACCATTTAGGCGGTTTAACAACTGTTTAGCTGACAATGAGATGTTAGGTTGGTCTAACGACTGTTTAGCTAGTCTTACAGCTGTCAATTTGACTGATATTTACTATTTAGCTGATGTTTACCGTCTAAATGTCATGATGATCTAACGTCTATTAAGTTGGTATAATGGCTGTTAACCCAGTCAGGCGACTGTTTAGGTGGTCCAATGACTGCTAAGCTGGTCTTGCGCCTGTAATATCGCAAGCTAACGGCTGTTTAATGGTCTGAAGGCTTGTCTGAAGACTGTTTAGCTTGTCTGACGACTGTTTAGCTAACGGCTGTGTGACTGGTCTGAAGGCTTGTCTGAAGACTGTTTAGCTTGTCAGACAAGCTGTCTGACGGCTGTTTAGCTCGTCTGACGACTGTTTAGCTATTTTATTGCAACTAAATGTTCTATTTATTCATTTTAGGACAATCCAAGCGTGATAAATCCACTACCTTCTTCGTTAAAAAGAGGTTATGAAAGTCCATCAGCGTCTACGAGCGATGAAAGCGGCTACGTCTTCGAGTCGTACAAAGCGGATCCTCTTTGGACCAAAATCAAAGCAAGAGGAAAACAGAATCAAAGCCGCATGAGCTCCTGTAAGTTCTTCAAACTATTGATGCTATAGATTGTGATGTCTAATGTTGATTGTGCTTCAGATATCCTTCGACTCTGCCAAGCTGTTTCACTGAATGACACCGAAACGGTAGACTTACTCTTAAAAAAGGGTGTACCTGCCAACTGCGCCGATCACCATAAACGAACGCCATTGCATCTGGCTGCATGCAAAGGTTACGCCACGATTGTACGGAAACTTCTTGATTACGGTGCTGATCCGAATGCCCGAGACTCCATTGGGAACACCGCCCTACATCTCGCTGCTTGCACCCACAATATTAACGTTGTCCTTCTTCTCCTCAAAGCAGGAACGGACGCCAGAAGCCGCGACACTCTCGGACGTAGTCCCCTCCAACTTGCAGAATCCAAACTAAAAATTTTACAGCAGTCGCATTTCCCAGACCAAGAAATCAAAGCACAAGTCTCGCAAGTGAGTAATCTAGAGAGTGATGGCTGTCGCCAATTACTCTTCAGCTGATCTAGAGACCGTTTAACAGGTCAAATTGCTGCTTAGCTTACAATATGACTATCCAATGACTATTCACCTGATACTATAACGATGACTGTTTAGCTTACAATATGACAAACGACTGTTTAGCAGACAGTATGACGATATAACGACTCTTTAGATGGTCTGCAACTGACAATCCTCACAACTGTTTCGCTAGTAGAATAATGAGCTAACGACTGTTTAGCTGTCACTAACGTTAATCTTATTCTTGTCCCTTTTTGTTTTTCCAGGTGATTGAGATGCTAATGCTATTCTCTTCAAAGGACGATTCTCTCGACCCCGAATTGCTCGCCAGTTTTAAAAGCAAAGTCCAACTAAGCGACACTCGAGAAAAAGTCGATTCTCAACTCAAAAACCTCCTCGACAGCATCGGATCTCTTTCTATAAAGTCATAATAGTACCGTATAATATTTAAAGAAATGGAAGTCTTAAATTAATTTTAGCTAGATTTTTTTTTTATGTATGTGCAGTCTTTTAATTATTATTTTTATCAATTAATGTGATGATGAAGCATTTTGTATTCATTTCTCCTGTTCCAACTATAATGTTAATTTTTTTTACAATAAACAAAAAAAAATTTCAAATATTTTTGACTTCTTAGCTGTCCTTTTTGCCTGTTGACAAAAGCTCTGTTCCAACCGAAACTGGTTTGAAACTCCTGGAGCATACGCAGAAGGATTTGGACGTCAAATTTGTCGTCAGATGACTTCAGATTTGATGAAAAGATTCTAACGAAGGCAGGAGGGGTAGTATAACTGAAGGGGAAGTATTACGGAGGGGGAAGTATTAACGGTATGGACGGACGGACCACAGACAAAGTTGAGATAGGTAAGATCGATATTCGATTTGACCCTCCGGGGTCTGGAAGACCCTTCCCAAACCAACGTGGAGGTATCACAATAAATTCTTTAAGGAAGTTAAAATCGTGAAAAAAGAAGAACAAAAAAACAAGAAAGAGAGAGTCTAGAATGGTCTGGACATCATAAAACTATTTTGATCAGAACAATCATAAATTTCCATAAAATTAAATTCATGACACTATTTAATTAATTTAGTCAAATATTATTTATAATTAATGTAAAAAAACTCACCAAAAATAAATATGTATGTAGATTTCAAAGAAAAGAAATACACAGATGCAGCTCTCAACATGTTTGTGCAAGCCTTTTGTGATTTTCCCGCCATTTTTCCTGCGATAACATTTTATTTCAAAATGATATTAATTATTTCTTTAATTAAATTGAAAGAAATTATTATGCAAAAAAATGCTAAGATAATTTTTATTTTTTAATATGTACCTACATATATTTAAAATTGGATATTTTTTGCATTTTATGGAGCAAAATTAAGAAGGCAGTGGTTTCTTCGTAGGGTCTCCTTCTTTCTTTCTCCGGATGGTATCCCCAAGCTTTAGTTTGATTCCGTTTTGAATTCAGAATTTTTGGTCATCAGATCTTCAAAATGTAAGTTTTTTTCAAATTTTTCTTATTTTCTCATACCTACCTTTTCTACCAACACATTTTGCTTATGAAGTGTTATGAAAAAATATGCAAAATTGCCCCCCCCCCCCACTTTTTCTATGTTAATCAACCCTTTTTTCTTGTATTTTGAGATAAAAATATCCACGTATGATGAAAAGTTTCATATTGACTTCCTTAAAGATGATATTGTGATACCCTCCACGTCGGGTTTTTGTTAAAGGGTCTTCCAGACCCCGGAGGGTCATATTGAATATTGATCTTTACCAATCTTCCTTATACTTCCCCTCCTTTATACTTCTCCCTCCGTTATACTTCTCCTTCCTTATACTTCCCCCTCCGTTATACTTCCCCTTCCTTATGCTTCCCCTCCGATATACTTACCTCCCTTGTACTTCCCCCTCCGTTATACTACCCATCCCTTATACTTTCCCCTCCGTTATACTACCCATCCTTATACTTCCCCTCCTATATTTTTACTTCCCCTTAAGGAAGTTTTCGTTGGAAGCTCTTCAAACCAGTCCTTTTTTCTACAATTTTGATATTAAACAAAGTGGCAACAATCGCAAAACTTACCTTAAACTTATCCAAAAAGAACCTTCACCCCCCCCCCTTCCATAAGGTAGTAGGGTGGGTTTTCTGGCCCTTTTTTCGGCTAAAATTGAGGAAATTGACCAAAAAATCCGGTGAAAATGTTTTATTTATTTATTTATTTATTTATTTAGTTTTACACGTTACGGGGCTAGCCCAAATAGTGCTTAGACAATTGCAATTAAACTTAAATATAAAATATATAAACAGATATAAAAATAGAAAATATGTACATTATTATATAAATAAATAATTAGGGTTACAAGTTGTGCAGGTATAACAATAGGTGTAACAGCAACAGGAATAACATATGTATATAATAAAACCCAAAAGGACATAGAAATACTACCTCTGAACACCAAAAATAAAATTCTATATAAAAAATAAAAAAAACAACAATTTAAAAAAAAAAAAAAAAAAAAAAAAAAAAAATTTTACAATTAGTAAACCAAATTCACATCAAAAGGATAGTGTCTACTTATTTATTCAGAAAGTGATTCATTATGTTCCGTTTGATGGCTGGGAGACTCTGAGTAAAGAGGTCAATGTCAAGTTTTGATTCTAGATTGTTGAACGTACATAATTGCCTGGAGAATGAAAGATTTTGCCCATACCCGGTGCGATGATATTGGACGGCAAACAATTTTTTTTTTCGAAGATTTCTATTAGGGACATGAAAGGCTATCTTTTCAAGTAACTGACTACAGTTCACCCTATTATTAATAATTTTCCAAATCAAAGAGACGTTTAGATAATCCATCCGTGCGGACGGGGCCAGCATATGGAAGTGTGATCGCCACTGATCAATAGTTTTACTATCAAAATAAATCCCTTTCCTTTCAATGTAGCACAGATGCTTGAGCGCAGACCTCTGAACACGCTCCAGCTCCTTAACCTGATAAACGTGATAGGGCTGCCAGACAGCACATGCATAGTCAAACAAACTTTGAGCATAAGCGAAGTACAAAGAACGAACAGTCTGAACATTTTTAAAGTCCTGGGTTGAACGTCTTATAAAACCGACCATTCTGTAAGACCTTGAGATGACATTCTCGATATGAGGACCAAAAGTAACTTGTTCATCAAATATTACCCCCAAATCCCGAACTGAGGTAACTCTTGCAATACTTTGACTGGAAATTGAATAGTTGAAGGTTATCGGACTTTTCTTTCGACCAAAACTTATTACCATACATTTGGACACCTCTAATCTAAGCCCATTTTCTGAACACCATCGGGAGAACTCGGTTAGATCATCATTTAACGCCAAGCAATCAGAGTAACCACTTACACATTTAAAAAGCTTAACATCGTCTGCAAAGGCTAGCATAGAAGCTGAAGAGCAACAACTGAAAACATCATTAAAGTAGAGCAAGAACAGAATGGGACCAAGATGACCAAGATGATTTTTTTACAAATGACCGAAAAAACTCTCGGAAGACTGAAAGTCCTGTTAAAAAAGTAGGCGATAGGGTCGCTTGCCCTAATTAAGGTACAATTAAGGGCATTAATGAATGCCCTCTATGGGTTTAGCTGGTTTAACGGCTGTTAATCTCAACTGTTTAATTATTGAAGGCCCACTATTGTTTAGCTGGTTTAACGGCTGTTTATCTCGTCTGTTTAGTTATTGAAGGCCCACTATGGTTTACCTGTTTTAACGGCTTTTTATCTCACTGTTTAGCTGACAATATAATTTTATTAAAAATAGAATAATAAATAAAACTCAATAATTATTTTGTTTTATTTTTAGTGCAATATTTTAAGTACTATGGTTTAGCTGGTTTAACGGGTGTTTTTCTCGACTGTTTAGTTATTGAAGGCCCTCTATGGTTTAGTTGATTTATTGGCAGTTTATCTCAACTGTTTAGTTATTGAAGGCCCACTATGGTTTAGCTGGTTTAACAGCTGTTTATCTCGACTGTTTAACTGACAATATGATTTAATTAAAAATTGAATAGTAAATAAAAACTCAATAATAATTTTATTTTAACACAATATTTTAAATACTATGGTTTAGCTGGTTTAACGGCTGTTTATCTCGACTGTTTAGTTATTGAAGGTCCACTATGGTTTAGCTGGTTTAACAGCTGTTTATCTCGACTGTTTAACTGACAATATGATTTAATTAAAAATTGAATAGTAAATAAAAACTCAATAATTATTTTATTTTAACACAATATTTTAAATACTATAGTTAAGCTGGTTTAACGGCTGTTTATCTCGACTGTTTAGCTGACAATGTGATTTCATTAAAAATAGAATTATAAATAAAAACTCAATAATTATTTTATTTTAATACAATATTCTAAATACTATGGTTTAGCTGGTTTAACGGCTGTTTATCTCGACTTCTTAGTTGTTGAAGGCCCTCTACGGTTTAGCTGGTTTAACGGCTGTTTAGCTGAGAATATGATTTCATTAAAAATAGAATAGTAAATAAAAACTCAATAATTATTTTATTTTAATAAAATATTTGAAATACTATGGTTTAGCTGGTTTAACGGCTGTTTATCTCGACTGTTTAGTTATTGAAGGCCCTCTATGGTTTAGCTGGTTTAACGGCTGTTTGTCTCGACAGTATAGCTGACAATGTGATTTCATTAACAAGAATAATAAATAAAAACTCAATAATTATTTTATTTTATTGTAATACAATATTTAAATACTATTCACTTACACAGGGAAGCTTCTTATTCACTATAACCATTTTTTTTCAACAATTTGTTTTTAATGTATCAAAACATTTTTCCCCCTCCTTTAATTTACAAAATATAAAAATTTTAAACATTGATTAAAGACCTAACATCGAACAAGCTTTTTCTTTTTTTTTAATTGGAAACTAAAGTTGACCATTGGTCTTGATATTCAGATGATTTTTGACAAAAAAAAAGAAATTTTTTTTACCCCAAATATTGTTGGGGGGGGGGGGGGTTAGGCCAAAAAACTAAATTGGGGTGGTCCAGTAGATATGCTTTGGCCTGAAGAAAATCGATAAATAAAAAAATGCAGACATCGATATGTTAGGTTACAAAAGCTAAACATCAAGTTAAACATCGATTAGATCATTTCTTCAGATTTTTTTCATTTTACAGTAAAGGATGAATTAACACCAAGTAGGAAAACATTTAAAAGTATGGAAATAATCCTAGAACAGTAAAATAGTTGGGGTTTTTTCAGGATCGATTTAAACTATGAAGGCTATCTCACGGTTACAACGAAGGTTTTTTTAACGGGAGGTTATTTTCAAGTTTTGTCTTATCTCAAAACAAAATATGTTTCATAAATAAAAGATGGCGTAGAAAAGTGCCAGTAATATAATGAAGATGAAAAGGTTGATGGGGGTGGGTCAAATGATAGATGTGCCTTGAGTCGATGGGCCAGACGGACTCACCCCTTTCAAAGGCAAAACTTACGCCTTGTAGGAGGGCCGCAATCTACCTCAAAAATCTCTCAACGCCCACCTTAAAAAGGCAAAAGAAAAGCTCTTATGAAGAAAATTGAAAAAAATTGACCCTTTTTTAAAATGCGACATTTTTCCGGGAGGAAGTTTTATTATTAAAAAGCTCTTATTTGAATACCCTGATCAACTTTATTATTTTTTAAAATTTTACGTCTTCCACAATGGCTTCGTTTAAAATCAGGACGGATCGACTAACCGCCAGAGAACGATAAAATAAAAAACGGCGCTTATCCTTTAGAAAAAATTATAAATTGGAACTTATCCTTTATTCACAATGACTTATATTAAATTGAAAACATCTAAACTTTATCTACTTTGAAAGCTTACAATCTAAGGGGATCTTAACGAATAAGATGAGGGACAATAATTTAAAAAAAATTTTATAATGTAGGAGGATGTTGAGAGTCCAACTACACACTATTTTTGTTGTTTGAGGTATAACAAAGGTATTAAAAAAAATTTAATTTTACCATAAATTCTTCCCTCTGTCCTAAAATTAAGAGGAAGAGCTTTGGTGTAAGTCTACGTGCAAAATATTTTGCGGCTAAGGATGTAATTAAAGCTCCGTTTACCTTGGAAATAAAAACAAAAACTGAAAATTACAAGTTCTAAAGGATTGCGCTCGTTATTGTCAATTTAAAATTGAGTTCGACTAAGATATGATGCAGTCGGGGGCGTCAGGGTTTGAATCGGAGAGGTGCTGCTTCGTTTTCCGGCTGGAGCGTCGAATGAGACTTCGGGAGCGTGGTTTGGGGCTTGAGGTCGCTACGGAGCCGCTAGGGGACGACGAGGTGCTCGCCGGGCTTCCACCGCGCCGGCTACCGTACGCGCTTGACCTATAAAAAATTAAATTTTTATCCACCTATAGCGTTTTTACCTTCTTTTGAGCGGAGTCGCTTCGTCCGTCGTGTTTGGAAGAAGCTTAGCGAGGGTGACGAAAGTTTTGAAAACTTCTTGGATATTCGCACCCGTCTTAGCGGAACATTCCATCAATTTAGTCCTAAAAAAACCGTGAATTAATAAACCTTTTCGGCAAAGTCCTCATATTATTAGATACTGCGTCATATTGTCTGCTAAGCAGTCAATAGGTAGTCATGTCATCAGCTAAACAGTCGTTAGGTCGTCATATTATCAGCTAAACATACTTTGGGTCGTCATATTATTAGCTACTGCGTCATATTGTCCGCTAAGCAGTCATTAGGTGGTCATGACATCAGCTAAACAGTGGTTAGGACGTAATATCGTCAGCTAAACAGATTTTTGGTCCTCATATTATGTATAAGATATTGCGTCATATCGTCCGCTAAGCAGTCATTTGGTTGTCATGTCATCAGCTAAACAGTCGTTATAATCAGCTATATTATCAGCTAAACAGACTTTGGGTCGTCATATTATTAGCTACTGCGTCATATCGTCCGCTAAGCAGTCATTAGGTAGTCATCAGCTAAGCAGTCGTTAGGTCGTCATATTATCAGCTAAACTGACTTTGGGTGCTCATTTACAAGATACTGCGTCATATTGTCCGCTAAGCAGTCATTAGGTGGTCATGTCATCAGCTAAACAGTGGTTATCATCAGCTAAACTGCTTTGGGTCTTCATGTTATTAGCTGCTGCGTCATATTGTCCGGCAATGTCTAGGTGAAAATTCCACTCAATTGAGGTTCTCCCCTATTCTCGAAGCTTTTGGTGGGGTCTTAATCTTTAAGATGGGCCACCATTCCGCTTAATTCACTCAAAAGCAATGCCGTGTTGTCCTAACTGGAGACCGCTTCCCAGGATGGCCAACACCCCAAATGCAAAGGTCTACGGCGGTTGGGGGATCATTTGTTAACGAACCTTAATTTGGGCAAAGTGCAGTAAAGCCATTCGCTAGCGTCTTCGAGTGTGACTTTCCTGGACGACGAGGTTTCGGCGAGGTCGAGTTTGTTCCCAGCGAGGACAATCGGAACTTCCTGGAAGTCCGGCCTTTGCTCCCGGACTTCCTCGAAGCATCGTTGAACGTTGAAGAAACTCTCCTCCGAAGTGACAGAATAGACGAGAAGGAATGCGTGGGCGGTCGCGATGCTCAGCCGCCTCATCGCCGGGAACTGTAGGTCACCGCATGTGTCCAATATATCCACCTGGAATCCTCAATATTATATCCTTTTTCTCTCAAGAAGCTTACTTTTAATGATATCTGCCCTAGTTGAAAGGTTCTCGAATGTAAATCCTCGACGGTCGTTCTATATTTGTCTGTATACTTGTTATAAAGGAATTTATTGACTATGGCGGATTTTCCGACTCTGGGCCACCAAGGACCACGAGCCTCGTCCTTTCCCCTTCGCAAGTCATACGAACATCCTCTTCCGTCCTTCAACGAACCACCTAAAGCACACAAAAAAATCAATGCCGGTCGAATGCTTTGAAAAAATCACGAAATTGAGTTTTCTTGCTGAGCTCAGGGAGTTATGACGAAATTAACTTGTCTTTTGAAGTCGACGAGTTTATCAGGGATAGACGAAAGCAAAAGGGAGAACTTAATGAATTTTTTTTCCGCCTCCCCCGGAAGTAGCCAAGTTCATTATCGGCCAGTAGAGAGAGAAAAATATTCTATTTCAATAAACCGAACTTCATGTTAAACTACTGGTTAAATGAGAGAAAATGTCATTTTCCTATTGCATACAAAAACAAATATTTAGTCAGCGTTAAAAGATAAACATTTAACTTCATTTTAATACACTCTATGTGGGTACAGTAGTATCAGCTGGAACTAAACTAAAAAGTAAAAAAGGTTTTTTTTTACTGTAGTTCCAGCTGATCTACAGCTTTGGTGACAAAATGACGATTCAGCTATTTCCGTTAAGGGAAAAAAAAGTCGGGCGGACGTTAAGTGCCAATTCAGGAGGGTGAGTCGAAGTTGTGGTGTCCGATCACCCATCGACGGCGCCAGCAATTCCCTCAACTCATCAACAGTTCCGCACCTCTTCGACCCAGTGAATTAGAGGAACTTCAACCTCGGAACGAACTTCTCGACACTGCGACACTCGCGTCACAGCTCGACAGTTCGCGTTCCAGCATCCGCACACCCATCATCGACACATCATCGCTCGACACACAGCACCTCAGACCTTCACCCATCTTTTCTCCGGAGGGGGGTGATGTAGGTACACAACATACTCGTATGTTCTAATTATCATTAGAGTCAAATTCATTATACACAACTTCTTTCTTTCTAAATTAAGTGGTGATGATCCATCCCACAATTGGTGACACACGACGAACACGAACACAGCGATGAAACAAGGTACATATTTAAACTCCTCTCAACATGCACACACAGAACGAGAATAGCTTCCGGCACGATCAACCATCGACAGCGCCAGCAATTCACTCAACTCATCAACAGTTCCGCACCTGTTCGACCCACTGAATTGAGGAACTTCAACCTCGGATAGAACTTCTCGTCATCTGCGACACTCGCGTCACAGCTCGACAGTTCGCTTTCCAGCATCGACACACTCATCTTCGACACAGCATCGCTCGACACAGCACCTCAGACCCTTCACCCTTCTTTTCTCCATGGGGGGGGGGATGTCGGTACACAACAAATGTTCTAATTATCATTAGAGCCAAATACATCATACACAACTTCTTTCTTTCTAAATTAAGTGGTGATGATGGATCCCACAATTGGTGACCCACGACGAACACGAACACAGCGATGAAACGCAAGGTACATATAAGAATAGCATTCGGCACGTCTTGATCACCCATCGACGGCGACAATTCCCTCAACTCATCCACAGTTCCGCACCTCATCGACCCACTGAAGTGGAGGAACTTCAACCTAGGAACGAACTTCTCCACATCTGCGACACTCGCACAGCTCGACAGTTCGCGTTCCAGCATCCGCACACTCATCTTCGACATCATCGCTCGACACAGCACTTCAGACCTTCACCCATCTTTTCTCTGGAGGGGGGTGATGTAGGTACACAACATTCGTTCTAATTATCATTAGAGTCAAATACATACATCATACACAACACAATTTCTTTCTTCCTAAATTAAGTGGTGATGATCCATCCCACAGTTGGTGACCCACGACGAACACGAACACAGCGATGAAACAACAAGGTACATATTTAACTCTCAACATGCAAACACAGAACGAGAATAACATCCGGCACGTCATGATCACCATCGACGGCGCCAGCCTCAATACATCAACAGTTCCGCACCTTTCTACCCACTGAAGTGGAGGAACTTCAACCTCGGAACGAACTTCTCGACATCTGCGACATTCCGCATTCGCGTCACAGCTCGACAGTTCGCGTTCCAGCATCCGTACACCCATCATCGACACATCATCACTCGACACAGCACCTCAGACCTTCACCCTTCTTTCTCCGAGGGGGGGTGATGTAGGTACACAACATATGTTCTAATTATCATTAAAGTCAAATACATCTACACAACTTCATTCTTTCTAAATTAAGTGGTGATGATCCATCCCACAGTTGGTGACACACGACGAACACGAACACAGCGATGAAACAAGGTACATATTATTTAAACTCCTCTCAACATGCACACAGAACGAGAATAGCTTCCGGCACGATCAACCATCGACAGCGCCAGCAATTCACTCAACTCATCAACAGTTCCGCACTTCTTCGACCCACTGAATTGGAGGAACTTCAACCTCGGAACGAACTTCTCGACATCCGCGACACTCGCGTCAAGCACGACAGTTCGCGTTCCAGCATCGACACATGCATCTTCGACAAATCATCGCTCGACACACACACCTCAGACCTTCACCCTTCTTTTCTCCTTCGGGTGATGTGGGTACAGAATATATGTTCTAATTATTATTAGAGTCAAATACATCATACACAACTTCTTTCTTTCTAAAGTGGTGATGATCCATCCCACGAAGTGAAGGAAGAAAATAAGATTCTAAAGAGAACTCATATAAAACCATCAGCCCATTTTTTTTTCCGCAAAGCTTTTGTTTCAAACTCTTTAAAATAAACTGGAAATGAGGAAAACTTGTGTGGGGGAAGTTTCCACGGTCGGACACTTCCGCTTAACTGGCTCGAAGGGTTGAAATCAATATGCGTTAGAGTGAAAGAGGACAAGAGGCGCTTTTTGATTTAAAAAAAAAGAACAAAGTATCACAAAAAACCATTTTCGACGTAATTTAATAAAATCTGCCTTATAATTTAAGTAGCTTAAGTCTTTAAGGAAGCCTTGGAGCGAAGGTTTCCTTTTGAAAGTATCTTTTTGTTTCAGGAAAGCAGATTTTCGGGGAACATTTATAAATACTGCTCTTTTCCCTTAAATAAAAGAACAAATTTACTTAAAATTGATGACTCAAGCGTTTGTGAATAATCCAAAACTTCGGAAATTAATAAATATTTGAAAGTGATCGGGCGACTTAAACGGAAGCCCTAATTCCAGAAGCAGTAACTCAAACTTTATTGAATATTTTTCTTTAAATTTTTAACCCGGTCATTAAAATTTAAGTCTGCTCTTTCCTTAATTGAAGTAGGACCCCCTTCCCAGGCTTTTTTGAACAAAGGGGAACGAGGAGAGTACCCTTGACTTTCCCAGGAGGTAATTAAAAGTCAATTCCCTTCCTAAAAAGGTAGGCAAAATCAGAAAGGAAAATTCCGTTTGTAATATTCGCGGAAAAAAAAAAGGGATGAAAATGATTCCTGGAGAATTTAAGGCTTCCTTTGTAAAATAACAGGTTGTTAAAAATTGCTGGTGGAAATTCGGTGAAGCGGAGCTTTAGAAAGACTGATCTTCCGACATTGTCAGATAAATGGATGTTCGTCATATCAGCTAAGCAGTCATTAGGTCGTCATATTAGCTAAGCAGTAGTAGATCATCATATTGTCAGCTAAACAGTCGTTAGGTCGTCATATCTAAACAGACTTTGGGTCATCCTATATTAGCTACTGCGTCATATTGTCTGCTAAGCAGTCATTAGGGAGTCATGTCATCAGCTAAATAGTCGTTAGGACGTCATATCATCGGCTAAACAGTCGTTAGGTAGTCATGTCATCAGCTAAACAGTCGGTAGGACGTCATTATCAGCTAAACAGTCTTTGGCTTGTCGTATTGTTAGGTACTGCGTAGCTACTATATTGTCCGCTAAGCAGTAATTAGGTAGTCATGTCATCAGCTAAACAGTCGTTAGGTAGTCATGTCATTAGCTAAACAGTCGTTAGAACGTCATTATCAGCTAAACAGACTTTGGCTAGTCATATTATTATATACTGCGTCATATTGTCCGCTAAGCAGTCATTAGGTAGTCATATCATCAGCTAAACAGTCGTTAGGTAGTCATGTCATCAGCTAAAAAGTCGTTAGGACGTCATATCATCTGCTAAACAGTCGTTAGGTAGGCCTGTCATCAGCTAAACAGTCGTTAGGACGTCATATTATCAGCTAAACTGAGTTTGGATCGTCATATTATTAGATACTGCGTAGCTATTATATTGTCCGCTAAGCTGTCATTAGGTAGTCATGTCATCAGCTGAACAGTCGTTAGGACGTTATATCATCAGCTAAACAGACTTTGGGTCCTCATATTATTAGATACTGCGACATATTGTCAACTAAGCAATCATTAGGTAGTCATGTCATCAGCTAATCAGTCGTTAGGGCGTCAGATCCTCAGCTAAACAGACTCAGGGTCGTCATATTATTAGCTACTGCGTCATATTGTCCGCTAAGCAGTCATTAGGTAGTCATGACATCTGCTAAACAGTCGTTAGGACGTCATATCATCAGCTAAACAGACATTGGGTCCTCATATTAATAGATACTGCATCATATCCATATGGTGCGCTAAGCACTCATTAGGTAGTCCATCAGCTAAACAGATTTGGGTCCTCATATTATTAACTGCTGAGTCATATTGTCCGCTATACGAGGTCATCATTTTTGATTAAAAAACACCTCCCAAAAAATTGGAAATTTGATTCTATCGCTGCTAAAGTTACAAGGAGGGGGTTGAACGAACTTGTCTACTGTAAACTAATCAACTAATTAAACCCAGTTTAATCAATTAGACATATTCGAGAAAATCGTTCGGCCGAATTCTACGCATATAATTGGAAATGTCGAATAGATAATTATTTTGTTAATTTTTATTACATCAAATACCTCTTAGAGAAAGCGAGAATATAATTTAAGTTTAAACTTTAGAACTAACTTGGAATAATGTTAACTAAAAGGAGGGGGTCGGATTCCCATGGAAAGTGAAGCTTCTTTTGTTTGCTTATTTCGTATCGCTTAATTTTGTTTCTTAACTTCTAACGCTTACCAGTTATTCAATTTCATTATTAGGTTTTTCCTATCAACCGTCCATTGAGAGTATTACGGGTACGAAGGGCGAACAATTTTTTTTTTCATTTTCAGATTCTAGACCTCTTGGTGAATACACCCATATAATTTTTATGTTGAGTTCGCCCTTTTTTACGTAAAAAATACGTAAAAACCGATATGGGGCAAAGCTCTAATTGCGATATCCGAGCGGGTACGAAGGGCGAACTCCACATCCTAGTCCACAACCCCCACTCCTTTTCCCATTCCAGGGCATGACTTTTCTGTTGAGTTCGCCGTAACATAAAACTTTAAAATGCGAATATCTCGAAACTACATTTTGTTGAGTTCGCCCCTCGTACGCGGAGCGCCTCAATTACTCTCTTTTAGGGGGGGGGGAGAAAAGGAAAAAATGAAGGAAAAAAAAAAGGACAGGAAACGTGTAGCAAACTATGTCATTTGAAATTTGAGATATAAATTTAATTATTTATATCAAATTAAACTTTGTTTTAATCGATGGCATGAGAAACTAGTCGATAACCAATGGAATTTTCTCTCGTATTTTGACTATTTATCGGTATTCGAAAAGGCATTATTACGGAATTCCTATAAGTCTTGAATTAAAAAAAAGTATTCTCCGATACCTTATAATTAAAAAGGAACTTTTAGTAAACCCTTTTTGCAGTTTGTGGGAGAGTTAGGCCGATTTTAAGCTGTCTAGTGCAGGCTGAGGTGTTTCTAAATAAGAAGGGAGAAATTTCTAACTGAGAGATAGAATACAAACAGCAAAGCTGTCTAGTGCAGGCTGAGTGTTTCTAAATAAGAAGGGAGAAATTTTCTAACTGAGAGATAGAATACAAACAGCAAAACAGTCGTCAAAATCCAAGATCACTAAAGTACTTAAGGTTTTAAATAATTTTCTGCTTAAAAAAAAAAAATTTCAGATCGAAAAAAGAGGAAAGGCCCCTGAGATGTATTTTCTTTAAAGTTTTGCTCCTATTTATCGAGAAATCTGTTGCTTCTTAATGTTTTAACGTCGAGTTTGGGAAAGGGTCGTTCCCTTTCCTTATTTCGTTCCCTTATACTTCCCCATCCGTTATACTTCCCCCTCTGTTATACGTCCCTGACTTAAACTTCCCCCTGTTATACTTTCCCCTCCCTTGTACTTCCCTCCTATATACTCTCCCCCTTATGCTTCCCTCCTTTATGCTCGTTATACTTTCGTTCCCTTATACTTCCCCCTCTGTTATAAGTCCCCCTCCGTTATACTTCCCCCCTCTGTTATACGTCCCCTGACTTATACTTCCCCCTCTGTTATACTTCCCCCCCTTGTACTTCCCCTCCTTTATACTTCCCCTCCTTTATACTTCCCCTCCCTTATGCTTCCCCTCCTTTATACATTCCCTCCCTTCATTATACTTTCGTTCCCTTATACTTCCCCCTCCGTAACTTCCCATCCGTTATACTTCCCCCTCTGTTATTCGTCCCTGACTTCTGTAATTCCCCTTCTGTTATACTTCCCCTCCCATAAACCTCCCCCTTCGTTTTACTTCCCCTCCGTTATACTTCCCCCTCTTATATTGTTACTTCTCTTTCAGGAAGTTTTTGTTGGAAGCTCTTCGAACAAGTACTTTTATTGTGGTAGGAGAATAAATGAAGCCTAAATCCGTAATTTATCAAATTTTTAAATTTGCTCCCAATTTACATAAAATTGGCTGCTGTTGATGAAAAACTTTATTTAGCTTTAAGCTTTTATTAAACCCTCATAAATTTAAATACAAGCTGGTTTATCGAATTTTTCAATTTTGATCATTAAAAATTTCAATTGATGATTAAAAAGTATAAGGTATTCTGAGAGTTTACAAATGCCTGGGTCTCTATTTTGCTTACCGTATTCGCAGTTTTATTGGCACGAAACCCCGAATGTTTAGCCACCGTTGAATTTCAATTTAATTAAACAAACAGGGTAGTTTCGAGAGATCCAATTAATTTATATTGTCTCTCAGACCCCCCCAAATTTGTGTTGTTTTCCCCGCGAACCACAGGAAAACACGCCGGCGGATTACCCCGTCTTATAACTCAAAGAGAAGGGATTTATTCAGGCATTAATATATCGTTCGAAAAAATAGATTACTTTATTTTCTCCGAGTCGTTTCAGCTTCCCGAGGGAAATCCTCTCTGAATTTTATGGAGAAGGTTCAATAGCGTAAGAAATTAATAGCTTCCTCCAAGATTGTTTTTGTAATTTTACTGCAAAATCTGATAACTCCACTAAAAATTATATGACACAACTTTGTTATACGGATATCTTTAAAAAAGTACTCGTTTGAACTTAAAGAGAAGTAACAATATAGAAGGGGGAAGTATATAGGAGGGGGATGTATAAGTCAGGGGAAGTATAACAGAGGGGGAAGTATAACGGAGGGGTAAGTTTAAGGGAACGGAAGTATGAGGAGGGGAAGTATAAGGGAGGGGGAAGTTTTTTTGTTCTTGTTTTTTCGAAAATTTTTCCAAGTTTTCTTTTTTTTCGAAAAATTTTCTAAGTGACAAGGTAGAAATAATAGAGAGTTTCAGGGAATCGTAATTCCGAGTCCCGACTCCGACTCACCAAACGGGAAAGGTCTTCTCGTAGAGGCTATAAAAAAGAGTTTCAGGAAGTCGTTCCGACTCAGTTAGTTCACAATATTCTCACTAGAGCAAATTCATGAATCGAACTTAGGTACCTTTATTTCTTCGACTTTAGCCAATTCTGTTGAAAAAAACTCCCAGGGCTCCTCGTTGGATTTGAAATGTGAAAACAACAAAAAACAAACCGAAACTAAACGATATTGGTTTTGAAATCGTAAAAACAACAAAAAACAACACGAAAATAGACGAGATTGTATTTGAAATCGTAAAAACAACAAAAAAGCAACCAAAAAATAAACAAGATTGTATTTGAAATCGTAAAAAACAACAAAAAACATGAACCCGATACTAAAAGAGATAACGAAATAACCTTCGTAAAATAACCTTACGTTTACTCGGAGTCGGGATTTGAGTCGTTCCGGTATACGACCCAGCCGAGTCGGGTCGTATTACGATTCCGACTGGCGGCTCGAGTCGTATGACCTTGAGCGAGTCGGAGTCGGGACTCTGAATTACGATTCCCTGAAACTCTCTACTAGGCTATTTGGCCTAGGGATGTGCCTCTCGTAATGGGTAGAAGTATGAAATTTCTCCCTCTCTCATAAAGGGTGTTTTTTTTTCTCTTAAAAAACTGTGGAAAACGACGGTAATTCTGCGGAAAGGGTATTTTTAGGCCAAAAAAACCCCCGCAAAAGATATACAAAAACACCCGGAATCTGAGTAAAGTACTGGTTTGAAGAGCTTCCAACGAAAACTTCCTTAGAGAGAAGTAAAAATATAGGAGGGGAAGTATAACGGAGGGGGAAGTAAAAGGGAGAGGAAGTATAACGGAGCGGGAAGTAAAAGGGAGGGGAAGTATAACGGAGGGGGAAGTATAACGGAGGGGGAAGTAAAAGGGAGGGGAAGTATAACGGAGAAGGCAGTACAAAAGAGGGGAAGTATAACGGAGGGGAAAGTATAAAGGAGGGGAAGTATAAACGAGTGGAAGTATAAAGGAGGGGAAGTATAACGGAGGGGGAATTTTTTTTCCATAAATTTTCTGAGTTTTTTTTTTAAATTTTCCGAATTTTTTTTTCCAAAAAATTTTCTAAGTTCCTTTTTTTTTTTTCGAAAACTTTTTGAAGTATTAAGGACGAAATAATGGGATTTTTGCGTAAGAGAGGTCCTTCTCGTAAGGCGTGGAAGTATGAAATTTCTCCCTACTAAAATGATAATTATTGTAAAAAAAATGATAATTCAAAAATTCTTTAAAAATATAAGGAAAATTAAAAAAAACTTGGAAAATTTTTCGAAAAAAAAACATCCCCCTCCGTTTAACTTTCCCTTCCTTATACTTCCCCTCCGTTATACTTCCCCTTTCTTATACTTCCCCCTCCGTTATACTCCTCCTTCCTTATACTCCCCCTTCCTTATACTTCTCGCTCCGTTATACTCCCCTCCGTTATACTTCCCCCCTCTAGTAAGGCGTGGAAGTATGAAATTTCTCCCTACTAAAATGATAATTATTGTAAAAAAAATGAGAATTCAAAAATTCCTTAAAAATAAAGGAGAAATCGGTGAAAATTTGGTGAAAATCAGACCAACGTTTCGGCCGCAGCGAATTTTTAAAAAGTTCAAACAGACATATCTCCGCCATTTTTTCGAAATTCAAAAATCGCAAATGGTAATTTTTTGTTCAACTATTCAGGAAGATTGTGTGAAAATTTGGTGAAAATCGGCTGGAAACTGTGGCCGTAAAATGTTCCGGAAAAATGCTACGGCCGGACGGCACAACAGACAAAGTTGAGATCGGTAAAGATTCGATTTGACCCTCCGGGGTCTGGAAGACCCTTCTCCAATATGAACAGCTGTTTTGAGGCTAGATTTGAAGCAATCAACTCTTAAATTGAATTTTTCGATTCAATCCGTAAATTATTAATGAAAAAGTCTTTTACACGGAGAAAAAGAGAGAAATCTCGCCCCGGGCGTTCGTAGCTTATATGTATACATTTTAGCGAGAGAGGAAATTGAAAATCACTGTCATACCGTCGAAAAAAAAAAGGGGGTCAGGAAAAAAAAAACATAACTTCACGTCTCTCATTTTAATAGCCAAATGGCAATTTCTGGTACCCCTGTCTAAAAAACAGTTGAGTGTTAAAAGCGCGAAAAACAAGTTTATATTTTGTGTCTAAATGAAACCAAAATGAAGGATGAATTGAGAGAATAAAGCGAGAACAAAAGAGGGTTTCTACGCTCCAGCAACTCCTTAAGTTACTTCGCAATTGTCATTTCCCAACCCACTCATTCTCGAGTTAATGAAGATGTAAAAACCTTTTTTAAAACTTATTTTAAACGAACGGAAAATCAATAGTCAAAGAGAAGTTATTGTGATACCCAGAAATGGGCCTTTCAGACCCCTAGGGTCAAAAAAATCCGAGAAAACCATTTTTCTACCTTGATGCTTGAAAAAAAGTTTTTCTTCTCCTTTAAGAAAGATCTCATTGGACGAAATTCGTGTTACTCACCACTGTTAACGAAATTAATTCTTAAAGTTGGCGAAGTTTAACCGGAAAAACGATCGTTCTTGAAAGTTTTCGACGTTTGATAAGGTCGGTAAAAAGGGCGGTGAGAGGAAGAAGTCGACCGTGATCGGGGGAAGACAACTTGAGAAAACTACCAGCTCCCACAAATTGAATAAACACATCCGAACAAAAACTCTTTCTACTTCGTTGTTCTTTTTCAAAAATCAACATCATCTCATTTTTTCTCTGATTATTTTATCGAGGTAAAAATAACGTCTTCGCTGCCGCTTCTCTCTTTTTAAATTTATAGAATTTATCGTGACTTTAAGGGGATATGAGAGTTTTAAGTTGGTTGCTGTGTACATATTTCGTTGTGAGCAACGGTTTTCGGTTTTTCCCTTCTATCTTGGAAACCGTCGCTCAAAACGAAAAAATGTTCTAATTAAAAGTTGTAGCTACGGAAATTTACTACATAAAATATCTTATTGGTTTTTTCCGTCAGAGCAATATTTAGGAGATATGAAGGTTTTAAGTTTTCAGACAGGCTCTGTAGGATTATTAGTTTCAACCTCATAACTCCTTAAATATTGCTCTTACGCAAATAATAAATAAAAAAATTTTTGTAGGAAATCTTTGTACCTACAACTTTTACTTAGGACATTTTTTCGTTTTGAGCGACGGTTTCCGAGATAGAAGGAAAAACCGAAAACCGTTGTTAACAACGAAAAATTCGCAAAGCAACTCACTTAAAAACCATCATAACTCCTTAAGTATTTTTGGAACTTTCCAGGAGATTAGATTGGTTGTCTGAGGTGCCTTCTCCCAAAAAACATTCATGGAGGGTACCACAATAACTTATCTTTAAGAAAATTTTAAAAGTTAAATCCTTATCGTCCAGGAAAACTCCATCTCTTTATTTAAATAATAAAAAAAAAAAGTTGAAAAGCAGCAATAATCTCTAGAGTTGAGTTTAATCTGAGAGATATGAAAGGATTTCACACGTTGGGGCCACTCAAGTAATTTTCCTCCGTTAAAAGCATTTCCGAGTGGCGTTATAACCTTTTTATCGAACGGGCGAAAAAGAAAAAGTTGAACGACTCTTTAATGACCGGTGAGTGTTTGTTTGGGAAGTCTCGGTTTCTGTTTACCCCCCCCCCCCCCTCCCCCAAAAGCCCTACAAGGGTGCACTCCGACCCTTTTCTAACATTTATCACTGAAATTTGTCCACAACTTTGCACCGACTTGGGAAAAGAAGACCTATGGTTTCTAAATCCTTTTCAAACCTTACCAAAGGGCCCATTTTTCAGTTTTTTCTCGATTACTCGAAAACCGTTTGTCCTAGCGAAAAAACAACTTAAATTGAAAATAATTTCCATAAAATTATCTACAAAAAAGTACTTATATGTTTTTCCCCTAGGACAAACAGTTTAACAGATATCGAGGAAGTAAACATGGATTTTAAAAAATAGCTGAGGACCAAACCCTCAGGGTCTCTCAAACCGCGGCGTTTTTACCTAATTTTTATGTTTTAAATTTTAAAAATCGATAAAACCAGCTTGTATTTAAATTTATGAGGGTTTGATAAAGCTAAAAGCTAAATAGGTAAAGTTTTTTACTAACCCAGTCAATTTTTTTAAAATTTGGAACAAAATTCACAAACTTGATAAAATTGCTGTTTTTAGCTTCCTTTTCCGAATGTTTCTTTTAAATTGCAGCACTATCAAAATTAAATTTTTAACTTCCTTAAAGAAGTTAAAATTGACGTCGGGTTTTTGGGGAAGGGTCTTCCAGACCCCGGAGGGTCAAATCGAATATGATCTTTACCGATCTCAACTTTGTCTGTGGTGCCGGCCGGCCGTAGCATTTTCCGGAACACTTTACGGCCACAGTTTTCAACCGATTTTCACCAAATTTTCACACAAAATGTTTTTGGCCCGTGAAAAGAATGTAACGAGAGCGATTTGTGAATTTCGAAAAATGGCGGAGATATGTCTGTTTGAAATTTTAAAAAATTCGCTGCTGCCGAACCGTTAATCCGATTTTCACCAAAGTTTCACCAATTACTCCTTATATTTTTTAAGAATTTTTGGCGTAAAAAAATTGGCATTTTTTTTTTAGGGAGAAATTTCATAACTTCTACCCATTACGAAAGGCACATCCATACGCCAAAAAGCCCATTATTTCTATCTTGACACTTAAAAAAAATTTTCTAAAAAAAAAAGAACTTAGAAAATTTTTCAGAAAAAAGTGCAAGTTTAAAAAAAGAAAAACCCGGAAAATTTTTCGAAAAAAAAACTCGGAAAATTCCAGAAAAACAGAAGATTTTTTGACAAAAAAAATTTCCCCTCCGTTATACTTCCCCTCCGTATACTTCCCCCTCCATTATACTTTCCCTCCCATATACTTCCCCCTCCTATATTGTTACTTCTCTTTAAGGAAGTTTTTTGTTGGAAGCTCTTCAAACCAGTACTTTTAACCGTTTTCTCGCAAAATTGGAGCAATACTTCAAAGAAAAACGCTGAATAACGGACCCTGCTTATCTATCCTCCATTGATTTCTTAAGAAGTTTAGATATTTAGTAGTTACTTAATAGGTTTTCAAAGTAAACATGGATCGATCTAGGATTAGAGGAAAAGCTTAATTAAACGGAAACAAGATGTCCCATCCTATTCTGTTTACATCAGAAAGCTTCATTCCCGGCGGTTTCGAAGAGGACTTTAAGCCCTTCCTTATATTCACGTTCAATTTAACTAAAAGCTCTAAATTAGCTTTGGGGTTTAATTTTTTTTTCTGTATTTTTGTAACGCTATCTTTTATATGTCTGCAAATAAACGGGAAAGCGTTTGTCGGAATTAAAGACTCGTACGATAAGGTTGCTAGGCAACGATGAAAATAAAAATCTGCCTCAAATATTTACCCGTTTGAAAAGGCTTTTATTGGTTTCCTTATGTACAAATACGTGGAAATTGTCCCTTTTTCCCATTTGAACGTGATTAAAAAATGAATCAGTCCTAAGATTAGAATGAAAAGGGGCTTTCTTCGTTGTATTGAGGCCGTCGGTACGTTTCCCGTGACGACGCCAAGCCTCACCATGGAGACGGACATTCCTCGCGCCCTCAAAAGTACTCGAGCACCACCCCCTTCTCCAGTTTCGAGTATTTCGACCCCTACTCCAATGGAGACACAAGCGGGTATTGAGTAATCTAACCTAAAGTTTTAATCGGAATAGCAATATCCAAACTGCTGATCATCCGGAAATCCGCATCATTTTCAAACGTCTCCCTTAATATTTGACGAAATTAACTTTTTAAGATACCGTTGGAAAGGGGAGAAGATCCCCTTTAATAATCAGAAAACGAAAAAATTTCGACTTTAACCGTTTAGTCACTACGGCTCATCAAAGAAAACGATGCAGATAAGGCTGAAAAATGACGTCCTAACGACGAAACATTTTCGATATAAAATTTAATTTTGTGCTTAGTCTTAATCTCGCTAGGACCAGTGGTTTTTAACTTCCTTATAAATGTTATTGTGATACCCTAGACGTCGGGTTTTTGGGGAAGGGTCTTCCAGACCCCGGAGGGTCAATTCGAATATTGATCATTACCGATCTCAACTTTATCTTTGGTGCCGGCCGTCCGTAGCATTTTTCCGGAACACTTTACGGCCACAGTTTTCATCCGATTTTCACCAAATTTTCACAAAAATTTCTTTACCCGGTGAAGAAGTATGTAATGAGGGCGAAAAAATGGCGGAGATATGTCCGTTTGAAATTTTAAAAAATTCGCTGCGGCAGAACCGTTGGTTCGATTTTCACCAAAGTTTCACCAATTACTCCTTATATTTTTAAGAATTTTTGGTATATAAAAAGTTTTCAGTTTTTTTACATTAATTACCATTTTAGACGGAAGAAATTCTATACTTCCACGCCTAACGAGAGGGACTCCTCTTGGGCAAAAATCCCACTATTTCTACCTTAAAAAGTACTTTTCGAAAAAAAACAAACAAAAAAACATCCCCCTCCGTTCCCCCTTCCTTATACTTTCCCCTCAGTTATACTTCCTTTCCTTATACTTCTCCTCCCTTATACTTCCCCCTCCGTTATACTTCCCCCTCCGTTATACTTCCCCTCCCTTATGCATACTCCTCAGTTATACTTCCCCTCCCTTATACTTCCCCTCCTATATTTTTACTTCTCTTTAAGGAAGTTTTCGTTGGAAGCTCTTCAAAGAAGTACTTGATTTATTTGACGATACAATATCTAAAATGCCAAAAGAGAGAACAAAAATTTTTTTTGAAGGCAAGCAACTCAGAAATCTTCAACTTTAACAAGGTTTTGTCCAAAACACTTTTTGTTGTAAATTCGATTTTCATTATTTTTGAACTTAATATGTTTTGCGCTAAACCTAATCGTTTTCGAGATATTTGAAAAAATGTAGTTGAAGATTCCTAATTGCGTTCTTTTGCGTACTTTATACTTCCCCTCCCTTATACTTCTATACTTCCCCCTCCGTTATACTTCCCCTTATACTTCCCCTTCCTCATACTTCTCCTCCCTTATACTTCCCCCTCCGTTATACTTCCCCCCCCTTATACTTCCCCCTCCCTTATACTTCCCCCTCCCTTATACTTCCCCTCCCTTATACTTCCCCTCCGTTATACTTCCCCTCCCTTATACTTCCCCCTCCGTTATACTTCCCCTCCTTATACTTCCCCCTCCGTTATACTTCCCTCCCTTATACTTCCCCCTCCGTTATACTTCCCCTCTCTTATACTTCCCTCCCTTATACTTCCCTCTCCGTTATACTTCCCCTCCCTTATACTTCTCCTCCTATATTTTTACTTCTCTTTAAGGAATTTTCGTTGGAAGCTCTTCAAACAAGTACTTGATTTATTTGATGATACATCATCTAAAATACCAAAAGAGAGAACAAAAAATTTTTTGAAGGCTAGCAACTCAGAAATCTTCAACTTTAACAAGATTTTGTCTAAAATACTTTTGTTAGAAATTCGATTTTCATTAATTTTGTACTTTATATGTTTTGCGCTAAACCTAATAGTTTTGAGATATTTGAAAAAAACTTAGTCGAAGATTCCTAATTGCGTTCTTTTTCTATCCGTAAGCTGCCGACGATTTGTCCATTGTGAAAAATTAATTGTAAGCCATCTTTTACAGGAAAAGGTCGCTAATTAATTACAGTAACACGTGCTTCAATCAAAGCTTCACTTTTTATCGCTTCTCTGACGTAAAAGCTCGCCGTCTGCCCTTTAATGAACCAATCATTCAACCTTAATTATTTCCAATTGTTGGATTTCATCACTAAATTTTTTTCTATTTTTTTTCTTTGGATTAATGAAAGTCCTATCCCTTTCATTCGCCCTTCCGGCGAAATTGGGAAAATGTTTGTTGAAAAAGATGTTTTGTATACCATGAAAACAAACTAAAAGGGTTTTCTGTTTATTTTCTTTTCCTGCTCTTCATAGACAAATACGGAATAAATTATTTTCCCTTATATTTATTCGATAAAGATCTTTTAATTTTCTCAAAGAGTAGATACTTTAATACCCTCCATGTTTGATTCTTATTAAAGAGAAGTTATTGTTTGGCTTTTTTAAAATAAAAGTTATTGCTATTTGGGAGAGATTCTTTAGGGAAGAGGGCATTCGCCTTCCATTAGGAAGGCGAAATAAAATATTCTTTATTGAAATGTCAATTACAGAAAAATTTATTATTCTTTTATATTTCTTAAGGGTTTCTTCATTTTTGGGTGTGGTTACGTGACCTTAAAGGTCATTCCAGGCACGTAGAACTTTTCTTTTTTATTGATAAAATCCGTCATACTCCCTTTCTTTTTCTTCTGATTGCCTATTACTGTTCAAGATTTGAGCAAAAAGAAGAACGAGAGAGAAAAAAAAAGTTTTTTTCAAAATGATGAAATTCGTGTTTTTAGTTTTCTTTTACTTTTTAGTCGTTCTTTTGTCTCAGGTAAAAGTTTAATAAGATAGAAAGCCCTTAAGTCCATGGCGGAATTAAAAGAGGACTTTCCATTATTTCTGTGAAAGTATTAAATTTAATTTTCGCACGGGAAAAGTTGAAATAATATATTCAAGGGCTTAATGAACTTTAACCTCGGGGTGTGTTTGGACAGGGTGAAAGAGGATCCCGACGGTTTATCGAGCCTTCAATTTTCTAAACCTCGCAGATCTCGTTTACATGGACCCGTTTTTAAATTGACGGCAAACATTTTTTTTCCTAGTTACTGATTGGCTGAAAAAAATGGAGATAATCAGGACTTCGCAAACAATGAGGACAAAAAAGTGCAAATATACAGTGGAGACAACCAAATAAAAGTACTACATAGTTTGAAGAGCTCCCAACAAAAACTTCCTTATAGAGAGTAAAAATATAGGAAGGGGAAGTATAAGGGAGGGGAGGTATAAGGGAGGGAAAGTAAAAGGAGGGGGAAGTATAAGGGAAGTATAACGGAGGGGGAAGTATAACAGAGGGGGAAGTTTTTTCAAAAAATTTTTTAAGTTTTTTTTTTAATTTTCTAAGTTTTTTTTTTAATTTTCAAACTTTTTTTCGAAAAATTTTCCCACTTTTTTTTCGAAAAATTTTCCAACTTTTTTTTTGAAAAATTTTCCGAGTTTTTTTTTTCAAAAAGTTTTTTAAGTTTTTTTTCGAAATTTTTTTAAGTACCTATAAAGGTAGAAATAATGGGATTTTGCCCAAGAGAGTTCCCTCTCGTAAGGCGTGGAAGAATGAAATTTCTCCCTACTAAAATGATAATTAATGTAAAAAATTGATAACTTTTTTTTAAGGAAGTTAAAAAACTTTTTAAAAAGTTTAAAAAACGCAGTTTGAAACAGCAGGTTTGCAACTTCTGGAGCATGCGCAGAAGGATTTGCACGTCTAATTTAACATCAGATTTAACATCTAATTTATAACTTCAGATTTGATGGACAAACGAATTTAACGACGTCAAAATCCTTCTGCGCATGCTCTAGAAGTTTCAAACTGCGGTTGGAACAAAGCTAGTAAAATTTAAAATACCAAATATTACTTTTCACGCCCTTTCAGTCCTCGCAAAGGCTTCAATTTTTTCTACCTTGTTTTCGATAAAGTGAGTAAAAAATCAGATTTGACGGACAAACGATTTGAACGACGTCAAAATCCTTCTGCGCATGCTCCAGAAGTTTCAAACCAGTTTCCAGGTTGGAACAAAGCTAGTAAAATTAAAAAACCGAATTCACGTTCTGTCCTCGCTGGGCAAAGGCTTTTTTCTACCTTGTTTTCGACAGTGCGAGTTAAAATTGCCCTACTTTTAGGAAGTTACCAGCTCCAGTACAAAATTAAAGGGCTTAAATCGCCCTTAAAGTTTTAGAACACGCGATTTGAATCGACCCCTAAAATCGAACGACCTCGCATATATAATTCTGATCTACCTAACTATCAGCAATGAGAACACCATTTGCCTTAAAAATGAAGGAATTCATAAAACATTAAAAAATCATAAAAAAACAAAGTCAAATAAAAAAATTAAACTTTGTGGGGAATTTCTGGATGATTAATTAAGTCCCAAGGCATTAAAAGTCTGCATTATGTCTAAAGCCCTTTTTATGTTTTGTGGTTCTAATCATTAAACATCATAAAAACGCTTTAAAATGTTATTTATTTATTAAAAAAACCTCAAAAAATTGGCGTCCTCTGCTTTTTAAATGATTAATCCTGAACTTTTTAATCTTGGAAGTTTTCTAACTCCACTTTCCTGATTAAAATGAGAGTTTTCTTGGGATTTTGTTAGAAAGGGAGTATGGAGGATTGTCCACGAGTGTCCGACGGCGGGAGAGGCTTCTCGATATAAAAGGGGGTCAATATAAATGGGTTATGGAGAGAGAAAAATTTTTATCTCCCTTAATTTATATTTAATGGTGAAATTTGGGTGAAAATTTGGAGAAATCGGATGAAAATTGTGGAATTTGAAGTCTTACGGAAAAGACAGCCGGAAGGCGCCACTGACAACCTTATGATGGTAAGATCACTAATATTAGCTTTGTTCCAACCGCAGTTTGAAGCTCCGGGAGCATGCGCAGAAGGATTTGGACGTCATATTTGACGTCGTTAAATCGTTTGTTCTTCAAACCTGAAGTCACCTGACTTCAAATTTGGCGTGAAGATCCGTCTATGCATGCTCCATGAGTTTCAAATTAGTTTCAAACTCCGGTTGGAACAAAGCCATTAATTTCCCTCTATCGGGCTTGTAGTAAGTCTCCCAAAAAACGAACATGGGGGTATTACCTCCTTAAGAGAAGTAAAATATAGGAGGGGAAGTATTAAAGAGGGGAAGTATAAAGGGAAGTATAGAGGGGAAGTAAAACGGAGGGGGAAGTATATCGGAGGGGAAAGCATAACGGATTGGGAAGTATATGGGAGGTGAAGTATAACGGAGGGGGAAGTATATGGGAGGGGAAGTATTACGGAGTGGGAAGTATATAGGAGGAGAAGTATAGCGAAGGGGGAAGTATATGGGAGGGGAAGTATAACGAAGTGGGAAGTATATGGGAAGGGAAGTATAACGGAGTGGGAAGTATATGGGAGGGGAAGTATAACTGAGTGGGAAGCATATGGGAGGAGAATTATAACGGAGGGGGAAGTATATGGGAGGGGGAAGTTTAAGTGAGGGGTAGTATAACAGAGGGTGAAGTATAAGGGAACGAAAGTATAACAGAAGGGGATGTTTAAGGGAGGGAAGGTATAAAGGAGAATTTTCCATGTTTGTTTTTCGAAAAATTTTCTAAGTTTATTTTAGAAAAATTGTCCGAGTTTTGTTTTTTCCTGAAAATTTTCCGAGTTTTTTTTTCAAAAATTTTCCAAGTTTTTTTTCCGAAAATTTTCTAAGTATTTTTTTTTCGAAAAATTTTCTGTTTTTTTTTCGAAAAATTTTCTAAGTTGTAAAAAAGCCCCCGATATTTTCCCAGGAAACATGAAGGGTATTACAATATCTTCCCTTTGAGAGTGCGGGACGAAAAAAGCCCCCCGATATTTTCCCAAAAAACATGAAGGGTATTACAGTCTTTTCCCTTTGAGAGAGTTAAAAAGGTCGGAAAATAAAAAAGGTGAAAAAGGTGCCGGGGAGTCGGAAAATCCTCTCCTCACGTATTAACCCTACGGACTGCTAAGTCGTACTGATAATAAAATCCTCCACTCCCCGCCTGAAGGAAACGAGATCTTTGTGTAAACAGCTTTTCCCTCGACCGCTTCAGCTTCACTTAAAAACCTTTAAAAACTCTTTTTAGAACAAGGATGTTTGCAGACTTTTTGTCACCTGCGCCCTAAAAAATGCTTTTAGTATTTATTCTTCTCAAAAAGCTTTTAATAATTAAATTTAATTTTTTTATTATTTCTTCTACTTGAAAGTTCGATTTAGGCATTTATGGAGCTTTCTTCGGGGCTATTGATTTACTTTTTTTAAATGTAAAATCACTTTTTTTCCGTCATTTTTTAACTAAAGAGATGCATTCCTTTCGAAGGGAGGATTTCAAGCTCGGTTGAGGAGCCGACGAAGCGTCTTTGATCGGGTCAATTCTCGTCTCTTTGACAGGCGGACCGTCGAAAATTCGTAATCGATGTACGCTTTAAAAAGGGGGGCCGACCCCCGCGGAACCCATGAAGTAGGACGAAAATAGAAAATTTAATCGAACATGTCTCTTTTAATAAAACAATCTGGATGCAAATAAGGAATAGAGTTGTGAAAATGGTGGAGGGGACCGAGAGCTGGAAGTGGCGCGTGGGTGTTGAAAAGTGGGTGAAGTAATCAAAGGACCTTTCTGACAAGTCGACAGCCCTTTCGGTTTCCGCCCTCCTACCCCAAACAACTTTGCAAGGATTCAATCAATTAATTCTATTCACAACTTTTCTACTCGATAAATACAAATTAAATTCATAATAACAAATTAAATACTAATTAGGTACGTAGGTCGTATCTTAATGTTTAAAATTTTACAGGTAGAAAAAACGGGAAGTCTGCCCGAGGGATGCCTCTCTCCCCCGGCGAGAACATCTCACATTTCTCCCTACTTTTAAAAAATTAAAAAAACAAATGAGGCGCTCCGGGTACGAAGGGCGAACTCTACAAAACGTAGTTTCGAGATATTCGCATTTTAAAGTTTTATGTTACGGGCGAACTCAACAGAAAAGTCATACCCTGGAATGGAAAAGGAGTGGGGGGTTGTGGACTAGGATGTGGAGTTCGCCCTTCGGATATCGCTGTTAGAGCTTTGCCGCATATCGGTTTTTACGTATTTAAAGGGGAAAAAAGGGCGAACTCAACATAAAATTAAATGGGTGTATTCACCAAGAGGTCTAGAATCTGAAAATGAAAAAAAAAAATTTGTCCGATGTTTAGTTCGCCCTTCGTTGAGTTCACCTGGAGCGCCTCAATTTTTTTTTTAAAATTATGATTTAAAAAATTGACGTTTTTTTCTGGTTTTCTACATTTTTCGGATTTTTCAAAAAAATCTTTTGTTTTGACGAGAATAAATGTACCTACTCTAAAGTTCTCCTTAAAGAGAAGTAAAATAAAGGAGGGGGAAGTATAATAGAGGGGAAGTATAACGGGGAAGGGGGAGTATAAAGGAGGCAAAGTATATCGGAGGGGGAAGAGTAACGGAGGGGAAGTATAACGGAGAGGAAGTTTTTCGGATTTTTCAAAAAAATTTTTGTATTGACGTGAATAAATGTACCTACTCTAAAGTACTTCTTAAAGAGAAGTAAAAATAGGAGGGGGAAGTATAATAGAGGGGAAGTATAACGGAGGGAAGTATAAAAGAGGGAAAGTATATCGGAGGGGAAGTTTAACGGAGGGGAAGTATAACGGAGAGAAGTTTTTCGGATTTTTCGAAAAAATCTTTTGTATTGACGTGAATAAATAAGGCGCTCCAGGTACAAAGGGCGAACTCAACATCGGACAAATTTTTTTTTTTCATTTTTAGATTCTAGACCTCTTGTTGAATACACCCATATAATTTTTATGTTGAGTTCGCCCTTTTTTCCACTTTAAATACGTAAAACCGATATGCCCCAAAGCTTTAAATGCGATATCCGAGGTACGAAGGGCGAACTCCACATCCTAGTCCACAACCCCCACTACTTCTCCCATTCCAGGCATGACTTTTCTGTTGAGTTCGCCGTAACATTAAACTTTAAAATGCGAATATCTCGAAACTACGTTTTGTTGAGTTCGCCCTTCGTACCCGGAGCGCCTCAAATGTACCTACTCTAAAGTTCTCCTTAAAGAGAAGTTAAACTATAGGAGGGGGAAGTATAATAGAGGGGAAGTATAATGGAGGGGGAAGTATAAAGGAGGGGGAAGTATAAAGGAGGGGGAAGTATACCAGAGGAGGAAGTTTAACGGAGGGGAAGTATAACGGAGGGAAAGTTTTTTTGTCAAAATATTTTCTAAGTTTTTTGTTTTTCAAAAAATTTTCCAACTTTTTTCATTTAAAAGGATTCGGTCAAAAGAGGAAGGCGGCTCAAAAAGCCAGAATCAAAGCCTTAAAAATCCATTTTTCCTCAAAATTTCAAGCCTTTAAAGTTTAATGATCAATCTATATTCCGCCTGTTTTTATTTTAAACATGTGGTTTGTTGTTTTAGAGATTGACATTTAAGGGTATCCAATTTAAAAAGTAATTAAATCAGTTTTATCGTGGGGTGAAAATTTTAAATTGCTTTATGTCGTTTATTTTGTAATCAAACTATCAGACGACCTACCCCACTACCATGACCAGTGAGAGTAAGACAGGTCGTTTAGCTGCTGCAATTTTTCACCAAATATCTTAGTTCCAACCGAAGTTTGAAACTCCTGGAGCATGCGCAGAAGGATTTGGACGTCAAATTAGACGTTAAAATCGTTTGTCCGTCAAATCTGAAGTCATGTGACGTCCAAATCCTTCTGCGCATGCTCCATTAGTTTCAAAATAGGGTTGAAACAAAGCTATTAAATATTGGGGGAAAAAAATTCTATAGAAGAGCGAAAGGGCTTCGACCGTCGGGCGAAAACATTTATTTTTTTCTACCTCGAATCTTATTTTTTTCCTCCTTTCTTTATTTTCTTTCCCTCCGTCTTTTGGGTATTTTCCTCGCTGATTCCCAATTTGATATCTTGACACTAAGCTTTTTATCAGACGCCATGAAATGTCATCTGAATTTCGTTCTTTTAGAATAAACTCTTTGTGAGATCTATTTCTTAAAGGCTTTTTTATCTCCCTTGACTAAGTGAAAGGGGATAGCGGGTGCCCTTTAAAATGTGAACCCTCCTCTAAAAAGTATAACTAACCTATAAGTTATAACACTTGATACTTTTTTTATTTAGAACCTTTAAGGGAAGTGGGAGGAATCGATAAAAGAGAATATTTAGCTTCCTAAGCATAAAATTCTTTATAAAAATTTTCATGATACGCAGTCAGCTGTTATAACAAAGAGAATTGCGGAAAACCTTCTTTTTCCTTGATATCAGCGGATTTCATCCTTCTTTCGCGTGTGAAAACCCCTTTTTATCGGAGTTTTCTTAATTTTTAGACCAAAAAAACTCCTTTTTTTCATCCTTTTGGATGAGGTAAACCGAGAATCTGTGCCAATTTAAAAAATCCGACGATTAAAAATCAATTCCTTCATTTGCAAAAGGATAAAGTTTGAAATGGGAACAAAAGGAAGGGCCAGTACTTCAATTAAAATCCTCCTCCACCCCTTCCACAAATCACTTCCTACCCCTCACAAAACGCAAATCCGTCATGTCCGATTCAATTCCGAACATGAAAATTCAGCGCTTTTATCTCCCGTAACTTTTCGGTAACGCAGACAAATTGAGTGGGCAATTTCGCGTTTATTTTTAGCTTATTTTGATCTACTAAATGCCGATGTTTTTCGCACATTATTAAAGGGATAGATCGGGAAAAAAATAAATAGGCTGAGGGGATTAGACCCTGGGGATTAAACACCAGGGACTGGAGGGGAATGATTCAGTGTGGGAATCGAACCCACGACCTTTGTATCACCGAGGGAATTGAGGAAGGACCGATGCCTTAATCCCCTGGGCATTAAGGCCAAGCCGTCCCTAATTAGCGGAAATTATTAAAGATCATACTAGACAGAGGTTGTTGGGCATGATGCTCCATTTGCAAGAGCTCTTTAAAGTACTAGTTTGAAGAGCTTCCAACGAAAACTTCCTTAAAGAGAAGTAAAAACATAGGAGGGGGAGGTATAAGGGAGGGGAAGTATAAGGAAGGAGAAATATAATGGAGGGAAGTATAACGGAGGGGGAAGTATAGGTCAGGCAAATATAAGGGAGGGGAAGTATAACGGAGGGGGGAGCATTAGTGAGGGGAATTATGACGGAGGGGAATTATGACGGAGGGGGAGCATAACGGAGGGGGAAGTATAAAGAAAGGAAAACTTTTTCAAAAAAAAATTTTTTTCAAAAAAAAAATTTTCCGAGTATTATGTTTTTTATTTAATTTTCTAAATTTTCTTTTTTAAATAATATATCGGGGGCACACAACTCATCCGAAAGTATTCTCATCCGAATGTCGACTCATCCGAAAAATAATAAAAATAGAAAAAATATAAACAGACAATCATCCGAAAGTATTCTCATCCGAAAGGGCTACGCCCCTTTTTCGGATGAGTTGACAGTCGGACGAGAATACTTTCGGATGAGTTGTCTGTTTATATTTTTTTAAATATTATACTTTAATAAAATAGAAAACAGTGAATACAACTCATCCGAAAGTATTCTCATCCGAATGTCAACTCATCCGAAACGGCCACGCCCCTTTTTCGGATGAGAATACTTTCGGATGAGTTGTCTGTTTATATTTTTCTATTTCTATTATTTTTCGGATGAGTTGACATTCGGATGAGAATACTTTCGGATGAGTTGTAGGCACCCATATATATCTTATTCTCGGGTGCCTACAACTCATCCGAAAGTATTCTCATCCGAATGTCAACTCATCCGAAAAATAATAGAAATAGAAAAATATAAACAGACAACTCATCCGAAAGTATTCTCATCCGAAAAAGGGGCGTGGCCGTTTCGGATGAGTTGACATTCGGATGAGAATACTTTCGGATGAGTTGTTTCTTTATATTTTAAAAAAATATAATACTTTAATAAAATAGAAAACAGTGAATACAACTCATCCGAAAGTATTCTCATCCGAATGTCAACTCATCCGAAAACTAACGTACAAAAATTGCTGCGTCGTAGAAATGAGGCAGCGTTCCACCCCAGCAAGGTTTAAACTCCTTTTTGGGCGTACCGAGCTCATTATCCATCCCAGGGCAGCCTACAGGGTGAGCAAATCCTCGCGAGAGAAAAAAAATCAACCCCCTTGTGTCATAAAACGAGCTGATCCTCGCGAGAAAAAAAAATTAACCCCTTTTGTCATAAAACGAGCACATCCTCGCGAGAGGAAAAAAATTAACCCCCTTGTGTCATAAAATGAGCTGATCCTCGCGAGAAAAAAAATTAACCCCCTTTTGTCGTAAAACGAGCACATCCTCGCGAGAGGAAAAAAAATTAACCCCCTTTTGTCATAAAACGAGCACATCCTCGCGAGAGGAAAAAAAATTAACCCCCTTGTGTCACAAAACGAGCTGATCCTCGCAAAAATAAACAAACAAACCGACCGTGACTTGCGGGGGTCGAACGCTGCCTCATTTCTACGACGCAGCAATTTTGTACGTTAATTTTCGGATGAGTTGACATTCGGATGAGAATACTTTCGGATGAGTTGTATTCACTGTTTTCTATTTTATTAACACTTTCAGTGCGGAGGACGCCCCCGTGGGCGTCCGGGAAAGGTGCCTTCCACTGACGGCGAACGCCCCGTAGGGCGTTCGGTTTCCTTTCATATTCTAATGGCTCCCTACTTCTTCCGCCTTGTGGAAATGCTTTGAAACTTTACAATTCGTCTTAGAATAGCCTCAAGTTTCTGACAGTGCACGTCGTTCCGGAGCAGTTCCATTTTTTCCCGCTTTTTTCGAATTTTTTCGACTTTTTCGTGAAATTTAGACATTTTTATGTACCTAAGTACTTTTTTAGTGATTCAAACATTACTTTTAATATGAATTTATTCAATTTTAACAATAGAAAAAAAAAAACTTAATATTTTGGTATTTTTCAGACTTTTTACGTCCATTTTTCCGACTTCAAATGTTATAACTTTGGATTCATTACTTGTTTTAAAAATAATGTGTTCATTTTTATTAATTAAGATTAGGTGTAAAATGTTAATTTTTAGTATTTAGTATTTTATTTTAAGTTTTTAGTTCGTAAAAAATTAATTTTCATAGTATAGTATTGCGGGTTGCATAAGCAAACTACACTGTGGTGCGTAGGACGCCCCGGCAGGCGTCCTCAAAATTTACTCCCGTTTTAGCTCCCGTCCGAGGGTTTTGATTCAAGTAATGCATAGCCCGCAGCGAACGTGTTAAAGTAATATTTAAAAAAAATATAAACAGACAACTCATCCGAAAGTATTCTCGTCCGAATGTCTACTCATCCGAAACGGCCACGCCCCTTTTTCGGATGAGAATACTTTCGGATGAGTTGTCTGTTTATATTTTTTTTTTATTATTTTTCGGATGAGTCGACATTCGGATGAGAATACTTTCGGATGAGTTGTGTGCCCCCTTATTCTCTTTTAATAATATAAAGTATCAAGGTAGAAATAATTGGATTTTTGCCCTAGAGAGGTCCCTCTTGTAACGGGTGGAAGTGTGAAATTTCTCCCTTCTAAAATGATATTTTTTTTTACCCCAAAAATTTGTAAAAAATATAAGGAGTAATTGGTGAAAATTGGGTGAAAATCGGACCAACCGTTCGGCCGCAGCAAATTTTTTAAAATTTCAAACAGACATATCTCCGCCATTTTTTCGAAATTCAAAAATCGCCCTCGCTTCTTCCTGTTCACCGGCTAAAGAAAGTGTGAAAATTCGGTGAAAATCGGTTGAAAACTGTGGCCGTAAAGTGTTCTGGAAAACAATGCTACGGCCGGACGGTACCACAGACAAAGTTGAGATCGGTATAGATCCATATTCGAATTTAACCTACACAAAAACCCGGCATGGAGGGTATCACAATAACTTCTTTAAGGAATTTAAAAACATAGCAAAAAAAAGTTTTAGCCACTTTCAATAAAGAAAACCCCTTTTCAACCAGATTTTCAGGAGTTTTCCTTGTATTTGAACAAGAAACCCTCAATTACAAAATTTTCTAGCGTTTCCCACGGTTTTCATTGCCTAGAAACTCTTCTTCTATAGGTTTTGAGCTTTGACGATCTTATTCGTCCTAAAAAAATCATTTTCTGACGGATTTACTATCTTCACTCGTAAGGCATAGAAACTTTTTTGCTGTTTCGGGCAACAAACTCCCTTTTTACGAGCTTTCTGGGCCTACCATACCTCTTTCGCCGCGGATAACTCTTTTTTTCCCCAAATTTTCCGGAGTTTTCATCGGTTTTTGAACCTAAGAATCCCTAATTACAAAGGTTTCCAAAGTTTTTTTTCGGTTTTATGGCCAAAAACGTTTTTTTTTTTTTTTTTTTTTTTTTTATGGCCAAAAACGCTTTTTTTTTTTCGGTTTTATGGCCAAAAGACGCCTTTTTTACCAGGTTTTCGGCTTTATCGAACGCCAGCGACTTCCCAAATTTTCTTTCCCCTTATGAACCGATAATTTTCAAAAATGAGACCCCCAGATTTGAAAATGTGTCACGTAGGTGTAAAATTGGCACTCTCCCTTTAATTAAAGCGTCCAATAGAGGTAGAAGGACGAGGGGAAATGGGATGGAGGGCACATTATAATAAAACCTGAAATTGTCTGTCTTCCCCTTTGTACTCCTCGAAGCCGTAATTAATTTGACATTAAGATAGACGAACGCTTTTAATTACAAGTTAATTATAAATTATGAAAACTAACATATTTTTATAAAAAAGTTTCATAATTGATGATGTTCTCGATAGACAAAATTAATTAGAATGCCCTGAAGAAAAGGGCAAATATCATGGGTTTTCACCCATTGTTTTCTACGGTCTGTCCCTTGTAGATACAAGGACAATGCATGTCCTACAGTCTGTTACACCATTCCCTGTAGACTTCGACATTGTCTTTGCCCTTATTTAATGGCATTTCTTTTAGAATCAGGGAAAAAAAAGGTTGAATCAACGGTTTTCGAATGTAATGTTACTTCAGTCACTGTTGCCAATTTCTCATCAAATTTCGACCTTTTTTTACCCCATTTTAAGAAGCTTTAAATTTTTTTTGGCCGAAAAACACGCTTTCCACAGAATTTTCGTCTTTTTTTTTCATGTTCTTTTGCAAAGAAACACCCTTCCAAATTTTTGAGCGCTTTTCCTTAGTTATATTGGCCATGAAACCATTTTTAGTAAGATTAACCTGAAATAATAACTTTTTAACTTCCTAAAAGAAGTTATTGTGATACCCTCGACGTCGGGTTTTTGGGTCTTGCAGACCCCGGAGGGTCAAATCAAATATTGATCTTTACTGATCTCAACTTTGTCTGTGGTGCCGGCCAGCCGTAGTTTTTTGCGGAACACTTTAGGGCCACAGTTTTCAACCGATTTTCACCAAATTCTCACCAATTACTTCTTATATTTTTTTCGAATTTTGGGTGTAAAAAAATTATCATTATATAAACATTAATTATCATTTTAGTAGGGAGAAATTTCATACTTCCACCCATTACTAGAGGGACCTCTCTTGGGCGAAAATCCCATTATTTCTACCTTGATACATAGAAAAATTTTCGAAAAAAAAAAAGAAAACTTAGATAATTGTTCGAAAAAATTTTCGAATATCCGACTTGGACAATTTTTCGGAAAAAAAACTATTATTAATTTTTTAATAATTTAATTTTTTAATAATTTTTTAAAGAAAACAAAATTTTCCCCGTTATTCCCATCCTTTATACTTCCCATCCCTTATACTTTCCATCCTTTATACTTCCCATCCTTTATACTTCCCATCCTTTATACTTCCCATCCTTTATACTTCCCATCCTTTATACTTCCCATCCTTTATACTTCCCATCCTTTATACTTCCCCCTCCGTTATAAAAAAAAGAAAACTTTTCGAATGTTGTACTATTAAAAAAATTTTTTTAAAGAAAAATTCCCCCCGTTATACTTCCCATCCTTTATACTTCCCATCCTATATACTTCCCATCCTTTATACTTCCCATCCTTTATACTTCCCATCCTTTATACTTCACATCCTTTATACTTCCCATCCTTTATACTTCCCATCCTTTATACTTCCCCCTCCGTTATAAAAAAAAAGAAAACTTTTCGAATGTTGTACTAATAAAAAAAATTTTTTAAAGAAAAAATTCCCCCCGTTATACTTCCCATCCTTTATACTTCCCATCCTTTATACTTCCCATCCTATATACTTCCCATCCTTTATACTTCCATCCATTATACATTCCAGCCATTATACTTCCCATCCATTATACATTCCAGCCATTATACTTCCCATCCATTATACTTCCCATCCATTATACTTCCCATCCTTTATACTTCCCCCTCCGTTATAAAAAAAAAGAAAACTTTTCGAATGTTGTACTATTAAAAAATTTTTTTAAAGAAAAATTCCCCCCCCCCTTATACTTCCCATCCTTTATACTTTCCATCCATTATACTTCCCATCCTTTATACTTCCGATACTTAGACTTCCCATCCTTTATACTTCTTTTATATTCTTTTATCCCCCTCTGTTATACTTCCCCCTCCGTGATACTTCCCCTCCTCTATATTTCCCCTCCTTTTTATTGCCTCCTCCGATATACTTCCCTTCCTTTGTACTGCCTCCTCCGTTATACTTCCCCCTCCTATATTATTACTTCTCTTTAAGGAAGTTTTCGTTGAAAGCCTCTTCAAACCAGTACTTTACTCAGATTCCGGTTGTTTTTGTCTAACTTTTGCGGGTTTTTTTGGCCTAAAAATAATAAAATATAAACCTTTCCCCAGAATTTCCGTCGTTTCCACAGGTTTTTTAAGAGAAAAAACACCCTTTATGAGATTGATTATGGTCAAGAAACGCCAATTAAACCAAAATTTCAAGAAGCACGAAAAGTCATGAAACCTCTTTTTTCCCCTGATAACATTTCGTCCGCAACTTTAGATAAATATGTTTTGACGTTTCCCAATTTCGATTGTTCAAAAATGTAGAAAATTGGTAAAGGGTGGGATATACAAAGGAAACGTCGATTTCCTGACATCTCGAAAGCCATGGAAATCAATCTAGACTCCGGAAATCGTATCTACAACAAGAAAATTGAAATTTTCTTCAAAAATGACGTTCGAAAAAAATCTTTATACAAGAGTCTGAACCAGGTATCGACGGGAACTTCCTCAAAGTGGAGCAATCATTTTGCATACCTTACATTTTTTTTTTCATTATTAAGGCAGAAAAAATGAATATTTTCGCCTAGGCCTTGCGGAACGAGCGAGAACATACCTTTCTCCCTACCATATTTTTTGAGGCAATTTTTTTTCCATATGAGGCTCTCCGGGTACGAAGGGCGAACTCAACATCGGACAATTTTTTTTTTTCATTTTCAGATTCTAGACCTCTTAGTGAATACTCCCATATATTTTTATGTTGAGTTCGCCCTTTTTTCCCCTTTAAATACGTAAAAACCGATATGCGGCAAAGCGATATCCGAGCGGGTACGAAGGGCGAACTCCACATCCTAGTCCACAACCCCCACTCCTTTTCCCATTCCAGGGCATTTCTGTTGAGTTCGCCCGTAACATAAAACTTTAAAATGCGAATATCTCGAAACTACGTTTTGTTGAGTTCGCCCTTCGTACCCGGAGCGACTCATATCTCCTCCACTTTTGAGAATTCGAAACATGTAGGGTTTCACAATACCTAAATTTTCTTTGAGAAAGAAAAAACAAGATCCCCAAGTCAATTCTAAAGTGACTACAAACGTTTTCAATATAAATTAGTGTATAATAAATAATTGATGATATGCTAATCTTCAAATTTGTGACCCAGAAACTTTAAAGGTGCTTTAACGACCTCATTTTCCTTGGCTTTAGAAACTCCATTATTGAAACAGAATTCAAATAAGTGTTTAAAATTTATTTTTCCCTTTTAAACAATTTATGAACAAGATTTTTCTTGTAAGCGAGGAAGAAAAACCTTTTTTAATTAAAATTTGCGCTGAAAAATAATAATTAAAATAATAACTAATATTATGAAGTTTAGAAGCTGTTATGAATATTGATGCGGTGTTTAACGGTGGTTGAAATTTCCATAAAATATAAAGCAATTACTAAGTATATAAACTGAGATTAGTTGAGAAAAGACTTTTCGTAGAGGTTCTCAAAAGCATGAGTTTCCAGGGGGGAAATTTGCATTGTCGTATTTACATTTAGGCTTTTAAATTATATTTTAAAAATAAATTATTAGGAAAGGCGTGAACGTGTTGACAAGTCCCCAGTGAATAAATACCGTAAGGGCTTTGGAAGTAATCAACAAAAGCCAAAAACCTTTTCGCCTTTTGAACCGCCTCGCAAATAGGGTCGCGGAAATATGTCGAGAGAATCTCACGGGAAAACGAACTCAAACCAACGTTTTGAGCCTTTTGTACCGTTTTGTAATATAATTTTATATACGACATACGCTTTTTCTCTTGTATCGATTTTTCCCGCAGACTTTCTGGTTTTTCATTCCGGAAAAATACAGCAGAAACAAAATAAAAGTATGGTTTGAAGAGCTTCCAACGAAAACTTCCTTAACGAGAAGTAACAATATAGGAGGGGGAAGTATAACGGAGGGGACGTACAACGGAGGGGAAGTATAACGGAGGGAAAGTATAACGGAGGGGGAATTTTTTTTTTAATTTTCCGATTTTTTTTTGAAAATTTTCCAGGTTTTCTTTTTTAAAGCGCTTTTTTTTTTCGAAAAATTTTCCAAGTTTTCTTTTTTTTGAAAAATTTTTTAAGTGTCAAGGTAGAAATAATGGCTCTTTGGCCCACGGATGTGCCTCTCGTAAAGTGTAGAAGTATGAAATTTCTCCCTACTAAAAAAATAATAATTAAAAAGTGGCAATTTTTTCACCAAAAATTCTTAAAAATTATAAGGAGTAATTGGTGAAAATTTGGTGAACCAACAATCGGCCGCAGCGGATTTTTTAAAATTTCAAACAGACATATCTCCGCCATTTTTTGGAAATTCAAAAATCGCCCTCCTTACATTCTTCTTCACCGGCTAAAGAAATTTGTATGAAAATTTGGTGAAAATCGGTTGAAAACTGTGGCAGAAATGTGTTCCGGAAAATGCTACGTCCGGACGGCACCACAGACAATGTTAAGATCGGTAAAGGTCGATTTGACCCTCCGGGGTCTCGAAGACCCTTCCCCAAAAACCCGACATGGAGGGTATCACAATAACTTCTTTAAGGAACTTAATATTGGGGTAGAGCCCAGAATCAAGGGAAAAAAATTAAAGGCTTCGCCCAGCCAGGCCAAAAGAAATGGGCTCAAACAGCCTAAATTTCGCCCTACTATCAAACAAAAATTTAATTAAAAAAACAGCAATGGAGGGTAATACAATAACTTACTGTTAGTAAGTTGAAAGGTAGTACATGGCAAAAGACTCGCTTATTAAATCTCCAGTTATTAAATCTAAAGGCTTAAGCTCGGATTTTCGGACGTTCAATTTCCGACGTCTGATCCTCGAAAGTGCAGAGTCACCTATTCCGTAACCACCTACATATTCATGTTTGAGTGGGAAGGAGGTTTTTGCATTGTAAATTTTTAAGAAGATAAAACGGAAAAGCTCTTGGAAAGAGAAAGCCTCTAAACGTTTTTTCATAGGGAGAAACTTCTTGATTAACCCATAAAATATGAGGCCTTTTTTTCGTTACTTCCGCTCTACTGAAGAACTTATCTCAGAAAATTGGATAAAATAAAATCTACGGTTAGTTTTTTTACCTCCAAAATTTCTGAATTTCCAAGGGGGATAAAAGATGAGTTTAATTAAGAATAAAGACGTCTCTACACGTTTTGAGGTCTGTGGTCTTTGAGTTTTCCTAAGGGTCAATCGATGTTTGTTAGCGAAGGCTGAAAAAGGGTTTTCCCTTACTAAAACTCCTATACGAATCCTCTCGTTATATTTTCCTCTACCCTTAAAACAAAATGTATTCTTTTTCTTTATCATATTTTTTTATCCGGAAAATCTACTGAAAATATTCGGTGAAGGTTAGACCGTCAGGTCTAATCAAGGTTTAATGACCCATTTCCAAAAACCGTCTTTCGAGGGTATCACATTAACATTCATTTCACAAACTGAAAAAAGATTTAAAAAGAGGTGGGCCCAATGAAGGGAATTTGGAACCCGGGCCACCAGCGCTTTTTCTCCAGAGCCAAAAATTTACAATTTTTCAATATACTGTAGCGCCTATTTCCACAGTCCAAATCTCAACTTTTTATAGCGTATTTGGCAGAAAATTTTGTAAACTTTAATTTTGTACAAAGTAGCTTCGAAAAACGCTTATTTCCGGAGATATAAGCAAAAAACGGGAAAAAGTCGACATTTTCGAACTTTTCATGGGGGTTCAATGAAAGTTGATAACAAAAACTTAATGAATAAATGATAAAAAAATAATACCCTATTACATTAGAAAACTAATAAAAAGTGAAGAAGTACCTAATTCAAAATAGATTAAAGTCGTTGAAGTTTTCCCGTGTTATTGGAACGGTTATTATGTCTTCTATTTTCTTAAGAAAAAGAAAAAATTCTCTAAGCCACAGGATCCTATTAACCTCGGCCAATGATTTAAGCATCTTCATAGGATAGACAAGTTATTAAAAAATTAAAATGTTGACTAGTTTTAAACCTTAATTATCTAGTCGGAGAGGATTTAATTATAAAAAGTTGATTAATCTTGATTTTTTTAAAAATTGAGTTTATAAATTAATAGGTTATCACTTTTAACCTTAAAATAATTAGGATTTTTAAAATTTCCTTTCTCTCAAGGTGTCCTTGGAAATCCTTCTACTTCGTATTTATAAACCTCCCTTGAAATGATCTGTTCTTTCAAATAAAAGGAATCCTTACGATTTCTCTACGTTATTCAAGGAGTCCTCGAACGGAGGGCTCTCATTGGCTGAGGATAACAAGATTCTTGACACTCACTTAACACCTTGCTTAAGTAAGGGATAGAGATGTTCAAGGTATCCTTTTAAAAAATGTCAAATTATAGCGTTTTTCCATATGAACATTTTTGACAACTTTAAAAAATGTCAAATTATAGGGTTTTTCCATATGACCATTTTGACAACTTTAAAAAATGTCAAATTATAGCGTTTTTCCATATAACCATTTTTGAAACTTTAAAAATGTCAAATTATAGCGTTTTTCCATATAACCATTTTTGACAACTTTGACAAGTTTCAAGTTTTTTTGAGTATACAGTTTTGTACGACGTATCAAAAATGCGGGCTTAGCATAACTGTAGCCCCTGGCATCTACAAAACTTATGAGACCAGTATGTACGGACTCAGTCGGATTATTAGTTCTCCCGCAGCATTGACATCTGCCACATTTCCCCATTTTTCGCCCCCCCCCCCCCCCCCCGGGATCTGGTTCTAATAGGCCAAAACTTTTATAGTGAATGAAGTAGGAAATTTTTTCAACTTTAATTTCGTAATCTTCGAAAAACGCTTATTTTCCGAGATAAAAGCAAAAAAATAGAAAAAAACGACGAAATTTTTATGAAATTTATTCGTAAATTCTAGAACTATCAGATTTATTAAAAAGGTCAGTTTTGTCCCCCTAGGCAGCGGACGCTGCATTATAATTATGAAACATCAGTTTTTAATTTGAAATTTTTTAAATTGAAACTGACACATTTTATACTTTGTAAGCATAAAAACGACCTCTGAAAACAACGGAGAGGATTTAATTAAAAATCATTGTTTTATCCTTTTTCCTTCGACATTAAAGACCTTTCAAATAAATACCTAAATTATAAAAAAAGCGGGTGCAAAAGAGCACAAGAGCCTTTTTATCCCAGTAGTTTATGCGCAACTGTTCAAAGTAAATTTACCAACCAGATGGCCCATTTCTCCCATACGGTCCTCCCACAAACAAAGAGAAAAAATCCTATTATGATATTCTTTTAGAGAATTTTTTAAACTTTTTCAGGATGTTTTATTTATTTCTTTTCTGGGGCGAAGCAATATATAACTGTCATACTCTGGCATTTTTTACAGTTCATGACATGATAGGATTAACCGATTTTTTATTGTATACTTCTGTGTAACCGATTAATCTTATCAGTCCTTCATGACCATGGTTTAAATAATCATAATCATAAATTATGATTAGATTTATCATCATCCATTTACTAATTTAGTTAGGTACTTTAAAAAATTGAGACATTTTTTTTACCTTGATAAATGCTGTTGTTAGGACGGTGGCGGGAGTACGACTGATTTGTACACCGTTTTCCACGGCTGAAAGGAACCCACCCGCCTCCCTGACTGAAAGCCTCCCCAACCCAGTTAGGAAGGGGTATCCCACCCGCGAGGAGAATGAGAGCATCCACCCCAAAACAACCCAGCTCCTATTTTCTACGTAGAGCCGGACCGGCAAGATTTCCCCTTCATTATACGAATTTACATTTTATTATTCCGTTAGGATTTTGTTTTTCTGGTTTAATTAAATTTGTCAAAAGAAAGTTATTGTATTACCCTCCATGTACGGTTTTTGGGGAGACTGGGATACCCCGTCGGGTCAATTTGAGCGGTGATTTTATTACGCAGTAGGATTTTCTTTCCTAGTTAATTAACTTCGCGAGAAAGAACTTTATTGCATTTCCCTCCACATACGGTTTTTGGGAGGGGGGTCTGGGATACCCCGTAGGGTCAACTAAGCTAGAGATTTTACGAAGTAAGGAATTTTTCTAGTTCAATCGAGTTTCTTAAAAGAAAGTTACAGTATTACCCTCAATGTACTTGAACATGGACATACACTAACATACATTATAGCTGCTGCTGCTGCCGCTGTCTCTGCAGTCACTGTCACAGCCACAGTCGCTGTCATTGTCTTTGCTACAACTGTCGCTGCAGTCTCTGTCACTGCAGCAGTCGCTGCTACTACTGTCGCTTCAGTCTCTGTCACTGCCACAGTCACTGTCATTGTCGTTGCTACTAATGTCGCTGCAGTCTCTGTCACCCCCACAGCCACTGTCGCTGCAGTCTCTGTCACTGCCAAAGTCGTTGTCATTGCCGATAGAAATACTATAGAAATACGATAGAAAAGAAAGTTATAGTATTACCCTCAATGTACTTGAACATGGACATACACTAACATACATTACAGCTGCTGCTGCCGCTGTCTCTGCAGTCACTGTCACTGCCACAGTTGCTGTCATTGTCGTTGCTACAGCTGTCGCTGCATTCTCTGTCACTGCACCAGTCGCTGCTACTACTGTCGCTTCAGTCTCTGTCACTGCCACAGTCACTGTCTCTTCAGTCTCTGTCACTGCCACAATCACTGTCATTGTCGTTGCTACTAATGTCGCTGCAGTCTCTGTCACTGCCACGGCCACTGTCGCTGTAGTCTCTGTCACTGCCAAAGTCGTTGTCATTGTCGATAGAAATACTATAGAAATACGATAGAAAAGAAAGTTATAGTATTACCCTCAATGTACTTGAACATGGACATACACTAACATACATTACAGCTGCTGCTGCCGCTGTCTCTGCAGTCACTGTCACTGACACAGTTGCTGTCGTTGTCGTTGCTACAACTGTCGCTGCAGTCTCTGTCACTGCCACAGTCACTGTCGCTTCCGTCTCTGTTACTGCCGCAGTCACTGTCTCTTCAGTCTCTGTCACTGCCACAATCACTGTCATTGTCGTTGCTACTAATGTCGCTGCAGTCTCTGTCACTGCCACAGCCACTGTCGCTGCAGTATCTGTCACTGCCAAAGTCGCTGTCATTGTCGATGCTACTACTGTCGCTTCAGTCTCTGTCACTGTCACTGCCAAAGTCGCTGTCATTGTCGCTGCTACTACTGTCGCTTCAGTCTCTGTCACTGTCACTGAAACAGTCGCTGTCATTGTTACAGCCACAGTCACTGTCGCTACAGTCTCTGTCATTGTCGCTGCTACTACTGTCGCTGCAGTCTCTGTCACTACCACAGTCACTGTCATTGTCACGGCCACAGTCACTGTGGCTAGTACTACTGTCGCTGCAGTCTCTGTCACTGAAACAGTCGCTGTCATTGTCACTGCCACAGTCACTGTCATTGTCACTGCCACAGTCACTTTCGCTGCAGTCTCTGTCATTGTCGCTGCAGTAACTGTCACTGGAACAGGCTCAATCACTTAAGTCACTGTCACAGTCACTGTCGCTGCTGCCACAGTCTCTGTCACTATCCTCTGCCACTGCAGTCATTCATCATCAGTCATTCGGCCAAAAGAGAGTCCGGAAAGCGTTTCAAGGTCGCCATCTCTCTCAACCCCGACCTTAATATTATAATAATCGCTTTCCCAAGTTTAGTCAGATCGATAATTTTTATTCGGAAGGCTCCAAAACATTCTAATTAACCTGACAACTTGTCCAACACAGAAGTCTAGAGAACAGGGCTAGTTATTAGTTATATAGAGGTGGTGGATGAATTTTCCTCCCTTCCCCAACGCCTTCCTTTCCTCCATTCTCAACAACTTCGCTAATTGCATTGTTCGAAAAGCGCTTTGAAAGTTGCCAACTTTAAATTTTCATCTTAATAACAATAAGTTATATAGTTCTAACAATATTTCGAAAGTACAAAAGATTTATTCAAGATCCCTGCATAAATTGATAAAGGTTAACGACCCCATTATTTTCAGAATCATATTTAATATTTCATTAATATTGATTTTAGACGGGGATTTTCAGTCACTGCAATTGCCACTGTCAATGTCAATGCTATTACTGTCACTACCACTGCCACTGTCAATGCTATGTAGCTGTCATTGTCACTGCCACAGTCGCTGTCATTGTCGCAGCTACTACTGTCGCTTCTGTCTCTGTCACAGTCTCTATCGGCGCAGTCTCAGTCCCTAAAACATTCACTGTTATTGTCACTGCCACAGTCACTGTCGCTGCAGTAGCTGTCACTGTCGCCGCTTCCACTGCCACTACGGTCACATTCACTGCCACAGTCACTGTCATTGTCGCCGCAGTCACTCTCACTATTACTGTCGAATGTCACGATGAGTCTTCCCTTCGAATCCTTATTACGCAGATTTTATTTTCAGAATCATATTTAATATTACATTAATATTGATTTTAGACGGGGATTTTCAGTCACTGCAATTGCCACTGTCAATGTCAATGCTATGCGACTGTCACTACCACTGCCACTGTCAATGTTATGTAGCTGTCATTGTCACTGCCACAGTCACTGTCATTGTTACTGCCACAGTCACTGTCATTGTCACTGCCACAGTCACTGTCATTGTCACTGCCGATGCAGTCTCTGTCACTAAAACAGTCACTGTTATTGTCACTGCCACAGTCACTGTCGCTGCAGTCTATGTCACTACCACAGTCGCTTTCATTGTCGCAGCTACTACTGTCGCTTCTGTCTCTGTCACTGCCACAGTCTCTATCGGCGCAGTCTCTGTCACTAAAACATTCACTGTTATTGTCACTGCCACAGTCACTGTCATTGTCACTGCCACAGTCACTGTCATTGTCACTGCCACAGTCACTGTCATTGTCACTGCCGATGCAGTCTCTGTCACTAAACATTCACTGTTATTGTCACTGCCACAGTCACTGTCGCTGCAGTAACTGTCACTGTCGCCGCTTCCACTGCCGCTACGGACATATTCACTGCCACAGTCACTGTCATTGTCGCCGCAGTCACTGTCACTATTACTGTCAATGTCCCTTCGAATCCTTATTACGCAGAATATCTTTACTAGAAAAATTCCTGGCCATTTTAAAATATCCAGACTGTCTAATCAAATTTGTTGCTCCCAGCTGTTCAAAAACTTAACGTTCAAATCAATTACCGTTTTTATCCCAAATGAGCGGTGTTGGGAATTCGTGGTTTTTCCTGTAAAGGTTCTAATTAAGTACCAGAGCCGCTTATCAGATTTCAACCGATTAATCAGTCTAATAAGATAAAAGCGCTAAAAGACCTTAGTGTTGTTTTCTGTGGGTTTTGTGGAAAACTATCAGGCAAGGACGTTCCGTTGTAAATAAGCAGATTCTGCGAAAACTTCCATAATCGGTAGATTCAAAGAAACCTCAGGGACTGCTTTATTTTCAGAATAAAAACATTATAAAATATAAATCATTTTCATATTTGCTGCGTTGTGCTTAGTGGAGTTGCATTCGTTGACAGCAAAATGTTTTTAATTACGATGGATCCATTTGAACAAATATTATCATATATGTAAACGCCCCGGCTAACATCTATAACAAAATGTAGGACTTAAAATTGATAATATTCCTTAAGGGTCCGTTATACCACGCTCTTTTCTTTGAAGTTTGCTCCAATTTTGCAAGAAAACTGTTGGTTTTTAAATTTTTTTTCATTTTGACTTGGTTTTAGAATACATTTATGTATTTACATATTTTAAAAAATACTTTTTCAAAAATTTTTAAAAAACGTCAATTTTTGAATGATTTTTATGGTTAAATTAAAAAATTCGATAAAACTAGTTTGTATTAATATTTATGAGGGATTAATGAAGCTAAATGCCATAAAAGTTTTTTCATAACCACGGTCAATTTTGTGTAAATTGGGAGCAAAATAAAAACTTCGATAAAATTACGGTTTTTTGTTTAGCTCCGATTGTTTCTTTGCAGCACAAAAAAGAACATATTTTAAAAACTAGCAGTTTTCTCGCAAAATTGGAGCAAAACTTCTAGGAAAAAATGAGCCTTAAAGAATCCTCGAATGGAGGGCTCTCATTGGCTAATGCTTACCCCCAAACATACTTACTGAATGTGCCAGGGTGTTGTCTAACGGGAAGAATTCCAACGTAAATTGAATTTTCCTTTTCCGTATCAAATGAAGCTGCACATTTTCCTTTATGAAACGAGTAAAGACATTATTAAATTATAATTAAATACGTTATTTACATTATAGAGAAACTCTCCGGACGGTTCGTTAACGTAATGTACGTAGACCTGTCTTGAAAATTCGTTTGCCTAAACAAATTAGAATTTCATTATTATTTGCATAGAAGAAAAGAAAACTTTATAGTTCAACCGTGCAGGAAACTTGCAGAAAATTTTTTAGGAAGAAAAATGGACGGTCTGCCGGAGAGATGCCTCTGTCGGCTGTGGTGAACGTCTCATATTTTTTCCCTAGGCCAAAAAGGGTGAGTCGAAGATGCTTCAAGGACATTCGAATCATTTTCTTCCGATTCGACTCACCCCTCTCAATTACAAAGACAAAAGTCCCGATTTACCTCATTCTGCACACGCTGAGTAGTAACCGTCAGATCCCTCAGATTCCAAAGCCAGCTCATAAAAATCATAACATAAGGTGAAAAATTTGTCCAGTCGTTCATCCGTCGTATCCACCAAGAAAGCGTAACCAGTGAAAACGTCAGGTTCAGAAAAACAACCGTAACCACTACCAACATAACCGATTTGAACTCCGCGCATAATTGACACGCGATATCGCAAACTTTTTCCTCGACCAACAACAACATTTCGATTTTCTCCCTCTTCCCCTCATAACTTTCAGAGTTCCATACCTTTTGTAATGAAATCCTCAAATGCACCAAACATTCTTCTGCGTAATACAAAAAAAACGTTCATCTGCATGATTATTAAATTTATATGTACGATCGGCATTGAAAACGATAGACCGAAAATAATCAGACGAAATACTGCAAATTTTTCATAAGAATGAATATATGCTCCTATACTCCTTATTAGCCATATAGAAATTAAAGAAAAAATAAATATAAATTTGAGGACTAAATTAAATAATATATTTTTTCTGTAAATAAACTTCATTCCTAGTTTCTTCAAGGAGGTTTCTGCGAGGTTGAACTTTCGTACAAGAATTTTAGTTTGTTTTCTGTGCTTTTTGATGAGGAGAAAAAAGATAATTATAGTACAGAGAAGTGATGAGGTGCAAAAACAGTAGTAAAGTTTGAAAATAAATTCGGCGAATTTGCCTCCTGAAGGGGTTGTATCGCTTGACCATGAGTAGACGTAAATGAACAAATATAAAATGAAAGGCTGCGTGGATAAAAAGTAAAAATAAATTGATTTCCCCTTTTATAAAAGGGTGAAGGCCTAGAAGACGACTCAGTTGGAAAACTGGATTAATCGCTTTCGAAATTCCTTCATTTATTTTTAAAAACTGTACCGACATTTTTCTCCCGACTCACCCTCGCGACTGAAATAAACCCAATAACTTTTTTTTTTAAAGGTATCGATTTAAAAAAAAAGTCCGATGGACAAGAAATCAATATATTATAAAATAATTATGAAAAAGGCCTTTTTTTAAGGCCTACTTTGGCTTGTAAATTGTTTTTGTCGCCTGCACTTTGTCAGCAAAATCAGCTAAAAAGTGGGTTTTTCCGACCAACAGACTGTATGACGCCCAAAAGAAATCTGTTCAATAGAAGGTTTTTAGGTAAAAATTACTTTCTAAAAAATCTGAAGAGAACTTCAGAAAATTTAGAAACGGGGGTTTCTTGGTCGAAAAACTGAGAGAAACTGGGATTTCTCGGTAGAAGAACAGAGAGTTAATGTGGGGGGGGGGGGGGGGGTTCTCGGTCAAAAACTGAGAGAAACTGGGGGTTTCTCGGTAGAAGAACAAAGAAAAACTGTGGTTTCTCGGTAAAAGAACAGAGAGTTAATGTGGGGGGGGGGGTCTCGGTCGAAAAACTGAGAGAAACTGGGATTTCTCGGTAGAAAAACAGAGAGATCTCAATAGAAGAACAGAGAGAAACTCGGGGTTTGTCGGTCGAAAAACAGAGAGATACTGATGGGGGGGGGGGGATTCTCGGACGAAAAACGGAGAGAAACTGCGGGCTTTTCGGTAGAAGAACAGAGAGTTAATGTGGGGGGGGGGGGGGGGTTCTCGGTCAAAAACTGAGAGAAACTGGGGGTTTCTCGGTAGAAGAACAAAGAAAAACTGTGGTTTCTCGGTAAAAGAACAGAGAGTTAATGTGGGGGGGGGGGGGGGTTCTCGGTCGAAAAACTGAGAGAAACTGGGATTTCTCGGTAGAAAAACAGAGAGATCTCAATAGAAGAACAGAGAGAAACTCGGGGTTTGTCGGTCGAAAAACAGAGAGATACTGATGGGAGGGGGGGGGGGGGGGATTCTCGGACGAAAAACGGAGAGAAACTGCGGGCTTTTCGGTAGAAGAACAGAGAGTTAATGTGGGGGGGGGGGGTTTCTCGATCAAAAACTGAGAGAAACTGGGGGTTTCTCGGTAGAAGAACAGAGAAAAACTGTGGTTTCTCGGTATAAGAACAGAGAGAAAATGGGGTTTCTCGGTAGAAGAACAGAGAGAAAATGGGGTTTCTCGGTAGAAGAACAGAGAGATCTCAATAGAAGAACAGAGAGAAACTCGGGGTTTGTTGGTCGAAAAACAGAGAGATACTGTTGGGGGGGGGGGGGGGTTCTCGGTCGAAAAACGGAGAGAAACTGCGGATTTTTCGGTAGATGAACAGAGAGTTATGTGGGGGGGGAGGGTTTCTCGGTCAAAAACTGAGAGAAACTGGGGGTTTCTCGGTAGAAGAACAGAGAAAAACTGTGGTTTCTCGGTAAAAGAACAGAGAGAAAATGGGGTTTCTCGGTAGAAGAACAGAGAGATCTCAATAGAAGAACAGAGAGAAACTCGGGGTTTGTCGGTCGAAAAACAGAGATACTGATGGGAGGGGGGGTTCACGGACGAAAAACGGGGAGAAACTGCGGGTTTTTCGGTAGAAGAACAGAGAGTTAATGTGGAAAGGGGGGGGGGGTTTCTCGGTCAAAAACTGAGAGAAACTGGGGGTTTCTCGGTAGAACAACTAAGAAAAACTGTGGTTTCTCGGTAAAAGAACATAGAGAAAATGGGTTTTCTCGGTAGAAGAACAGGGAGTTAATGGGGGGGGGTTCTCGTTCAAAAACTGAGAGAAACTGGGGGTTTCTCGGTAGAAGAACAGATAAAAACTGTGGTTTCTCGGTAGATGAACAGAGAGAAACTGGGGGTTTCTCGGTTGAAAGAAACTGAGAGAAACTGGGGGTTTCTGTTGTATATAAGCAGATTCTACGAATACTTCTAGAATCGGTATATTCAAAGGAAAGAAACGCCAGGGTCTACTTTATTTTCAGAATAAAAACAATATAAGTTATAAATTATTTTCATTTTTGCTGCGTTGTGCTTGGTGGAGTCCCATTCGTTGCCAACAAAATATTTTCAATTACAAATTTGATGGATCCATTTGAATAAATATTATCATATATGTGAACGCCCCGGCTAACATCTATAACAAAATGTATCACTTAATAGAATTGATAATATTCCTTAAGGGTCGGTTAGACCACGCTCTTAACTTTGAAGTTTGCTCCAATTTTGCACACAAAAAAACTGTAGCGTTTTAATTTTTTTTTTTTTTTAATTTCGACTTAGCGGAATACAGTTATTTAAATACTTGAATTCAAAAATTATAAAAATCTAGAAAGAAAAAAGTCAATTTTCTAATGATAATTTTTATGATTAAAATTAAAAAATTCGATAAAACTAGATTGTATTAAAATTTATGAAGGTTTAATGAAGTTAAGTGCTATAAAAGTTTTTTCATAACCACGGTTAATTTCTTGTAAATTGGGAGCAAATTCAACAACTTCAATAAAATTACGGTTTTTTAGTTTATTTTATTATTTCTCCTTGACTGCAGCACAATCAAAAGGAACAAATATTAAAAACTTGCGATTTTCTCGCAATATTGGAGCAAAACTTCAAAGAAAAAACTAGCCTTAAGGAATCCTCGAATAGAGAGCTCTCATTGGCTAATGCTTAAAACACTTACAGAATGTGCCAGGGTGTTGTCCAACGGGAAGAATTCCAACGTAAATTGAATTTTCCTTTTCCGAATCAAATGAAGCTGCACATTTTCCTTTATGAACGAGTAAAGACATTATTAAATTATATTTTTTTTTTTTTTTTTTTTTTATTTGTAATAACTATCATACAAGTTTTTACAATTTTTTGTTTGGGGTTCATAAACAGCATGAGAAAAATAAGAATGTATTACATACTTACATAAGAAAAAAAAAAAAAAAATAAATAAAAAGTACCTTCTTTGTAAAATTTAAGTAAAAATAAACGAACTGATAACCTTTAGAATTTGTGCATTTTGCATTGTTAGACATTTTAAAGCCAGACATCATATTTTTATATCAATGACAAGGTTAATGACAACAGAAATAAAAAAAAACCAGAGGTGACTGAGCAACCTATATCGAGTCAAAGAAGAGTTTGGCTTTAGAGGCCTCCAAAAAATCGTTGATTCCTCTGTGGATAGAGTTCGCTCCGCCCCCGAAAAATTCTACTACTCTGTCCAGGAAATCCTCCCCCAGGGTCTCCGCCCTCTCCCTAGATAGGTATGAGCACTCAAACAAAAGGTGATATTGAGTATTTCGAGTCGACCTCAAAGCATGTAGGGCAAATTTCACTCGCATTGAATCTTATTTTCTTTTTACCCATCACTAGTAGAAACCATTTTTCACACCCCAGGCGAATTTGACTAGCCAACCTTTTTTCTGAGAGTGATCCAGGTCCCATGAGGTGGTTGCCAGGACCCTTTCTTGATAACCGTCTTAACTCCGGGAAGAGTGTGTTGTACGTGGATTCCCTAATTCTTCTTAGATCTTCCCTAAATAAACTTTCCCCGTACTCCTCCAGAATGGATGCCAAGTCCGGGCCCACTTTGTCTAGCCCCTCCATCACTCGCTCTCGCCCAATGGTCCTTAATTCTGCCTCCAAAACCGAAACCAATGAAAGTTTATTCTACCTTTTTTATGAAGAGCCATAAGAGCGTCATAAATTGCTCGCGGTAGCCTGTCCTTTTCCATGTCCAGCAACCTTTCTCGATAGTTAAGCGCACGCTTCAGCAGATGTACCTTTATATCGTCGATTCCTAACTCATTGCGGACATAATGGTTTGGGGTACATTTTGGTAAAAACAATGACTGTTTGTAAAATTGGACCTGCAATCGTTCAGCCAAAGCCGCGTAGTTGAGTCCCCACAGTTCTGCCCCATACAAGAAGGTGGCCGAGACTGTGGCTTCAAAAAGTCTTTTCCACGAATCTACATTTGAGACCTGAAACTTATTAATGATACTCAATGTGTTTAACATGGCCGCTTGTCCCTTTCCCATGGCTGATTTTGCCTGCTCCAGAAATAGGCCTGAGGGTGACATCATAAAACCTAGGTAATTGAAATTTCTAACAACCTCCAAAATCTCGCCTTTGTAGAAAAACTTTAAGTTTGCTTTCAATCTACCGCCTTTTCTGAACACCATTATTTTGGTTTTGTGAGTGTTAACTGTCAGGCGATTAAGCTCACAGTAGGCTTCCAAGTGGACGAGTTTTTTCTGTAAATCAACCATAGTATCTCCGAATAAAGCGACATCATCTGCGTAGAACAGGGAAAGAACCTCAATAGAACCATTAACGTTAAGACCTCTTAGACCCTTGGACTTTAAATAATCGTCAAAATCCGCTACAAAGATAGCGAAGAGGATAGGTGATAAAATCTCTCCCTGGAGAACTCCTTCACCAACCTCGAAAAACTTGGTGTTTACACCACCATGCTGAACCGTGAATTTGGCTGATTCATACAGGGACGTAAGAATTCTAATAATTTTTGAGCTAAATCCCAGATTACTCAGTTTGGAAAAAAGTAGTCCGTGATTGACGCTATCGAAGGCCCTTTTAAAGTCCACGAAAGCCACATAAACTTTCCGAGCCGGAAGACGGGTGTTGATCAAACTACACCATGAAGAATAAACGCACAATCTATGCATGACCGACCTTTTCGGAAGCCATATTGGTTTTCCGGTAGAATATTTTTCTCCGCACAAAAGTTAAGAATACGACTATTTAGCGTTTGAGAGAAAATCTTGAAAATTGAGTTGACTAAAGCGATACCTCGATAATTACTGAGATTTTGATTATCCCCACTCTTGAAAACCAAAAAAAGTTTTATCATTCCCCACGGGCACGGAGCCCTTTCTGCCTTCATTATTTCATTGAACAGTAAGATAATTTTTTGCTTCCATTCCGAAGGAAGATTGACATAGAACTCGTATGGTATCAAATCCACCCCAGGAGCCTTTCCTTTTTCACATTTAGCCAGCGAGATTTCCAGTTCTTCCAGGGTGATGTCCCTGTCCAGCATCGCAACCCCACCACCAGACAGCTCCAAAAGAACTCGAGGTCCCACTCCAGAGGCAATCTGCTCATAAAAGCTTTCTAACTGCGTTCTTTGAAATCTAAAAGAAACCGATTTTCTGCCTCTCAAACCCCTTACACAGGACCAAAAATCAGTGGGATTTTTAACTTCTTCCAACTTCCGCAAGGTGTTCCCCCTGAGTTCTAGCCTTTTTCTCCGACAAAGGGTCCTGAAGTCCCCCCTCGCATCTAGGTAGTTCTGCAAGTATGTGCATCAAACCCACTTCTTTTGGCGCTTCGAAAAGCCTTTCTCATTTTGTACCGACTTGATCTACATTCCCCATCAAACCAACTTACGCCACGATTTAAACTACTCTTAATCTCTTTCGGGTCTTGATACATTGAGAGGGTCTTAGCTACCTTTTTTATGTTACCTAGAATGAGGTGGTAGATATCTTCAAGGGAATCTATGTTCTGAACCTTTGCTGTTGACTTAGCCAGTGTCCTGGAGTATTCCTTTTTCGCACCTTCCTGCCATGTATACTTTTCTGGTAAAAAGATTAGAGCGTTTTGATTGTAAATTGGAGGGGTACTCAGCTCTAGGGACAGGCAAATTGGCAGATGATCCGAGGCTAAAATTTCATCCGAGACCCAAAAGTCATTTAAAAAAGGCAAACAAGAAAAGTTGATCCAAACTAAATCGATTGTACTCTTTCCCCCATTCGAAAAACAGGTAAATTGTCCTGGGTGGTCTGAAGGCGATCTCCCATTGGTAACCATCCATCCCCTTGCGGCCAGAAATTCCACGAGCTTATCCCCTTTAGCCGAACTGACTCTATCCAGCGAGGCTCTCTCCCACTTTAACTTTGTACCAATGCACAAACTCTCCTCAACCTGCTCCAGGTTTCCAATTCGGCAGTTCCAGTCACCTCCAATCACAGTGGGCACATCAATGTAATCTACTGATAAGGTATCTAAGATTTCTACAAATTCATGAGAGTTAAAATCAGGCGAATTTGGAAAATAAACATTCCCAATCATTAATTTATAAGGCCTGGTAAAAAGAACAAAAAGCCATTCCCTACTCTTAAAAACAACCTCAGATTTGAAAGTGCTCTTACATAGTGTGAGGAGGCCCCCACTAGCTCTACCTCTTTGCTTTATTCTTTGGGCACAGACCGAGTGACATGTAAAGCTATTAAAAGGTGGTGGTAAGTTACTTGCTATGGTCTCCAGGAAAGTTTCCTGAATGCAAATCACATCAAAATTATCAGGATTCAAATAGTTACTTGCATTGAGAAGATTTGTCATGCCTCTAGAGTTCCAGAAAAGAACTTTGAGACCTCTGCTCCTATGCTGTGACGGTTCAGGCTTTGTATCGGAGTCCCTCGTAGTGTCGTAGTCCATCGTAGGATCGGCAAGTGTTGAACGGTGTCAATCGTAGGATCGATAGAGTCTTGGTCCGGGTCCGCGATGCTGAACGATGTCTGCGAGTCGTCAGGAATGTCCCTGTGGCTGTCTCTGCTTTCGGGTGGTGGGCAGCGCTCTGATGTCGTCAAGGGCTTCACATGTTCAAATCTGGTTGGGGGAGGCAAATTATCGATGGGATGTCCCTTTTTCAGGCTGTATATCGCTTCCGAAAAGTCACAGTTGAAAATCTTGTTGATTACCGGTATCCCGTTGGCATCATCACATCGGAGCCCTCTTCTGTTCCATGAAAATCTTACTTTTCCGATTTGGAGGGTGAAGCGGCTGATTTTTATCCGCTTAGTATTTTCCATTTTAAGTAAGAGTTTTTTCAGGCAGATAAGTTTCATCAAGGATCTACGCTGTGCCTTCGTGGCATAAGGATGGATACAAAGACCACTACCTTTTAAAAGTTTGGAGTGACGTAAGACTTGTTGGCGATCGGTCCAGTTCTTAAATTCCAACCTTATAAGGCTTTCCCTATTTCCTGTCGCTTTCTGGGGAGCCACCTCTAGGCCTAATTTTTCAACGATGAGTTTCGAGATCTGTGTCGTTAGGTCTTCATCAGGTACAGCGCTAAAACCTCTAAGGATAAGGGAGTTTTTCCACTTATCATAAGATGGGGATTCCAAAATACGCAGGCGTCTCAAACTCTTCTGTAATTGCGACTTTATGTGATTTATTTCGGTGCGCAGGGTAGCATATTCCACTCGAACAGTTTGCAATTCCTCTTTAAGAGCTATGAGGGGCTGAGGATCAACAAGATCGGAAATACTCGCTTTTAATTTCTCTATCTCACTCTTGATTTCCTCCATTTGGTTTGTAAGTTGAAGAATTATCTTTGATTCAAAAAAGAAACAGCGGAACGTGTCGAACTTTACGAATTTGTACCAGGATTTACGAAAAAGTGGTTAGAACGACGCGAGCTTCGAGATTATCAAATGTAAACAACACTGTGAACGTATATTATTCAATGATATTTCGTGCCGATGTAAACGTTTAAGACTAGCGACGATGATTTGGTGATGGATATTAAGCGATCTTGGAAAGATAAAGGTATCAAAGGACTTACGCCTTACGTTTACGTACTTAGAGCGGTACAAAAGTAAACAAACGATCTCGTCATCTCCGTCTTTCCTTCACTATTAGATTAACAAAGTCTGAAGCACTTTAAGACACTTTGAGTTCGTGAATTTTGAGAGTTTTAATGGTTAATGACGAAAAAGAAACAGAAAAAACTTCTAGATATTCGGCGAAAACACGAGGAGAGAGCTCCCTGCCAGGTTATCGAAGTAAACAACAAAAGTTTAAGTTTTTTTCTCGCACTTTTTCAAGTTTGAAGTCCGTTTCGGGTAAATTAAAGCACAAATTTCAAGTTGAGAACTTAATTTAGAATAAAACTACCGAGAAACTATGAAAAATTTAAGTTTAACAGTAGTGAAAATATGGGCCGACTAGATACTCTAGCGGCCGGACAAAGAACCTAAATTATATTTAAATATACGTTATTTACATTATAGAGAAACTCTCCGGACGGTTCGTTAACGTAATGTACGTAGACCTGTCTTGAAAATTCGTTTGCCTAAACAAATTAGAATTTCATTATTGTTTGCATAGAAGAAAAGATAAATTTATAGTTCAACCGTGCAGGAAACGTGCACAAAATTTTTTAGGTAGAAAAATGGACGGTCTGCCGGAGAGGTGCCCCTGTCGGCTGTGGTGAACGTCTCATATTGCTCCCTAGGCCAAAAAGGGTGAGTCGAAGATGCTTCAAGGTCGAATCTTCAGCCTTCGCCCGCTCTATTCGACTCACCCCTCTCAATTACAAAGACATTACCTCCCGATTTACCTCATTCTGCACACGCTGAGTTGTACAAGTCAGATCCCTCAGATTCCAAAGCCAGCTCATAAAAATCATAACATGAGGTGTAAAGTTGTCCATTCGTCCATCCTTTGTGTCCTCCAAGAAAGCGCGACCAGTGAAATCGTCAGGTTCAGAAAAACAACTGTAACCACTACCAACATAACCGATTTGAACTCCGCGCATAATTGACACGAGATATCGCAAACTTTTTCCTCGACCAACAACAACATTTCGATTTTCTCCCTCTTCCCCTCATAACTCTCAGAGTTCCATACCTTTGTAAAGAAATCCTCAAATGTACCAGACATTCTTCTGCGTAATACAAAAAAACGTTCATCTGCATGATTATTAAATTAATATGTACGATCGGCATTGAAAACGAAAGACCAAAAATAATCACACGAAATACCGCATCTTTTTCAAAAAAATGAATATATGCTCCTATACTCGTTATTAGCCATATAGAAATTAAAGAAAAAACAAATATAAATTTGAGGACTAAATTAAATAATATATTTTTTCTGTAAATAAACTTCATTCCTAGTTTCTTCAAGGAGGTTTCTGCAAGGTTGAACTTTCGTACAAGAATTTTAGTTTGTTTTCTGTGCTTTTTGATGAGAAGAAAAAAGATAATTATAGTACAGAAAAGAGATGAGGTGCAAAAACAGTAGTCAAGGTTGAAAATAAATTTGGTGAATTTGTCTGTTACTCTGGAGTTCTCTCTTGACCATATGAAGAGGTAAAGGGACAAATATATAAAATGAAATGCTGCGTGGACAAAAAGTAAAATAAATTGATTTTCCCTTTTATAAAAGGGTGAAGGCCAAGAAGACGACTCAGTTGGAAAACTGGCTTGGTCGCTTTCGAAATTCCTTCATTTATTTTTAAAAACTGTACCGCCATTTTTGTCCCGACTCACCCACGCTACTGAAATAAACCCAATAAATGTTTTAAAGATGTCGATTTAAAAACAAGTCCGGTGGACAAGAAATCAATATATTATAAAATAATATGAAAAAGGCATGTTTTTAAGGCCTACTTTGGCTTGTAAATTGTTTTTGTCGCCTGCACGTTGTCAGCAAAATCAGCTAAAAAGTGGGTTTTTCCGACCAAAAGACCGAAGAATGCAAAAAAAAAAAAAAAAACCCCTATTCAATAGAAGGTTTTTAGGTAAAAATATCTTCCTAAAAGAAACTGAAGAGAACTTCTTTAGAAATGGTGGTTTATCGGTCGAAAAACTGAGACAAACTTTGAGGGGGGGGGGGGAGGTTTCTCGGTCGAAAAACAGAGATAACTGGGGGTTTCTCGGTAGAAGAACAGAGAGAAACTGAAGGTTTCTCGGTCGAAACTGAGAGAAACTGGGGTTTCTCGGTCGAACTGAGAGAAACTGGGGTTTCTCGGTCGAAAAGTTGCGAGAAACTGGGGCTTCTCGTTCGAAAAACTGTGATAAACTGGGGGGGGGGGGGTTCTCGGTATAAGAACATAGAGAAACGGGGGTTTCTCGGAAGAAGAACAGAGAGAAACTGATAATTTCTTGGTCGAAAAACTAAGAGAAACTGGTGGTTTCTGTTGTAAATAAGCAGATCCTTCGAATACTTCCAGAATCGGTAGATTCAAAGGAAAGAAACTTCTGGGACTACTTTATTTTCAGAATAATAACAATATAAAATATAAATTATTTTCATTTTTGCTGCGTTGTGCATGGTGGAGTCCCATTCGTCGACAACAAAATATTTTTAATTACATATTTGATGGATCCAATTGAATAAATATTATCATATATGTAAACGCCCCGGCTAACATCTATAACAAAATGTATTACTTAATACAATAGATAAAATTCCTTAAGGGTCCGTTATACCACGCTCTTTTTCTTGAAGTTTTGCTTTAATTTTGCAAGAAAACTGTTGGTTTTAATTTTTTTTTTTTTTTTTTTGATTTGGCTTTGGAGATATTATACAAATGGTTGGATGCCCCACGGTTCCCGGAGACTAAGTAGGTCAAATCTAATATACCCGATGGCTCCCGCTTCTAGTAAGTCGACATACCCGATGGTTTCCGTGTTTATTTTGTAACGCAGGTATCAATGAAGGGATATAGAGCATTATATTAATACCTAGTTCCTTTAAAACAACAACAGCGATGTAACTAGGAACAGATTTTCATAAATTTTTTGTACTCTCAAAATGGCATTAGAAACAGTCAGCCGCTTCGGCAAAGAAGTACGTGTTTGAATAGCTTCGAACGAAAACTTCCTTAAAGAGAAGTAAAAATATACAAGGGGGAAGTATAAAGGAGGGGAAGTATAACGGAGGGGGAAGTATGAACATGAGAACTAGATTTTCAACAAACCAAAATGGCGACTAAAATTCACCACTGAACAGAAAACCGTCCACACCGATTGAACGCTTACCAACGCCTGCCTTGCATGTTCAAGCTTGTCGGAAATGGGGGGGGGGTGGATACTTTGCCAATTTTTTCGTAAAAAATCATCTATTTTTCTCATTTATTATTTTGTTGTTTATCAGGAGCGGTATGGTCATTGACGGTTGAAAAATTAGATGTTAGTCGAGCTTTCGAATAATATGTATTCATCATCAGGACCTTCAGTAATACAGACAAAAATTAATATAAATAATCAGAAATTTCAAAAATTATATAATAAAAGTTCATTTACTTCACCTCGATCTTTAGTTTATTTTCGTTAAAATTTAGCTTTAGATATTTTTCCTTCATGATTTTCCGTTTTACTCACATTGTTTGAAAAACATGGGCTGACTAGATCGATGTTATAATATTTCTCTAAGGATTAGATCACATTTTTTATTATAAAGTACTTCTATATCACAGGTCGTTATTACTTAAAATAATTTTAAAGAGTTCGAAATTATAAAATTTAAATAGATGGAAAGAAATCAGATTAAAAATTTAAAAACAACAACATAGACATAGAGAAGCTATCACAGACTAATTCCCGCTTTAATTTAAATTTAATAGCCCGTGGTAGATTGTGTTGACCCTAAGAGATCAGTTTGTTTATTGCAAGCGTTATTTTCCAGATATATATACATTTTTTCTTTAAACCTTCTACGACCCAAGTTTCCTTCTTTACACATAATCTTTGGTTCTTTTAAGTTAAACTTATGGTCCATTTCAATAGCATGCTGAGATAGACCCGTCCCATTTCTACTTTGATTACTACAGTCTAAACCATGTTGATATAATCGTTTTTTATCTTTTGCATTGTCTCCCCAATGTATGTGCAATTACAACCTTGGCCTTGGTCTCGGCCTTCACAGTTTAACTTGTAGACTACTCCGGATACATTTAATATGTTTTCTTGGTCTTTTAGTTTAGTATGCATGCATGACAATTTATTCTTATATTTAAAGGTGATTAGTGTTTCAGGTAACTTGGATTTAAATAGGAACTTCAATTTGTTCGAAATTTCAGGTACATAAGTGATGGAGTTATAAAAACATTTTCATTAAAATTAGGAACAATTTGGTTGACAGTAGTAGGAGAATTTTGGTTTGCGGTTGTCCTTTGGTATGAAGAAATCAAATTTAATATTAGGCTCTTAGGATAGTTGTTTAGTGATAATATGTTGATAATGGATTCTTTTGCTTTTTTCATTACCTCCATGCTACTCACTGAAAACACCCTCCTGATAAGGTTATTAGCGCAATTCATTTTGAGGGGAAAAGAATGTGAAGACCTAAAATCGAAATATCTCCCACTGTTCATAGCCTTGTTATACCACTCCGTTTTTAGGGTATTGTCAACCTTTCTAGTGATCCTAATATCTAAAAAAGTTAAGGAACCTAGTATTTCATTTTCTACAGTGAACTGAAGCTTAGGATGGTAGGAGTTGAAAATTTTTAATATTGGGTCTATTTTATCTTCAGGCAGGATTAGGAAGAGATCATCCACATATTTACAGAGACATTTAATTTTAAAAGGAATTTGAGCAATGGACCAATCGAGTAGGTCGTTCATCACAATGCTAGCCAGTAGTGGTGATAAGACACCTCCCATGGCTACTCCCTCGATTTGGAGATATGTTTGGCCCTTTGCTTGTAAATATCCTTTCATGCTTGTGAATATTAAAATTTCTAAAAACGTTTCAATTGGTAGTCCTATCTCATCCTTAAATTCAGTCCATTTTGGTTGACTATATACATTATGACATTTAGAGGAACATTGGTAAACAAGGACTGGACATCAACGAGACTAATCTTTCATCATTTTCTAAGACAATGGAATCAATTTTTTGTTTAAAATCAATCGAATTTTTGACGTCAAATTTGGACAACTGAAGGAAAGTATTCAGTTTTGGCTTAAACCATTTAGATAGATTTTCAAAAGGTGATTGGTTGTTAGATACTATGGGCCGAAGAGGTAGATTTGGTTTGTGCACTTTGGGAAGACCATATAATTTAGGCGCGATCGAGTTATGCCGTTTTAGATATTTTAATTTCTTTCCCTCTTCAGCCGACACTATTTCCACCGTCAATGACCACTATTTTTCAACCGTCAATGACCATACCGCTCCTGATAAACAACAAAATAATTAATATTAGTGGTCGATAAACTTAAAAACTAACAAATTTCTCATTTATTGTTAATAATTTATTAATAAATTATTTAATAATGAATTCCAACCCTTCAATCCGAAAAGCTCCAATTTTGAAATTGAACGGAACAAAAATGTGGACTTTATTTTAGAGAAATTGGAAATTCGATAAAACTAGATTGTATTAAAATGTATGAGGGGTTAATAAAGCTAAATGCAATAAAAGTTGTTTCATAACCGCGGACAATTTTTTGTAAATTGTGAGCAAAATAAAAACTTCGATAAAATTACGGTTTTTTTGTTTAGCTCCGATTGTTTCTTGACTGCAGCACAAAAAAGAACATATTTTACAAACTAGCAGTTTTCTCGCAAAATTGGAGCAAAACTTCAAGGGAAAAACGAGCCTTAAGGAATCCTCGAATATAGGGCTCTCATTGGCTAATGCATAACATACTTACAGAATGTGCCAGGGTGTTGTCCAACGGGAAGAATTCTAACGTAAATTGAATTTTCCTTTTCCGTGTCAAATGAAGCTGCACATTTTCCTTTATGAAACGAGTAAATACATTATTAAATTATATTAAATACGTTATTTACATTATAGAGAAACTCTCCGGACGGTTCGTTAACGTAATGTACGTAGACCTGTCTTGAAAATTCGTTTGCCTAAACAAATTAGAATATCATTATTATTTGCATAGAAGAAAAAAAATTTATAGTTCAACCGTGTAGGAAGCGTGCAAAGTATCACAAGACTTTTTAGGTAGAAATATGGACGGTCTGCCGGAGAGGTGCCCCTGTCGGCCGTGTTGAACGTGTCATATTTCTCCCTAGGCCAAAAGGGTGAGTCGAAGGTGCTTCAAGGACATTCGAATCTTTTTCTTCCATCTTCAGCCTTCGCATTCCATTCGACTCACCCTGGAATATAAGCTCAATTAGGAGGTCCGAAGTAACCACGTGTACCAAACTTCAGCGAAAGAGCGGAACTATGTTTCATAGAAAAGCAACACGCAAAAAAAAGCAACAAAACCCTCTCAATAAAAAAGACATAACCTCCCGATTTACCTCATTCTGCACCCGCTGAGTTGTAACCGTCAGATCCCTCAGATTCCATAGCCAGCTCATAAAAATCATTACATGAGGTGTATAAGTTGTCCATTCGTTCATCCGTCGTGTCCTCCAAGAAAGCGAAACCAGTGAAAACGTCAGGTTCAAAAAAACAACCACAACCACTACCAACATAACCGATTTAAACTCCGCGCATAATTGACAAGCGATATCGCAAACTTTTTCCTCGACCAACAACAACATTTCGATTTTCTCCCTCTTCCCCTCATAACTTTCAGAGTTCCATACCATTTGTAAAGAAATTCTCAAATGTACCAAACATTCTTCTGCGTAATAGAAAAAAACGTTCATCTGCATGATTGTTAAATGTATATTTACGATCGGCATTGATAACGATAGACCGAAAATAATCAGACGAAATACTGCATCTTTTTCATAAACATGAATATATGCTCCTTTACTCCTTATTGCCCATATAGAAGTTAAAGTAAAAACAAACATAAATTTGAGTACTAAATTAAATAATATATTTTTTCTGTAAATAAACTTCATTCCTAGTTTCTTCAAGGTGGTTTCTGCAAGGTTGAACTTTCGTACAAGAATTTTAGTTTGTTTTCTGTGCTTTTTGATGAGAAGAAAAAAGATAATTATAGTACAGAAAAGAGATGAGGTGCTATAACAGTAGTAAAGGTTGTAAATAAATTGGGTGAATTTCTCAGATACTTTGGATGTTTCGTTTGACCATAAGTAGACGTAAATGAACAAATATATAAAATGAAAGGCTGCTTGGATAAAAAGTAAAAATAAATTAATTTTCCCTTTTATAAAAGGGTAAAGGCCTAGAAGACGACTCAGTTGGAAAACTGGATTTATCGCTTTCGAAATTCCTTCATTTATTTTTAAAAACTGAACCGTCATTTTTCTCCCAATTCACCCACGCGACTGAAATAAACCCAATAACTTTTTTTTAAAGGTATCGATTTAAAAACAAGTCAGATGGACAAGAAATCAATATATTATAAAATAATATTATGAAAGAGGCATTTTTTTAATGCCTACTTTGGGTTGTAAATTGTTTTTTTCGCCTGCACTTTGTCAGCAAAATCAGCTAAAAAGTGGGTTTTTCCGACCAAAAGACTGTTTGACGCCCAAAAAAAAATCTGTTCAATAGAAGGTTTTTAAGTAAAAATTACTTTCTAAAAATACTGAAGAGAACATCAGAAAATTTAAAAATGGTGGTTTCTTGGTCGAAAAACTGAGATAAACTGGTGGTGGGGGGTTCTAGGAAGAATAATAGAGAGAAACTGGGGTTTCTCGGTAAAAGAACAGAGAGAAACTATGGGTTTCTCGGTTGAAAACTGAAAGAAACTGGGAGTTTCTCGGTCGAAAAAACTGAGAGACTGTGGGGGTTTCGTTGCATATAAGCAGATTATGCCAATACTTCCAGAATCGGTAGATTTAAAGGAAAGAATCGTCAGGGTCTACTTTATTTTTAGAATAAAAAATATAAATTATAAATTATTTTCATTTTTGCTGCGATGTGCCTGATGCAGTCCCATTCCTCGATAACAAAATATTTTTAATTACGATGGATCCATTTGAATAAATATATCATATAAGTAAACGCCCCGGCTAACATCTATAACAAAATATAGGACTTAATAGATTTGATATAAGGCGCTCCGAATACGAAGGGCGAACTCGACAAAACGTAGTTTCGAGATATTCGCATTTTAAAGTTTTCTGTTGAGGGCGAACTCGACCGAAAAGTCACTCTCTGGAATTTTCGTGGCAAGATTTTAGAATCATCATAGAATCATAGAGAAAAGGGTTTTTTAAAAATCACCAAATCTCGAAAAGAAAAAAGAAAATTAAATAAAAAAGGTTGAGAGTAGAGCTTTGCCGCATATCGGTTTTTACGTATTTTAAAGGGGAAAAAAGGGGAAACTCAATATAAAAATTACATGGGTGTATTCTTCAAAAGGTCTAGAATCTGAAAATGAAAAAAAAAAAAAAAATTTGTCCGATGTCGAGTTCGCCCTTCGTATTCGGAGCGCCATACCTTAAGGGTCGGTTACACCACGCTCTTTTCTTTGAAGTTTTGCTCCAATTTTGACAAAAAAAACTGGAGCTTTTTAATTTTTTTTTATTTTGACTTGAAGGAATACAGTTATATTTCGATAACTGCATATTCTAATAACAATATTCAAAAATTATAAAAATGTAGAAAATCAAAAAAAAAAGTCAATTTTTTAATGATAATTTTGTTGATTAAAATTAAAAAATTCGATTAAAATTTATGAGGGTTTAATGAAGCTAAATGCTATAAAAGTACTAAACACTATAAAACTTTTTTTAATAACCACGGTTAATTTCTTGTAAATTGGGAGCAAATTCAAAACTTCGATAAAATTAATGTTTTGTTAAGCTCCGATTGTTTCTCCTTGACTGCGGCACAAAAAAGAACAAATTTTAAAAACTTGCAGTTTTCTCGCAAAATTGGAGCAAAACTTCAAAGAAAAAAACTAGCCTTAAGGAATCCTCGAATAGAGAGCTCTCATTGGCTAATGCTTAACATACTTACAGAATGTGCGAGGGTGTTGTCCAATGGGAAGAATTCCAACGTAAATTGAATTTTCCTTTTCCGAATCAAATGAAGCTGCACATTTTCCTTTATGAAAAGAGTAAATGCATTATTAAATTATATTTAAATACGTTATTTACATTATAGAGAAACTCTCCGGACGGTTCGTTAACGTAATGTACGTAGACTTGTCTTGAAAATTCGCTTGCCTAAACAAATTAGAATTTCATTATTGTTTGCATAGAAGAAAAAAAATTTATAGTTCAACCGTGCAGGAAACTTGCACAAAATTTTTAGGAAGAAAATGGACGGTCTGCCGGAGAGGTCGGCCGTGGTGAACGTCGCATATTTCTCCCTAGGCCAAAAAGGGTGAGTCGAAGATACTTCAAGGACGAATCATTTTTTTCCCATTCGACTCACCCCTCTCAATTACAAAGACATAACCTCCCGATTTACCTCATTCTGCACACGCTGAGTTGTACAAGTCAGATCCCTCAGATTCCAAAGCCAGCTCATAAAAACCATTATATGAGCTGTATAAGATGTCCATTCCTCCATCCTTTGTGTCCTCCAAGAAAGCGCAACCAGTGAAAACGTCAGGTTCACAAAAACAACCGTAACCACTACCAACATAACCGATTTGAACTCCGCGCATAATTGACACGCGATATCGCAAACTTTTTCCTCGACCAACAACAACATTTCGATTTTCTCCTCTTCCCCTCATAACTTTCCGAGTTCCATACCTTTTGTAAAGAAATCCTCAAATGTACCAAACACTCTTCTGCGTAATACAAAAAAACGTTCATCTGCATGATTATTAAATTAATATGTACGATCGGCATTGATAACGAAAGACTGAAAGTAATCACACGAAATACCGCATCTTTTTCATAAAAATGAATATATGATCCTATATACTTCATCATCCATACAGAAATTAAAGAAAAAACAAATATAAATTTGAGTACTAAATTAAATAATATATTTTTTCTGTAAATAAACTTCATTCCTAGTTTCTTCAAGGAGGTTTCTGCAAGGTTGAACCTTCGTACAAGAATTTTAGTTTGTTTTCTGTGCTTTTTGATGAGAAGAAAAAGGGAATTATAGTACAGAAAAGTGATGCGGTGCTATAAAAGTAGTAAAAGTTGTAAATAAATTGGGTGAATTTGTCTGATACTTGGGAGTTTTCGTTTGACCATAAGTAGACGTAAATTAACAAAAACATAAAATGAAAGGCTGCTTGGATAAAAAGTAAAATAAATTAATTTTCCCTTTTATAAAAGGGTGAAGGCCTAGAAGACGACTCAGTTGGAAAACTGGATTTATCGCTTTCGAAATTCCTTCATTTATTTTTAAAAACTGTACCGTCATTTTTCTCCCAATTCACCAACGCGACTGAAATGAACCTAATAATTTTTTTTAAAGGTATCCATTTAAAAACAATTCCGGTGGACAAGAAATCAATATATTATAAAATATAATGAAAGTGGCATTTTTTAAAAGGCATCTTCGGCTAAAAAGAGGGTTTTTCCGACCAAAAGTCCAAAGAATACCAAAAAAATTCTTTTCAATAGAAGGTTTTTAGGTAAATAATATTCTTCCTAAAAAAAAAACTGAGAGAAACTGGGAGGTTTCTCGGTTGAAGAACTGAGAGAATGTGGGGTTTCTTGGTAGAAGAACTGAGAGAATGTGGGGTTTCTTGGTAGAAGAACTGAGAGAAACTCGGAGAATTCTCGGTCAAAACTGAGAGAAACTGGGGGTTTCTCGGTCGTAAAACTGAGATAAACTGGGGGGGAGGGTTCTCGGTAGAACAACAGAGACAAACTGATAATTTCTTGGTCGAAAAACTAAGAGAAACTTTGTGTTTCTGTTGTAAATAGGAAGGTCCTTCGAATACTTCCAGAATCGGTAGATTCGAAGGAAAGAAACTTTTGGGACTACTTTATTTTCAGAATAAAAACAATATAAAATAAAAATAATTTTCTTTTTTGCTGCGTTGTGCTTGGTGGAGTCCCATTCGTCGACAATAAAATATTTTTATTTACATATTTGATGGATCCAATTGAATAAATATAATCATATATGTAAACGCCCCGGCCAACATCTATAAAAAAAGTAGGACTTAAAATTGATAATATTCCTTAAGGTTCCTTTACACCACGCTCTTTTCATTAAAGTTTTGCTTTAATTTTGCAAGAAAGCTGTTGGTTTTAATTTTTTTAATTTTGACTTGTCTTTGGACATATTTTACAAAATATTTTTTTCAAAAATTATAAAAATGTAGAAAATTAGAAAAAAGCGTCAATTTTTATGATTAAAATAATCAAAAATCGATAAAAGTAAATTGTATTAAAATGTATGAGGGTTTAATGAAGCTAAATGCTATAAAAGTTGTTTCATAACCACGGTCAATTTATTGTTAATTGGGAGCAAATTCAACAACTTCGATAAAATTACGGATTTTAGTTTAGATCTGACTGTTTCTCCTTGGCTGCTTCGCAAAAAAGAACAAATCTTAAAAACTAGCAGTTTTCTCGCAAAATTGCAGGTAAACTTCAAAGAAAAAACGAGCCTTATGGAATCCTCGAATAGAGGGCTCTCATTGGCTAATGCTTACCCCTAAACATACTTACAGAATGTGCCAGGGTGTTGTCCAATGGGAAGAACTCCAACGTAAATTGAATTTTCCTTTTCCGAATCAAATGAAGCTGCACATTTTCCTTTATGAACCGAGTAAATACATTATTAAATTATATTTAAATACGTTATTTACATTATAGAGAAACTCTCCGGACGGTTCGTTAACGTAATGTACGTAGACCTGTCTTGAAAATTCGTTTGCCTAAACAAATTAGAATTTCTTATCAGGGAAATATCATTGCATTTTTACAATTATTAAGGTTTTTTTTTACCACATAGTAAAGGTCAAGTAGAAAATGAGATGAGAGTGAAAACTAAGGAAATAGTCCACCTGATGAGGCGTATTACGCCGAAACCGGTAGTGGAATATCCGTTTTTTTCATTCTCTCTCCCTCACAAAAAAACCTTAAAAATTAGAATTTCATTATTCTTTGCATAGAAGAAAAAAAATTTATAGTTCAACCGTGTAGGAAACTTGCACAAAATTTTTTAGGAAGAAAAATGGACGGTCTGCCGGAGAGGTGCCTCTGTCGGCCGTGGTGAACGTGTCATATTTCTTTCTAGGCCAAAAAAGGTTAGTCGAAGATGCTTCAAGGTCGAATCTTCAGCCTTCGCCCGCTCTATTCGACTCACCCCTCTCAATTAAAAAGACATTTCCTCCAGATTTACCTCATTCTGTACACGCTGAGTTGAAACCGTCAGATCCCTCAGATTCCAAAGCCAGCTCATTAAAACCATTACATGAGCTGTATAAGATGTCCATTCCGCCATCCGTTGTGTCCTCCAAGAAAGCGCAACCAGTGAAAACGTCAGGTTCCCAAAAACAACCGCAACCACTACCAACATAACCGATTTGAACTCCGCGCATAATTGACACGCGATATCGCAAACTTTTTCCTCGACCAACAACAACATTTCGATTTTCTCCCTCTTCCCCGCATAACTTTCAGAGTTCCATACCTTTTGTAATGAAATCCTCAAATGTACCAAACATTCTTCTGCGTAATACAAAAAAAACGTTCATCTGCATGATTATTAAATTTATATGTACGATCGGCATTGATAACGAAAGACTGAAAATAATCAGACGCAATACCGCATCTTTTTCATAAAAATAAATATATGCTCCTACATACTTCATCATCCATACAGAAATTAAAGAAAAAACAAATACAAATTTGAGTACTAAATTAAATAATATATTTTTTCTGTAAATAAACTTCATTCCTAGCTTCTTCAAGGAGGTTTCTGCAAGGTTGAACCTTCGTACAAGAATTTTCGTTTGTTTTCTGTGCTTTTTGATGAGAAGAAAAAAGAGAATTATAGTACAGAAAAGTGATGCGGTGCTAAAAAGTAGTAAAGGTAGTAAATAAATTGGGTGAATTTGTCGGATACTTGGGATTCTTCGTTTGACCATAAGTAGACGTAAATGAACAAATATATAAAATGAAAGGCTGCGTGGACAAAAAGTAAAAATAAATTAATTTTCCCTTTTATAAAGGGTGAAGGCCTAGAAGACGACTCAGTTGGAAAACTGGATTTATCGCTTTCGAAATTCCTTCATTTATTTTTAAAAACTGTACCGTCATTTTTCTCCCAATTCACCAACGCGACTGAAATGAACCTAATAATTTTTTTTAAAGGTATTGATTTAAAAACAATTCCGGTGGACAAGAAATCAATATATTATAAAATATAATGAAAGTGGCATTTTTTAAAAGGCATCTTCGGCTAAAAAGTGGGTTTTTCCGACCAAAAGTCCAAAGAATGCCCAAAAAAATCTTTGCAATAGAAGGTTTTTAGGTATCAAATTCTTCCTAAAAAAAACTGAGAGAAACTGGGAGGTTTCTCGGTTGAAGAACTGAGAGAAACTGGGGGGGTTTCTCGGTCAAATAACCGAGAGAATGTGGGGTTTCTCGGTGGAAGAACTGTGAGAAACTGGGAGGATTCTCGGTCGAAACTGAGAGAAACTAGGGGTTTCTCGGTCGACCAGCTGCGAGAAACTTAGGGTTTCTTGGTCGAAAAAATGAGAGAAACTTGTGGTTTCTTGGTTGGAAAACTGAGAAAAACTGGAGGTTTCTCGGTCGAAAAGCTGCGAGAAACTGGGGGTTTCTCGGTCGAAAACCTGAGATAAACTGGGAGGTTTCACGGTCGAAGAACTGAGAGAATGTGGGGTTTCTCGGTAGAAAAACTGAGAGAAACTGGGAGGATTCTCGGTCGAAACTGAGATAAACTAGGGGTTTCTCGGTCGAAAAGCTGCGAGAAACTGGGGGTTTCTCGGTCGAAGAACTGTGAGAATGTGGGGTTTCTCGGTAGAAGAACTTTGAGAAACTGGGAGGTTTCTCGGTCGAAGAACTGAGAGAGACTGGGGGGTTTCTCGGTCGAAGAACTGAGAGAATGTGGGGTTTCTCGGTAGAAGAACAGTGAGAAACTGGGTGGATTCTCGGTCGAAAAACTGAGATAAACTGCGGGGGGGGGGGTTCTCGGTAGAAGAACAGAGAGAAACTGATAATTTCTTGGTCGAAAAACTAAGAGAAACTGTTGCTTTCTGTTGTAAATAAGCAGGTCCTTCGAATACTTCCAGAATCGGTAGATTCAAAGGAAAGAAACTTCTGGGACTACTTTATTTTCATAATAAAAACAATATAAAATAAAAATAATTTTCTTTTTTGCTGCGTTGTGCTTGGTGGAGTCCCATTCGTCGACAATAAAATATTTTTTTTACATATTTGATGGATCCAATTGAATAAATATAATCATATATGTAAACGCCCCGGCCAACATCTATAAAAAAAAAGTAGGACTTAAAATTGATAATATTCCTTAAGGTTCCTTTACACCACGCTCTTTTCATTAAAGTTTTGCTTTAATTTTGCAAGAAAGCTGTTGGTTTTAATTTTTTTCATTTTGACTTGTCTTTGGACATATTTACAAAATATTTTTTTCAAAAATTATAAAAATGTAGAAAATTAGAAAAAAGCGTCAATTTTTATGATTAAAATAAACAAAAATCGATAAAAGTAAATTGTATTAAAATGTATGAGGGTTTAATGAAGCTAAATGCTATAAAAGTTGTTTCATAACCACGGTCAATTTATTGTAAATTGGGAGCAAATTCAACAACTTCGATAAAATTACGGATTTTAGTTTAGCTCCGATTGTTTCTCCTTGTCTGCAGCACAAAAAAGAACAAATTTTAAAAACTAACAGTTTTCTCGCAAAATCGGAGCAAAACTTGAAAAAAAACGAGCCTTACGGAATCCTCGAATGGAGGGCTCTCATTGGCTAATGCTTACCCCTAAACATACTTACAGAATGTGCCAGGGTGTTGTCCAATGGGAAGAATTCCAACGCAAATTGAATTTTCTTTTCCGAATCAAATGAAGCTGCACATTTTCCTTTATGAAACGAGTAAATACATTATTAAATTATACTTAAATAGGTACGTTATTTACATTATAGAGAAACTCTCCGGACGGTTCGTTAACGTAATGTACGTAGACCTGTCTTGAAAATTCGTTTGCCTAAAAAAAAATTAGAATTTCATTATTATTTGCATAGAAGAAAAGAAAAATTTATGGTTCAACCGTGCAGGAAACTTGCACAAAATTTTTTCGGAAGAAAAATGGACGGTCTGCCGGAGAGGTGCCCCTGTCGGCCGTGGTGAACGTCTCATATTTCTCCCTAGGATAAAAAGGGTGAGTCGAAGATGCTTCAAGGTCGAATCTTCAGCCTTCGCCCGCTCTATTCGACTCACCACTCTCAATTAAAAAGACATAACCTCCCGATTTACCTCATTCTCCACACGCTGAGTTGTAAAAGTCAGATCCCTCAGATTCCAAAGCCAGCTCATAAAAATCATTACATGAGATGTATAAGTTTTCAATTCCTCCATCCGTCGTGTCCTCCAAGAAAGCGCAACCAGTGCAAACGTCAGGTTCACAAAAACAACCGTAACCACTACCAACATAACCGATTTGAACTCCGCGCATAATTGACACGCGATATCGCAAACTTTTTCCTCGACCAACAACAACATTTCGATTTTCTCCCTCTTCCCCTCATAACTTTCAGAGTTCCATACCTTTTGTAATGAAATCCTCAAATGTACCAAACATTCTTCTGCGTAATACAAAAAAACGTTCATCTGCATGATTATTAAATTTATATGTACGATCGGCATTGAAAACGAAAGACTGAACATAATCAGACGCAATACCGCATATTTTTCAAAATAATGAATATATGCTCCTTTATTCTTTATTATCCATACACAAATTAATGAAAAAACAAATATAAATTTGAGGACTAAATTAAAAATATATTTTTTCTGTAATTAAACTTCATTCCTAGCTTCTTCAAGGAGGTTTCTGCAAGGTTGAATTTTCGTACAAGAATTTTAGTTTGTTTTCTGTGCTTTTTGATGAGAAGAAAAAAGATAATTATAGTACAGAAATTTGATGCGGTGCTATAAAAGTAATAAAGGTTGTAAATAAATTGGGTGAATTTGTCGGATACTTGGGATTTTTCGTTTGACCATATGTATACGAAAATGAACAAGTATATAAAATGAAAGGCAGCTTGGATAAAAAGTAAAAATAAATTAATTTTCCCTTTTATAAAAGGGTGAAGGCCTAGAAGACGACTCAGTTGGAAAACTGGATTTATCGCTTTCGAAATTCCTTCATTTACTTTTAAAAACTGTACCGTCATTTTTCTCCCAATTCACCCACGCAACTGAAATAAACCTAATAATTTTTTTTAAAGGTATCGATTTAAAAAAAACAAGTTCGATGGACAAGAAATCAATATACATATTATAAATATAATGAAATTGGCATTTTTTAAAAGGCTTCTTTGTCTAAAAAGTGGGTTTTTCCGACCAAATGACCGAAGAATGCCAAAAAAAAAATCTGTTCAATAGAAGGTTTTTAGGTAAAAAATTGTTGCTAAAATAACTAAGAGAAACTGGGGGGTTTCTCGGTCGAACAACTGAGAGAAACTAGGGTTTTCTCGGTAAAAGAACAGAAAGAAACTGGGGGTTTATCTGTCAAATAACTGAGAAAAAATGTTGGTTTCTCGGTCGAAAAGCCGAGAAAAACTAGGGTTTCACGGTCGAAAAACTGGGGGGTTTTCGGTCGAAACTGAGCGACGCTGGGGTTTCTTGGTCGAAAAACTGAGAAAAACTGGAGGTTTTTTGGTCGAAAAACTGAGAGCCGGGGGGTTTTTAGTCAAAAGGCTGAGAGAAAATGGATGCTTTTAGGTCGCAAAACTGAGAGACGCTGTGGTTTCTTGGTCGGAGAATTGATAGAAACGGGAGATTTCTCGGTCGAAAAACAGGGTAAAACTTGGTGTTTCTCGGTCGAATAACTGTGAGACGCTGGTGTTTCTCGGTCGAAAAACTGAGAGAAACTTGTGGTTTCTTGGTTGAAAAACTGAGAAAAACTGGAGGTTTCTCGGTCGAAGAACCGAGAGAAACTGGGGGTTTCTCTGTCGAAAAACTGGGAGAAACTGCGGGTTTCTCGCTCGAAAATCTAAGAGAAACTTGGTTTTTCTCGGTCAAAATTCTGAGAAAACTGCGGGTTTCTCGGTCGAAAAGCTGCGAGAGTCGAGGGTGTCTCGGTCGAAAAACTGAGAGAAACTGGGGGCTTCTCGGTTGAAAAACTGAAAGAAACTGGTAGTTTCTCGGTCGAAAAACTGAGAGAAACTGGGGGTTTCGTTGCATATAAGCAGATTATACCAATACTTCCAGAATCGGTAGATTCAAAGGATAGAAACCTCAGGGACTACTTTATTTTCAGAATAAAAACAATATAAAATATAAATTATTTTCATTTTTGCTGCGTTGTGCCTGATGGAGTCTCATCCGTAGACAACAAAATATTTTAATTACATATTTGATGGATCCAATTGAATAAATATTATCATATATGTAAAAGCCCCGGCTAAGATCTATAACAAAATGTATTACTTAATACAATAGATAATATTCCTTAAGGGTCCGTTATACCACGCTCTTTTCTTTGAAGTTTTGCTTTAATTTTGCAAGAAAACTGTTGGTTTTAATTTTTTAATTTTGACATGGCTTTGGATATATTTTACAAAAAAAAATTTCAAAAATTATAAAAACGTAGAAAATCAGAAAAAAAACTTCAATTTTTAAGACTAAAATAAAAAAAATCGATAAAACTAGATTGTATTAATATGTATGAGAGTTTAATGAAGCTAAATGCTATAAAAGTTGTTTCATAACCACGGTCAATTTATTGTAAATTGGGAGCAAATTCAACAACTTCGATAAAATTACGGATTTTAGTTTAGATCTGACTGTTTCTCCTTGGCTGCTTCGCAAAAAAGAACAAATCTTAGAAACTAGCAGTTTTCTCGCAAAATTGGAGCAAAACTTCAAAGCAAAAACGAGCCTTAAAGAATCCTCGAATAGAGGGCTCTCATTGGCTAATGCTTAACATAGTTACAGAATGTGCGAGGGTGTTGTCCAACGGGAAGAATTCCAACGTAAATTGAATTTTCCTTTTCCGTATCAAATGAAGCTGCACATTTTCCTTTATGAAACGAGTAAAGACATTATTAAATTATATTTAAATACGTTATTTACATTATAGAGAAACTCTCCGGACGGATCGTTAACGTAATGTACGTAGACCTGTCTTGAAAATTCGCTTGCCTAAAAAAATTTTAATTTCATCATTGTTTGCATAGAAGAAAAGAAAAATTTATAGTTCAACCGTTCTAGAAACTTGCACAAAATTTTTTAGGAAGAAAAATGGACTGTCTGCCGGAGAGGTGCCCCTGTTGGCCGTGGTGAACGTCTCATATTTCTCCCTAGGCCAAAAAGGGTGAGTCGAAGATGCTTCAAGGTCGAATCTAAAGCCTTCGCCCGCTCTATTCGACTCACCACTCTCAATTAGAACGACATAACCTCCCGATTTACCTCATTCTGCACACGCTGAGTTGTTCCCGTCAGATCCCTCAGATTCCAAAGCCAGCTCATAACAATCATAACATAAGGAACAAAATTTGTCCAGTCGTTCATCCGTCGTATCCACCAAGAAAGCGTAACCAGTGGAAACGTCAGGTTCACAAAAACAACCGTAACCACTACCAACATAACCGATTTGAACTCCGCGCATAATTGACACGCGATATCGCAAACTTTTTCCTCGACCAACAACAAAATTTCGATTTTCTCCCTCTTCCTCTCATCACTTTCAGAGTTCCATACCTTCTGTAAAGAAATCCTCAAATGTACCAAACATTCTTCAGCGTAATACAAAAAAACGTTCATCTGCATGATTATTAAATAATTATGTACGATCGGCATTGAAAACGAAAGACTGAACGTAATCACACGAAATACCGCATATTTTTCATAATAATGAATATATGCTCCTATATTCTTTATTAACCATACACAAATTAATGAAAAAACAAATATAAATTTGAGGACTAAATTAAATATATATTTTTTCTGTAAATAAACTTCATTCCGAGTTTCTTCAAGGAGGTTTCTGCAAGGTTGAACCTTCGTACAAGAATTTTAGTTTGTTTTCTGTGCTTTTGATGAGAAGAAAAAAGATAATTAGAGTACAGAAAAGTGATGCGGTGCTATAACAGTAGTAAAGGTTGTAAATATATCGGGTGAATTTGTCTGGTACTTTGGAGTTTTCGTTTGACGATATGTATACGAAAATGATCAAATATATAAAATGAAAGGCTGCTTGGATAAAAAGTAAAAATAAATTAATTTTCCCTTTTATAAAAGGGTGAAGGCCTAGAAGACGACTCAGTTGGAATACTGGATTTATCGCTTTCGAAATTCCTTCATTTATTTTTAAAAACTGTACCGTCATTTTTCTCCCAATTCACCCACGCAACTGAAATAAACCTAATAATTTTTTTTAAAGGTATCGATTAAAAAAAAAAAGTTCGATGGACAAGAAATCAATATTCATATTATAAATATAATGAAAGTGGCATTTTTTAAAAGGCTTCTTTGGCTAAAAAGTGGGTTTTTCTGATCAAAAGACCGAAGAATGCAAAAAAAAAAAAATCTGTCTAACGGTCGAAAAACGGAGAGAAACTTGATTTTTCTCGGTCGAAATGCTGAGAAAAACTGGTGGTTTCTAGTTTTCATAACTGGGAGTTTCTCGGTCGAAACTGAGAGATGCTGGGGTTTCTTGATCGGAGAATTGATAGGAACTGGAGGTTTCTCGGTCGAAAAACTGAGAGAAACTGGTGGGTTTCTAGGTCGAAAAGCTGAGAGAGAATGGAGGTTTCTCGGTCGAAACACTGATGGACGCTGGGTTTCTCGGTCGAATTACTGAGAAAAACTGGGGGTGTCTCGGTCGAAGAATTGATAGAAACTGGAGGTATCTCGTTAGAAGAACTAAGAGAAACGGGGGGGGGGGGGGGGGTTCTCGGTCGAAAAGCTGAGAAAAACTGGTGGTTTCTAGTTTTTATAACTGGGAGTTTCTCGGTCAAAACTGAGAGATGCTGGGGTTTCTTGATCGGAGAATTGATGGGAACTGGAGGTTTCTCGGTCGAAAAACAGAGAGAAACTTGGTGTTTCTCGGTCGAATAACTGAGAAACGCTGAGGTTTCTTGGTCGAAAAACTGAGAGGCGCTGGGGTTTCATAGTCGAAAAGCTTAAAGAAACTGGGGGTGTCTCGGTCGAAGAATTGATAAAAACTGAAGGTTTCTCGTTAGAAGAATTATGAGAAACAGTGGGGGGGGGGGGGGGGTCCTCTGTCGAAAAACCGAGAGAAACTTGATGTTTCTTGGTCGAAAAGCTGAGAAAAACTGGTGGTTTCTAGTTTTCATAACTGGGAGTTTCTCGGTCGAAACTGAGAGATGCTGGGGTTTCTTGATCGGAGAATTGATAGGAACTGGAGGTTTCTCGGTCGAAAAACTGAGAGAAACTGGTGGTTTTCTAGGTCGAAAAGCTGAGAGAAAATGGAGGTTTCTCGGTCGAAACACTGATGGACGCTGGGTTTCTCGGTCGAATTACTGAGGAAAACTGGGGGTGTCTCGGTCGGAGAATTGATAGAAATTGGAGGTTTCTCGGTCTAAAAGCTGAGAGAAACTGGGGGTGTCTCGGTCAAAGAATTGATAGAAACTGGAGGTTTCTCGTTAGAAGAACTAAGAGGAACGGGGGGGGGGGGGTTCTCGGTCGAAAAGCTGAGAAAAACTGGATGTTTCTAGATTGCATAACTGGGTGTTTCTCGGTCGAAACTGAGAGACGCTGGGGTTCATCGGTCGGAGAATTGATAGAAACTGGAGTTTTCTTGGTCGAAAAACAGAGAGAAACTTGGTGTTTCTCGGTCGAATAACTGTGAAACGCAGAGGTTTCTTGGTCGAAAAGCTTAGAGAAACTGGGGGTGTCTCGGTCGAAGAATTGATAGAAACTGAAGTTTTCTCGTTAGAAGAATTGAGGCGCTCCGGGTACGAAGGGCGAACTCAACATCGGACAAAAAATTTTTTTTCATTTTCAGATTCTAGACCTCTTGGTGAATACACCCATATTATTTTTATGTTGAGTTCGCCCTTTTTTCCCCTTTAAATACGTAAAAACCGATATGCGGCAAAGCTCTAACTGCGATATCCGAGCGGGTACGAAGGGCGAACTCCACATCCCAGTCCACAACCCCCCACTCCTTTTCCCATTCCAGGGCATGACTTTTCTGTTGAGTTCGCCCGTAACAAAAAACTTTAAAATGCGAAGATCTCGAAACTACGTTTTGTTGAGTTGGCCCTTCGTACCCGGAGCGCTTCAATTAAGAGAAACAGTGGGGGGGGGGGGGGGTCCTCGGTCGAAAAACTGAGAGACGCTGGGAGTTTCTCGGTTGATAAACTGGGGAAACATTAAACACCCGTTAAACTAGGTGTTCGGGTGTTTAACATCTTATTACAGCGGCTCTTGGTCGTTTTCCCCGATTTCCAGGTGTAGAAACACACCTTATACCAGGTGTTCGGGTGTTTAACCTCTTTTTTTACTTTGTTTCGTGTCGTTTTCTTTATTTTCTGGTGTAGAAACATCCGTTTTTGGGGTTTTTTGTCATTTTCTTAGATTTTTCTCAATTTTTTTTTCTGGAAGGGAATTTTTTGTGCGTTCGGTTGCCTAACGTGGTAGAGAACCTAACATGAAACGTGATTATCCGCCGAGTATTTACTCAGGTTTGTTTTTATCAAAATTCTTATTTCTTCGTAATATTTCGCAATGTTGTTTTCCGTGCTTAATTATAGTTACCAGTTGATTTATCCGTAAGTTACTAATATGCAAACTAAAAATGGAATAAATATGACTTTTTTGTGTGTTTAGAATGTAAAATGGGGACTCATGGAGGCGATTATAGCCAAGGTTTAGGCCGAGAAGGTAAATCCGCTCCGTGCAAAGCCTGCTCCGCTTTCAAAAGTTGGGCTAAATCCCAGGCGACTGTAAATCCTGATGGCCAACCTGAAAAACCGCATGTCGATTGTCCTCTCGACCGCGAAGAACTTGGTAACTATCATCATAAGGAGCTAAAATCAGTTTTTTAACAGCTTCCTCGATTCTCAGGTTTATAAACTCCCGTTTACCAGATCTATGGGCGTTTAAACACCTTTCTTAACACGTTTTGGGTCATTTTCCTAAGATATTAGGTATAGAAACACCCGTTTAACCAGGTGTTTAGGTGTTTAACATCTTTTTACAGGGGCTCTTAATCATTTACCTTAATTCCCTGGTGCAGAAACACCCGTTAAACCAGGTGTTTGGTTGATTAAAATCTTTTTTACTGGGGCTCTTGGTCATTTTCCTCGATTTCCTGGTGTAAAAACACCCGTTTAAAACCAGGTGTTTAGGTGTTTAACATCTTTCTACCGGGGCTCTTAATCATTTACCTCGATTCCCTGACGCAGAAACACCTGTTAAACCAAGTGTTTGGTTCATTAAAATCTTTTTTACTGGGTCTCTTGGTCATTTTCCTCGATTCCCTGGCGCAGAAACACCCGTTAAACCAGGTGTTTGGTTGTTTAACATCTTTTTTACTGGGTCTTCGGTAATTTCCCTCGATTTCCTGGTATAAACACCCGTTAAACCAGTTCTTCGAATGTGTAACTTTTTTTAAATGGGGTTCTTGGTAATTTTCCTCAATTTTTTGGTGTAGAAACACCCGTAACCCGGTGTTTGGGTGTTTTACATCTTTTTTACGGGGGCTTTTGGTCATTTTCCTCGATTTCCTGGCGCATAAACACCCGCTAAACCAGGTATTCGGGTGTTTTACATCTTTTTTACCGGGGCTTTTGGTCATTTTCCTCGATTTCCTGGCGCATAAACACCGTTAAACCAGGTATTCGGGTGTTTTAAATCTTTTTACCGGGGCTTTTGGTCATTTTCCTCGATTTCTTGGTGTTGAAACACCCGTTTAATAGGTGCCCGGGATTAAACATCTTTTTTACTGGTTTATGGGTCGTTTTTATCGATTTTCTAGAGTGGAAACACTCGTTTAATCAGGTGACCGTGCATTAAAGATCTCTTTTACCAGTTTTTGAGTCGTTTTCATCGATTTCCTGGCGCAGAACACCTGATAAACCAGGTTTTGGGTGTTTTACATCATTTTTATTGGGGCTCTTGGTCATTTTCCACAATTTCCTGGTGTAGAAACACCTATTAAACCAGATGTTTTGGTGTTTCAACTCTTTTAACTTCCTCAAGAAGTTACTGTGATACCCTCCGACCCCCTGTTACTAGAAAAGGGTCTTCCAGACCCCGTAGGATAAATCTGATAAGTGATCTTTGCCGATCCTGACTTTGTCTGTGGTGCCGGCCGTCCGGCCGTCCGGCCGTCCGTCGCCACTTTTTCCGGAACACTTCACGGCCGCAATTTTCATCCGATCTTCACCAAATTTATACACAAGCTTCCTTTCACAGAAATCTTGAAAATGACGAGAGCTTTTTTCGAAATTTTTCAAAATGGCGGAGATATGACTGTTCAAAGATTTAAAATGAGCGCTGTGGGCGTACTGTTGGTCCGATCTTCACCAAATTTTCACTAAACATTCCTTGAATTATTTAAAAATTTTCCATGTTTTTAAAATTTTAATTTTCCAAAATTTTTTTTACTTAATAATTTTTCTAGGCAGAAATGTGAGTCACTTCGCCGGCTCGAGGGCGGCCTCTCTTTGGCTAACCGTACTGAATTTCTACCTTGATATAAAATTTTCAAAATAATTTTTTTTTTTTTTTTTTTAACTTCCTCAAGAATTTTTTTAACGGAAAATAAAATGGCGATTTATTAGGTACTTAATTTTTATTTTTTTTTTTTTCAAAAAACAGAAAACGAACAACAAAAAATACCTAAAATTTCTAACTTCCTCAAGACTTACTGCGATACCCACCAAATTTATTTCACAACTTTTACAAAAATTTAGTTCTCCTACTTAATACTTCCTCCTCCTGTATCCTTGAGGAAGTTATCGTTGGAAGCTCTTCAAACCGGAACTTTTACCTGTTTTCGGGTCGTTTTCTTTGATTTTCTGGTGTAGAAACATCCGTTTAATCAGGTGACCGGTCGTTAAACTTCTTTTTCACCAGGCTTTAGGTCATTTTCCTCGATTTCTCGGTTTATAAACACCCGTGTAATAGTTGCCGGAGGGGGTTAAACATCTTTTTTACCGGTTTATGGGTCGTTTTCATCGATTTCCTGGCGCACAAACACCTGATAAACCAGGTTTTTGGGTGTTTACATCTTTTTTATTGGGGCTCTTGGTCATTTTCCTCGATTTCCTGGTGTATAAACACCCGTTAAACCAGTTATTCGAATGTTTAACTTTTTTTTAGTGGGGTTCTTGGTAATATTCCTCAATTTTTTGGTGTAGAAACACCCGTTAACCCGGGTGTTTGGGTGTTTTACATCTTTTTTACGGGGGCTTTTGGTCATTTTCCTCGATTTCCTGTTGTAGAAACACTCGTTAAGCCGGGGTTCGGGTGTTTAACATACTTTCTGCCAAGGCTTTTGGTCATTTACCTCGATTTCCTAGCGCATAAACACCTGATAAACCAGGTATTCGGGTCATCTTTTTTACCGGGGCTTTTGGTCATTTCTCGATTTCTTGGTGTTGAAACACCCGTTTAATAGGCGCCCGGGGGTTACACATCTTTTTTACCGGTTTATGGGTCGTTTTCATCGATTTCCTGGTGTAGAAACACTCGTTAAACCAGATTTTCAGGCGTTTTACATCTTTTTATTGGGGCTTTTGGTCATTTTCCTCAATTTCTTGGTGTAGAAACACCTATTAAACCAGGTGTTGTGGTGTTTCAAATCGTTTTTACCTGTTTTCAGGTCGTTTTCTTTGATTTTCTGGTAGAAACACCTATTAAACCAGTGTTTAGGTGTTTTAATCTTTTTCACCTGTTTTCGGGTCGTTTTCTTTGATTTTCTGGTGTAGAAACACCCCTTTAATCAGGTGACCTGTCGTTGAACTTCTTTTTCACCACGACTTTTGGTCATTTTCCTCGATTTCTTGGTGTATAAACACCCGATTAATAGTTGCTGAGGGGTTAAACATCTTTTTTACCGGTTTATTGGTCGTTTTCATCGATTTCCTGGTGTAGAAACACCCGTTTAATCAGGTGACCTGTCGTTAAACTTCTTTTTCACCAGGGTTTTGGTCATTTTCTTCAATTTTCTGGTCTACTAAATCCCTTTTATCTTGCGCTCGGTTGTTTAACATCTTTTACTGCATTTCGCGTCGTTTCATCGACTTTTTGGTGTAAAAACACCCATTTTATCTGGTGTTCAGCATTTATAACATCTTATTGGGTCGTTTTCTTCAATTTTCTGATCAAAAAACACGGTTTTAAGACCTTTTTGCAATCTTTTGCCCTTGAGAAACCATTTAAACTTCAGATTTGAGGTCATCTAACTTAACTTTTGTTAGCCGTTAGACATTTTTATTAATTATTAATGTTTGTGGAGGTCGAGCGACGTGGAGCTTTCTGCATTCGATGGCTGCATATTATCCGAACAAGCCGACAGAAACCGAAAAAGGAGTATGAAGGATTTCTTCGGCTCGCTATCAAAGTTCTACCCTTGTAATGACTGCGCATCGCATTTACGAGAAGAGTAAGTAACCTTAAAAGTTGTCCAAATATTCTGCAGAATCTGCAGTCTTGAGAGTTCTCTAAATTTAAAAGTTTATTAATTTCAGTTTAAAGAAATCACCTCCGGAAGTCAGGAATTCAGACGAGCTTTCTCAATGGCTCTGTCGGCTCCACAATCGTGTTAATGTCCGCCTGGGAAAAGAGACTTTCGACTGCTCAAAAGTAAAGAGCGATGGAAGGACGGATGGAAAGATGGATCATGTGATTAAAAACTATTATTTAAAAAAAATCAAATTAGTCTTTTCTTGTACATCTTGTATATTAAAAATGTTACGTTGTGTTGTGGAAAATTGTATCGATATTACCCCAAGTCAAAAACGCAGGTATCTCAGGAACGGCTGGACCGATTTCCTTAAATTTGCACTTTTTGGAATGCTCTTTTATAAGGCCCTTGAAAAAGGTCTAAGTTGTCTACCCTGTATATCTAAGGGTTTTCTGGATATTTGAGTAAAGCCGAAGGACTGAATATTCCTCCAAGTCAAAAACGCAGATATCTCAGGAACGGCTGGACCGATTTCCTTAAATTGCCACTTTTGGAATCCTCTTTTTACGGCCCTTGAAAAAGCTGTAAGTTGTCTACCCTGTATTTCTAACGGTTTTCGGGATATTTCAGTCGAAAGCCGAAGGACTGAATATTCCCCCAAGTCAATCTAAAACCGTGGATATCTCAGGAACGGCTGGACCGATTTCCTTAAATTTCCACTTTTTGGAATGCTCTATTTAAGGCTTTCGTAGAATATATTCGTAAAATTAAGTTTTTTTTTTTTTTTTTTTTTCAAAATTTGTGATATGATAAGTTATGTTTAAACATTAAATAACAATATCAATTTCATTAAACTTTATTTTAAAAAATCTTTGTCTTCTAAGACTGAAGACCTTCTCCAACAAACTTTTTCAAATGATTTTCATTTTCTATGGTGAACTGGACCAATATTACTAGATATGTTATCGCAGCAGCTGTCAGCTAGAGAAAAAAAGAAACAAAATAATGAAAATATTTCATATCTATTCTTACAGATGCTATAAATGGATATCCGAATGTGAAAAATCCACTTGCTGTAAAGCAAACTGAAGGCTTTGCTGCTGCATATAAAGTCATTTTTTCCTAAAAACGAAAAAATAAAAAAACCTGAGTGCAGAAGTCTCAGTTTTCGGCATCTTTTTGAGAGAGAAAAAAATTCTAAGAAATTTTATGATGGCCGAGGAAACCCAAAAAGAGGTTTTTAGGCCAAAAAACTGAATAAAACTTCAAAAATTTTGGTTTTTCTGTAGAAAAACTGAGGGAGCTCTTCCTTTTTGGTCATCAAATCTCAAAAAACTGTTAAAAAAAAGAAATTTTTAGGTCAGAAAAATCGACATAATGTATAATTATTTATAAATACGAAGAAAAACTCCCCATTAAAAATTTTTAAAAATTTATTAGGTACTTTGTTTCTTAAAAATTAAAGAAGAAAAGAAGTTTTTACAAAGAGAATTAAACTTGTTTTCTTGAATATAAATTTTTAAAAGTTTAAATTTTTTAAATTATTATATATTATTAAATTATTTTTAAACTATTTTTAATTAGTGTAGTAGAGAAAAGTACTAGTTTGATGAGCTTCTGATGATAACTTCATTAAAGAAAAGTTAAAATATAGCAGGGGGAAGTATAAAGGAGGGGGAGGTGTAAGGGAGGGGGAAGTATAAGTAGTATAAGGGAGGAGAAGTATAACGAAGGGGGAAGTTTTTTTAACATTTTCCAAGTTTTTTTAAATTTTCCGGTTTTTTTTCTCAATAAATCGTCGCGTTAATTCTAACACCGGATAAGTCATTTTTTTAATCAATTTTGAGTTAGGCATGGGGAAGTATAAAGGAGGGGGATGTATAAGAGAGGGGAAGTATAAGTAGTATAAGGGAGGAGAAGTATAACGAAGGGGGAAGTTTTTTTTTTTAATTTTCCAAGTTTTTTTTTTAAATTTTCCGTTTTTTTTCTCAAGAAATATTCGCGTTAATTCTAACACCGGATAAGTCATTTTTTTTTATCAATTTTGAGTTAGGCATGGGGAAGTATAAAGGAGGGGGAGGTATAAGGGAGGGGGAAGTATAAGTAGTATAAGGAAGGAGAAGTATACGAAGGGGGAAGTTTTTTTTTAATTTTCCAAGTTTTTTTTTTAATAATTTTTCCGGGTTTTTTTAAAAGAAATCGTCGCATTAATTCTAACACCGGATAAGTCATTTTTTATCAATTTTGAGATAGGCATTGTTTCTGATGTTAAATGTTGTGGTGGATCGAATGTCGTTGGCAGTATAAAGGGGGAAGTATAACGGAGGGGGAAGTATAAGTAGTATAAAGGAGGAGAAGTACAACGAAGGGGAAGTTTTTTTTTTTAATTTTCCAAGTTTTTTTTTTAATTTTCCGGGTTTTTTTTTTCAAGGAATTGTCTCGTTAATTCTAACACCGGATAAGTCATTTTTTATCAATTTTGAGTTAGACATTGTTTCTGATGGTAAATTTTGTGGAGAATCGAATTCCGTTGGTAGTTTAACCCTATTACCAACACAAATCGCGTAGTTCACGATTTAGCCAACAGGTAATACATTGATTCAATGAGAAATTAATCCGTATTTTGGCTCTCCTGAAAATTTTCGGAAAAATGACTTGTCCGGTGTTAGAATTAACGCGACGAAATTTTCCAAGTTTTTTTTAAAAGTTTTGTAAGTTTTTTTTTTCAAGAAATTTTCCAATTTTTTGTTTTTGAAAAATTTTCCGAGTTTTTTTTAAGTTTTGTAATTTTTTGTCCAAGAAATTTTCCAAGTTTTTTTTTAATTTTCCGAGTTTTTTTTTTAATTTGCGCCTTTTTTTCCGAAATTTTTAAAAATTTATTTAAAATTTTCCGATTTTTTTCCGAAAAATTTTCCGAGTTTTTTTTGGTTTTTTTTTTCGAAAAATTTTCCAACTTTTTTTTTAATTTTCCGGGTTGTTTTTTCGAAAATTTTTCAAGTATCAAGGTAGAAATAATGGGATTTTTGCCCAAGAGAGGTCTCTCTCGTTAGGCGTGGAAGTATGGAATTTCTCCCCTCAAAGTTTCTCGAAAATAAGGTTTAACTCATTGGTAAGTACTTAAATTATTAAAAAAATAAAATAAATATTTCAATCAAAATAAGACGCTTACGCTTGTTTTTTCTTTACTCTGTTGTATATAAAGGAAAAGTCTTTCATTAAATTTGTCAACCTAAAAAAAAAAAAAATTAATTATTTATTGACACTTTTTCAAGTAAAGGACAGGCGAACAGTGAGGTCGTGACTCCGATGACGTCACCTTTCCCCCACTCCTCCCAAAAACGTACCTGGCTTTTAACATCTTCGCAAGATTGAACGATGAAAGCAATGCTGATCACATTCCATGCTATCCAGCCTACAGTTTCCACAGTAAAAATAGATAGAATTCCTCAGTGCCTGCCGTTCTTAACAAATAGAGGCTTAACTGATAGCATTTCCGAATAGTTTGAAGGGAGTACTTGAGCGAAAGTATCAGCAGCTGAATGCTGAATGTTTTGTTTAGCTTACGCAATGTTTCTACAGCTTCGTAATGTCCGGATGTATCATAACATTTTAAATTTTGAATATCATCAGAAACCATTTCGATCAAAAACGAAAAAAGGAGGAAAATAGCGCTGGAGTAGTTTTCATAAACGAATCCTGTGACCACTGAAGGGATTTGACCGTTTCGACAGAGGAAGTAACCGTAGTGAATGCTCGAGCATGATAGGCTAAGTAAGATTCTGAAGACAAGGCGTTTATTTGGTTTCTCAGCCTTCGAAAAGATTGATTCGACAAAAACCGAATGTTTTAGACTCACGAAATAAATATGACATAAAACAGCGATTGCTTCTGCCAGAAGTTTTAACGTTGTGAATGATAGAGTGACCCATGGCGATGCTTCATACTTCTGCAACAGTTAATGTTTTAAAATAGATTGAATTAATAGGATGTGGCGGGGTGGAACCTGATTGCGCATAAATCTGGGTCTTTAATCCTCTTCATGATAATCCTCTACGTTGTTTTCATCAAATTTCTCGAAAACTATGAGATTTTGCTGTCAAAACGGGAGTTCACCGTTCGGCATGACGCATTTCGACATAAATTCAACATAATCTGCTGCTCGTCGTATTGCATTTTGCTACAATGGAACATAAAGCTCTAAAAAATTTAAAAACTTTCGGCATAATGCACATCAACATAATGCGTTTCGCCCAGAACGACGCATTTCACCCTAAAGCAGTTGGACACAAATTCGACATAATCTGCAGCTCGTCGTATTGCATTTCGCTACAATGGAATATAAAGATCTCAAAAATTTAAAAACTTACGGCATAATGCACAACAACATAATGCGTTTCGCCAAGAACGACGCATTTCACCCTAAAGCAGTTGGACACAAATTCGACATAATCTGCAGCTCGTCGTATTGCATTTCGCTACAATGGAATATAAAGCTCTCAAAAATTTAAAAACTTACGGCATAATGCACATCAACATAATGCGTTTCGCCAAGAACGACGCATTTCACCCTAAAGCAGTTGGACACAAATTTGACATAATCTGCAGCTCGTCGTATTGCATTTCGCCAAAAACGACGCATTTCACCCTAAAGCAGTTGGACCCAATTCGACATGAAGCTTCGACATGATTCGAACATAAAGCTCTTAAAAAATTCAAAAACTTTCGGCATAATGCACATCAACATAATGCGTTTCTCCAAGAACGACGCATTTCACCCTAAAGCAGTTGGACACAAATTTGACATAATCTGCAGCTCGTCGTATTGCATTTCGCTACAATGGAATATAAAGCTCTCAAAAATTCAAAAACTTTCGGCATAATACACATCAACATAATGCGTTTCGCCAAGAACGACGCATTTCACCCTAAAGCAGTTGGACACAAATTCGACATAATCTGCAGCTCGTCGTATTGCATTTCGCTACAACGGAACATAAAGCACTCAAAAATTCAAAAACTTTCGGCATAATGCACATCAACATAATGCGTTTTGCCAAGAACGACGTATTTCACCCTAAAGCAGTTGGACACAAATTCGACATAATCTGCAGCTCGTCGTATTGCATTTCGCTACAATGGAACATAAAGCTCTGAAAAATTTAAAAACTTTCGGCATAATACACATCAACATAATGCGTTTCGCCAAGAACGACGCATTTCACCCTAAAGCAGTTGGACACAAATTCGACATAATCTGCAGCTCGTCGTATTGCATTTCGCTACAATGGAATATAAAGCTCTCAAAAATTCAAAAACTTACGGCATAATGCACATCAACATAATGCGTTTCGCCAAGAACGACGTATTTCACCCTAAAGCAGTTGGACACAAATTCGACATAATCTGCAGCTCGTCGTATTGCATTTCGCTACAATGGAATATAAAGCTCTCAAAAATTTAAAAACTTTCGGCATAATGCACATCAACATAATGCGTTTCGCCAAGACATTTTTAATTTTGAGTTCGACATTTAAAAAAAGTTCAAGTCACCATAACGCTTCTCGCCTTTAAACTTGTCGTCTTGCCATAATGATTCGGCATAATGCATCTCGACATAACTAGGGACAGCAAAGAGCCCATTTTTCGCCATGTAAAATGCGATTATGGCGAAACTACAAAAAACCTTTAAAACCAGACATTTCGCCATAACACATTTCGACATAACTACCAAAAAAAACGGAGATTGAAAAAATTAACTCCCTCGGGTTATCAAACGAACTTCCCATACGTTACAATTCGTAGCTTCAAAAACGTACACTTTAGCAAGGTTATGTACTTAACATTTTTTGTTGTAAATTTAATGTAGACTCTTTTTGTACTTAGTTATGTTTGCGTTAAACCTCATAGTTTTCGAGATATTTGAGAAAAACTGACAAAAACTTGACACCCTTCTATCCTGTTTTTTTTTAGTTAAAAAAAATTCCATCTGACCCCCTCGAAAAGAATCTAAATTTTTTTAAAAATAGCTTCGTTCCAACGTCAGTTTGGAACTCCTGGAGCATGCGCAGTACGATTTGTCCGTCAAATCTGAAGTCATCTGACGTCAAATTTGACGTCTTAACCCCTCTGCGCATGCTCCAGGAGTTCCAAACCTGTTTCAAACTGTGGCTGGAACAAAGCTAATTTTAATATAAGGAGTATGTTTTGGTGAAAAGGTAAACATAAGACCAATATCGTTGCGCATTAAACTTTCGACAGACATACGTGTACATATCTCAATTTTTGCGAATTTCAAAAAAAAAAAAAAAAAAAAAAAAATGCTAACTACAAAAGAAAAATTCTGTAAAAATGCTCCGAAAAAAAAGGGCACAACAGACCCCCCCCCCCCCCCCCCCGGGTCGGATATGACCCATTATCTGTATCATCAATACCTCCCAATTAAGGATAAAACCCCCTAAAAGCTAAATTTTGGAAATCTTGATTGGTTGTATCGAACATTTTTGCAGACCTTGGTCATTGCTTCAGGTAGAAGCGAAAGTCCCCAAAAAGCGAGAAGAATAAGCGAAATAAAATGAAAATATTTGAAAAAATGGAAAATTTTCTCATATCCTCTCTCTTGCTTTTGAAAATTCGCGTGAAAAGGAACGAGGCCTAAAAAGGCCATACTACGTTTGAAGAACATTTTCGAACTGACCGTCCAAAAGTGAAAAAGCTTTTTACGTTTTCGATCGATTGATGAAGAAATTAATTTGTCCAGTCAATTATTTTAAATGAAATATCAGCACTGATCAATTTTCTCGGTTCTGGAAGACCCAGGAAACATAAAAAAAGTATTTGTTTGAAGAGCTTCCAACGAAAACTAAAAATATAGGAGGGGGAAGTATAGCGGAGGGGACGTACAATGGAGGGGGAAGTATATGGGAGGGGAAGTAGAACAGAGGGGGAAGTATAACGAAGGGGTAAATATAAGGGAACGAAGGTATAACGAAGGGAGGGAAGTATAAAGGAGGGGAAGTATAAGGAAGGAAATGTATAAAAAGTGGGAATTTTTTTTTGAAAAATTTTCCAAGTTGTTTTTAATTTTCCGAGTTTTTTTGATTAATTTTCCGAGTTTTGTTTTTCAAAATTTTGCGAATTTAAAAAAAAAATGCTAACTATAAAAGAAAAATTCTGTAAAAATGCTCCGAAAAAAGGGCACAACAGACCCCCCCCCCCCCCCCCCCCCCGGGGTCGGATATGACCCATTATCTGTACCTTAGTTTTTGAAAAAATTTTCAAGTTGTTTTTAATTTTCCGAGTTTTTTTTTTTTTCAAAATTTTGCAAATTTAAAAAAAAATGCAAACTATAAAAGAAAAATTAGGTATGTAAAAATGCTCCGAAAAAAAGGGCACAACAGACACCCCCCCCCCCCCCGGGTCGGATATGACCCATTATCTGTACCTTTGTTTTTGAAAAATTTTTCAAGTTGTTTTTAATTTTCCGAGTTTTTTTTTTTTTTTCAAAATTTTGCAAATTTCAAAAAAAAAAAATTTTTTCAAAAAAATTTTTAAGTTGTTTTTTGTCAAAAAATTTTTAAGTTGTTTTTTATCAAAAATTTTCTAAGTTTTTTTTTTGCTGTTTGTTTGGTTTTGTTTTTTTTTTTTTTTTTTTTTTTTAATTTTTACGTTCTTTTTTGCGAAAATTTTATGAAGTGTCAAGGTAGAAATAATGGGCTCTTTGGCCTACGGATGTGCCTCTCGTAATGGGTAGAAGTATGAAATTTCTCCCTACTAACAAAGATTAGTAGTAATTAAAAAGTGGCAATTTTTTTACACCAAAAATTCGTCAAAAATATAAAGAGTAATTGGTGAAAATTTGGTGAAAATCGGATGAAAACTGTGGCCGCAAAGTTTTCCGGAAAAATATGCTACGGACGGACGGCCGGACGGCCGTCAATATTCGAATTGACCCTCCGGGGTCTGGAAGACCCTTCCCCAAAAACCCGACGTGGAGGGTATCACAATAACTGCTTTAAGCAAGTTAAAAATTCTTCTTTTGTCTTTTATGCATTGATAGTGGATTGTTTGATTTTTTTATTGTTGAGAGAAAAAGTGATAACAGATATCAAATAAAATGCATTTAGAAGGTAAACTTTGAGTGTTTGCTTGCTCCATATATACCTAGTGAAGTTAAATGGATGGCGCTGGGGGGAGGGATTTTCAGGTCCATGCGTCGGGTTGATGCTGTAGGGTTGGAAGAATCTTTTTAGTGCGAATCGTGAAGTCGCGAGGGATGGACGAAGCTCTCGTCTACGTCGGCGAGTGTTCAACGTATCAAAATCTCGTTTTATACCTGGTACTTTTACCATGCGTATTGCCATGCGGCTTTCACGGTTATTCGCAGATTTTTATGTCTTCGACCCCACTTCACGTTTGCCGCCCGCATCCGAGTCTAGAGCATCTTCATCCCACAATTTCGCAAAATATAAGGTGAAAAAAAATTTTTTTTTTTTTTTTGCCTATAATTTGGCGCTTTGAAGTCATCGTAAGGAATTTAAAGTAGATCCCTGGATTTTCATCTTAATACGCCAAGCATGACTAAATTCCTGACTTCTTAAGAGATATTAAGCCTATTAGGCTTATTATCTTAACTTTGTCAATTAGAAGTTATTGCAATACCCTCCACAGTCAATTTTTTGGGGGACTTTCAGACCATGTCTGTTGTGCCCTTTTTTCGGAGCATTTTTACAGAATATTTCTTTTTCCATTTTATTAAATTTTTTCACCAAAATATACTCCTTATGTAAGAATTAGCTTTGTTGAGTCACAGTTTGAAACTGGTTTGGAACTCCTGGAGCATGCGCAGAGGGATTTAGACGTCAAATTTGACGTCAGATGACTTCAGATTTGACGGACAAAGAGCACTGCTCATGCTCCAGTCTGTTGTGCCCGTTTTTTCGGATTTTTACAGAATTTTTCTTTTATAGTTTGCATTTTTTTTTTAAATTCGCAAAAGTCTGTCGAAAGTTAAATGCGCTACGCTATTGGTCTTATGTTAAATTTTTCACCAAAATGTACTCCTTATATTAGCTTTGTTCCAGCTACAGTTTGAAACTGGTTTGGAACTCCTGGAGCATGCGCAGAGGGAGTTAGACGTCAAATTTGACGTCAGATGACTTGAGATTTGACGGACAAATCGTACTGCGCATGCTCCAGGAGTTTCAAACCGTCCAAACTGCCGTTGGAACAAAACTATTTTTAAAAAGATTAAGATTCTCTTTGAGGGGATCAGATGGAATTTTTTGTATTGTTGAACATATTTAAGCCTTTCCAACGGCAGTTTGAAACTGTTTTGGAACTCCTGGAGCATGCTCAAAGACATTTAGACGTCAAATTTGACGTCAGAGGACTTTAGATTTGACTGACAAATCGTACTGCGCATGCTCCAGGTTCAAACCGATTCCAAACTGCCGTTGGATCAAAGCCTTTTTTTTTAAATTTAGAATCTCTTCGAGGCGATCAGATGGAATTTTTTGTATTGTTGAACACATTTAAGCCTTTCCAACAGCAGTTTGAAACTGGTTTGGAACTCCTGGAGCATGCGCAGAGGGACTTAGATGTCAGATTTGACGTCAGATGACTTCAGATTTGACGGACAAATCGTACTGCGCATGCTCCAGGAGTTTCAAACCGACTCCAAACTGCCTGGAACAAAGCTATTTTAAAAAAAATTTAGATTCTCTTCGAGGGGATCAGATGGAAATTTTTTTGTATTGCTGAACACATTTAAGCCTTTCCCGCAATTAAAGGGCGTTGCAATAAAATTCCAATTCCTTTTTTTTTATTGAATGGTTTAATTAAATAAAATTATTAATCGATAGTCGGGGAAAAATTCTCAATTCTATAAAATGTGGTTTTGCGGGGCGGAACGCTGAGCGAAGGAGGGGATTTTAAAGACCCTTTTCTCTTGGAGAAAAGTGAGGAAAATTATGGTTTTTATAATTTTCACTTAAAAATATGAATTGCTAATAATTCTTAAAAGTAAAGGGTTTTTTAATTTGAAAAGTGAAGTTTTTTTTTCTTTTTTCATCGTTTAAAATCCGGATTTTAAATTTGGTAGTGGACTATCGAAAAAAAGCACAAAAAAAAGTGAAATTGTTGGTTGGATTTCATGTATTTAGTTTGAGACTGCAACTCGTGGAGCATGCGCAGAAGGTTCTGCACGTCAAATTTGACGGACAAACGATTTGAACGACGCCCAAATCCTTCTGCGCATGCTCCAGGAGTTTCAAACCAGTTTCAAACTGCGGTTGGAACAAAGATGATGTTTTATTTATTGGTCATCTTCGGAAAATGCTTACTTCCTGAGATTTGAGCAAAAATTTGGAAAAAGTACGTCATTTTTGAAATGTTGTTTTGTTGAAAACTTAAAACAAAAAAAAACCTCCCTCTCCTTTATACTTCGTAGAGTCTTATGTTAGAGTTCCAGGAAGTCTTGAAGAGTTACAGGAGGTTCTGGAGAGTTCCAGGGGGTTCTGGAGAGTTCCAGGAGGTTCTGGAGAGTTCCAGGAGGTTCTGGAGAGTTCCAGGAGGTTCTGGAGAGTTTCAGTAGGTCCTGGAGAGCTCCAGAAGTTTATGACAAAAAGCTTCATTTCCATTTTATTACCTCAGAACGCCTGTTCCTGATTTTTGCCACCAGAATTTCCCGTCCCGCCAATTTATAACATAAATTCGGTTCTGAAGGGTTACAGAAGGATCCGGAGAGTTCCATGAGGTTCTGGAGAGTTCCAGGAGGTCTCGGAGAATTATAGGAGTTTCTGGAGAGTTCTAGGGGTTTCTGGAGAGTTCCAGGGGGTTCTGGAGAGTTACTGGAGAGTTCTGGGAGGTTCTGGAGAGTTCCAAGAGGTCTCGGAGAATTATAGGAGTTTCTGGAGAGTTCTAGGGGTTTCTGGAGAGTTCCAGGGGGTTCTGGAGAGTTACAGGAGGTTCTGGAGAGTTCCAGAAGGTCTTGGAGAGTTATAGGAGGTTCGGGAGAGTTCCAGGAGGTCTTGGAGAGTTACAGGAGGTTCTGGAGAGTTTCACTAGGTCCTGGAGAGCTCCAGAAGCTTATGACAAAAAGCTTCATTTCCATTTTATTACCTCAGAACGCCTGTTCCTGATTTTTGCCTCCAGAATCTCCCATTTCCGCCGCTTTATGACGAATTTATAACACTTTGCCTTTGTGACAAGGATACACAATGCTTTCAAATAAGCAGTAAAGGTTGTTGTTAAAAATAAATGCTAATTTGTAAATTTTTAATACAAACAAATCGATATAAAATGGCGGGAAAGGTGGAAGAGGTTATCACACTTCTCCCCGGTGCCATTTTAATTCGGAGATGCATCAACAGATAGCGATTCAACCGACACTTCCTCCATTTTCTGTCGAGAAATTATGACGATACGTTTTTATGACGAAAGCTTACAAGATCTTTCGAGTTTTACTAATTGTTTTTGAACGGAAAACACTTTAAATTAGTTTAATTAAGGGATAAATCACTATTTTTAAGTTTCGTACAGTTAGTTTCCTTGAGTTATTGAACATCTAGGATTAATTCAGGTAAGTAGTTAGGGCCGGACCACAATGGAGTCTTCAAGCGGAACGGATCCCTTCCAACTTGGCGAAAATTAAGCTCCCCTTCATAAGCAAGCGGTCGTCGGATAACAAAACCTAACGATTACGAATTTTCGTAACCCTAAATTTAAGGATTTTGAGCCGATGGCCGTCATTTTTTTGACATTAATAAATTTCGGACTTTTCTGCAGGCTTACCAGAAAAGACCTTTCCTACAAAAAAAACCTCATTGGTTTTTTTGTCAGAGCAATACTTAAGGAGATATGAGGGTTCTTAAGTGAGTTGCTTTGCAAATTTTTCGTTGTGAGCAACGGTTTTCGGTTTTTCCCTTCTATCACGGAAACCGTCGCTCAAAACGAAAAAATGTCTTAAGTAAAAGTTGTAGGTACAAAGATTTCCTACAAAAATTTCTTTATTCATTATTTGCGTAAGAGCAATATTTAAGGAGTTATGAGGTTAAAACTAATAATACTACAGAGCATGTCTGAAAACTTAAAACCTTCATATCTCCTAAAATATTGCTCTGACGGAAAAAACCAATAAGATATTTTATGTAGTAAATTTCCGTAGCTACAACTTTTACTTAAGACATTTTTTCGTTTTGAGCGACGGTTTCCAAGATAGAAGGGAAAAACCGAAAACCGTTGCTCAAAACGAAAAATGTACAAAGCAACCAACTTAAAACCCTCATATCCCCTTAAGTACGCAAAGAGCCACATGGCACCGCCACCGAAGGAATTTTTTTTAATTAAGGCTGTTGTGGACGGTGAGAATTAGAGATCAAGTTTGCTAAAGAAAAAAGGTAGCTTTGTACCCAGGAAAAACTTTAATAGATAAAGTTACGAGTAAATTCGTTTTGGGAATTGATTTTTCCGTTGTACTAATTTTGATTGGTGACAGCGGCTTTTATAAGACCATAAGTTAATAAAAGCTGAAATATAATCAATAATAGTGACTGCCTATGGTAAAGGTCTTAATTTTCAACGAAAAGCGACAAATCTTCCCATTTACTAACTTCTGAGAAAATTGACAAATTACTTTCATTCAGTTGTAAAATGGCTTAAGGAAGTTTTAATTCGCATTTCAAACCGAAAAGAGGGGTCTATCTTGTAACTTTCCAGCTTTTCATTTACCTTCTGTGCCTTTTGTATCTTGATAGAAAAATTGGCTTTTTTTGTCATGTCTGTGGAATACGTAATTTCTTTTTTCTTCTTCCGTTTTTTATTTTTTAGAGCCATTTTATGATAGAAGTAACTTGAGAAGTATCCATAACTCGGATTCTGGCGGAAAAATGACTGAAGGAGCAACTTTAAAAGTGCAGAAAAAAAAGAGATTTTTTCCCACAAAAAGATCGAATATCTTTTGTTTTGGCCCTTAAAGATTTATCAGACTCTACTGGTTTATTAAATGAGGAGTAAGGTAAAGTACTAGTTTGAAGAGCTTCCAACGAAAACTTCCTTAAAGAGAAGAAAAAATATAGGAGGGGGAAGTATAACGGAGTGGGAAGTATAAGGGAGGGAGAAGTAAAAAGGTAAGGAACTCTCCAAAACCTCCTGTAACTCTCCAAGACCTCCTTGAACTCTCCAAGCCCTCCTGGAACTCTCGAGAACCTCCTGTAACTCTCCAAGACCTCCTGACGCTCTCCAGAACCCCCTGGAACTCTCCAGAACCTCCTGTAACTCTCCAGAACCTCCTATAACTCTCCAAGACCTCCTGGAACTCTCCAGAACCTCCTGGAACTATCCAAGCCCTCCTGGAACTCTCCAGAACCTCCTGGACCTCTTCAGAACCTTCTGGTACTCTCCAAGCCCTCCTGGAACTCTCCAGGACCCCTGGAACTCTCCAGAACCTCCTGTAACTCTTCAAGACCTCCTGGAACTCTCCAAGCCCTCCTGGAACTCTCCAGAACCCCCTGGAACTCTCCAGAACCTCCTGTAACTCTTTAAGACCTCCTGGAACTCTCCAGAACCCCCTGGAACTCTCCAGAACCTCCTGTAACTCTCAAGAACCTCCTATAATTCTCCGAGACCTCTTGGAACTCTCCAGAACCTCCTGAAACTCTCCAGAACCTCCTGAAACTCTCCAGAACCTCCTATAATTCTCTGAGACCTCTTGGAACTCTCCAGAACCTCCTGAAACTCTCCAGAACCTCCTGTAACTCTCCAGAACCTCCTATAACTCTCCAAGACCTTCTGGAACTCTCCAGAACCTCCTGAAGCTCTCCAGAACCCCCTGGAACTCTCCAGAACCTCCTGTAACTCTCCAGAACCTCCTATAATTCTCCAAGACCTCTTGGAACTCTCCAGAACCTCCTGAAACTCTCCAGAACCTCCCGGAACTCTCCAGAACCTCATGGAACTCACCGGATCCTTCTGTAACCCTTCAGAACCGAATTTATGTCATAAATTGGCGGGACGGTAAATTCTGGAGGCAAAAATCAGGAACTGGCGTTCTAAGGCGCTTTTCGAAGCACCTTTGTGATTTTTTAATAGGAAGCCTCCTAATAAAATGGAAATGAAGCTTTTTAATTGATTTCTTTGGGGGGACATAAAGGAGAGAAATTGTTTTTTTCGTCGAATTACAACTCCGCTCCGGAATAAGATAATTAATTAAGCGTCGGCGATTGGATAATAAGTGGTGGGCCAATTGCGGGACAAAAGGCGACTTGATTGAATGACACTCCTGCGACGAAGACGAGGGGTGGGAGGGGGTCCGAAAAAGGACGGTAACCGCTCTTTGTTCTCTTGACATATTTTTATAACCAGGATGCCTCTTCCTCCTTCCTTTTTCCTGCCAACAAGAAATTTCTGCTGAAAGAAAGGAATCCATTTTGAATTATGAGCACCATTAAAATGAACTTTAAGACCTATCATATTCATATCATATTCGATCGTATCATATTCAAACTGCCGAATATCTCTCATTTATTTGACGAATTTCACTTTTATAGACACCGCTGGAAATATGAGACGATTTCCTATTAAAGTCCGGCGGCGAAATAATTTTAGCTTGAACCGTTTAGTCCCGGGAGAACACCGTTCAACGCATTTCACCCTAAAGCAGTTGAACATAAAAAAATCTGCATTTCGACATAAAAAATCTGTAGTTCACCATAATGCGTTTCGGCATAATATTAAGCTCAAAACTTCAAAAATTTTGAGCATAATGCTTTTCAACATAAGCGTTTCGCCATAAACGACTTTTTCAAAAAATGCAAGTCGACACAAAAAGTGCAAGACATCATAACACTTCTCACCATAAAAGCCTCTCTTTAAACATGTTTCGCCATAAAACTGTTTCTGTCGTTTGGGCATAATACATCTCATCATAAACTAGGTATAGCGAAACAGAAAGCATACTTTTGCCGTTTAAAAACGCGATTATGGTGAAACGACAAAAACCTTAATACTATACAGTTCACCATAATGCAATTCAGCATACAGCATCTCATCATAATCTAGGAAAAGCAAGCAGGGAGCCAATGGGATCAGCTCGTTTTATGACACAACGGGGTTAACTTTTTGCCTCTCGCAAGGATGTGCGTTATGGTGAACTGTCAAGTTTTAAGATTATTGTCGTTTCGCCATAATCGCGTTTTATACGGCGAAAATAGGCTTGCTCTTTCGCTTTCCCTAGTTTATGGTGAGATGTATTATGCCCAAACGACAGAAACAGTTTTATCGCGAAACGACATGTTCTTTAAAATGAAAGTTTCTTTATGTTCAACTGCGTTATGTTGAAACGAGAAATTCATGTCGAAACAAGTGTTAATTAATCTCTCCTTTATGGTGAGATGCATTATGTCCAAATGCATTATGGTGAACGTTTTCGACTATTTTCATTATGTTGTGTGGCAGATTTTTTATGGAAACTCGCGATTTCTGTTATTTTATGGCCAAATGCATTATGTCGACACGTATACACTTGGCAGTTCATCTTCCACTCTTCTCAAAACGACGAAAACGTCCTCAAAACTTTCCCTTTTTAGACGCCAATTTAAGTAAAAAATTTAAAAAAGTGATTTGGAATCTGTGAAGTCTTCATTTAGATTTTCCATTTTCCGGGAGGAAAACTGTTGAAAGGACCACCTTTTACTTTCCAAAAATATGAAGAAATTTTCCAAATCGGATCATTTTCAAAAGCGCTAGAAGGGCCACAAGTTACCTCAAAAACAATAAACTCAAAATCAAGAATCATTAAGTCAACAAACTTTGGAGTTTAGGATTGACAAAGTTCTGCGGCTGATCCCTGAAGATTAGAACATAGAGGGTAATACAAGAAACTCCGTTTAAAAAGTTGAAAGTTGAAACCTAAAAAAAATTAAGAATAAAAATCTAAAAATCGGAGACGTTCTTTTTGTATGAGCGTCACGTTCGTTTTGGATTTAAATGGAAATCTGATAAAGAGATTGTTCAAAGAAGAGCCTTGATTTATTTTAAAGAAAATAACTCAGATATAATTTAAGAGCGGTTATTATTCAAATGGGAACATAGGCCGGTGTATAGCTCTAAATGGGCTTCTGGAATCCATTATACAAAAGCTCCTGAGGGTAACCTCATCAATCTTGTCCACATCTCTACGGAAAACCCCCTCGCCAACCCCCCTTTTTCCTATTCAATATACAGAAATGTATTAGAAGTTAAAAGGTGAATACCAGAGTTCGATTTTTTATTTAAGTCTGTAAAAAAACCTATAGAACCAACGTCCCAATAAATTTATTGCCTCGTATTGCCATCGACAACGGCTAAACTAAACTCTACAAAATTAAATGATCACCTTAAAATTAGTTTAAACATTTATAACTAATTTTTTTAAACCTTTAGGACTTCCAGGACCTTTTAGAATTAAAAGAAAATTTAAAATAAAACTTGTAGGTTTTTTAAAAAAGTTGATGAAAACTCGTTGTGCTGTACGAACAAAGCATTTTCGAGTTTTAATAAAGTTTGAAAGCAAAAGTCGCTTCAACTTTTGAGATCGCCAATTTTTTCCTAGACTCTTCAAGCGTTCTAGAAAAAACGCTGAGATACAAAAGATTTCTTTAATTTTCTGCCCATTAAAAATAAATAAATAATTTAGCACAAATAAAGTCTGACTCAAAAAGGCGCTTGCTTCAGGACCTTTAAAATAAGTGCAGAACAGTTTTAAGCGATCATTTTTGCAGATTTTCAGGTCTTGAAAGTCAAATCTGGGGATTTGTGGTCGAGAAACCACATTTTCAACACCTGATTCGGTTTTTTATCAAATTTTTTGGCGTTTTTTCGGTGTTTTTTTCCTAAAAACCTCTGTTTTAACCATTTTTTTTGGCTCCATATCGTTGGAGCCAAAGCACTTGTGTGTTTTTCTTTGAAGAGCCTTAGGGGACTAAAGAGTGTACATATTACGTGTCGACATAATGCGGTTCGCCATAATGCATTTGACCATAAAATAGCAGAAATCGCGAGTTACCGTTCACCATAAAAAAATCTGAAACTCAACATAAAGTCGAAAACGTTCACCATAACATGAACGTGATTCATCTCAACATAAAGAAGAGATTTAAAAGTTGTAGTTGCGACATAAAATTTGTCGTTTCAACATAACGCAGTTGAACATAAAAGAAACTTTCATTTTAAAGAACTTGTCGTTTCGCCATAAAACTGAATCTGTCATTCGGGCATAATACATCTCACCATAAGCTAGGGACAGCGAAAGAACAATCTTATTTTCGCCGTTTAAAACGTGATTATGGCGAAACGACAAAAACCATAAAAATTGACAGTTCACCATAATGCAATACGCACATCCTCGCGAGAGGCAAAAAGTTAACTCCGTTGTGTCATAAAACGAGCTGATCCCATTGGCTCCCTGCTTGCTTTTCCTAGATTATGGTGAGATGCTATAATTTTGAATTGCATTATGGTGAACTGTATAGTATTAAGGTTTTTGTCGTTTCACCATAATCGCGTTTTATACGGCAAAAGTATGCTTTCTGTTTCGCTATACCAAGTTTATGATGAGATGTGTTATGCCCTAACGACAGAAACAGTTTTATGTCGAAACAATAAGTTTGAAGAGAGGCTTTTATAGTGAGAAGCGTTATGGTGACTTGCACTTTTTTGGTGTCAACTTGCGTTTATTGAAAAAGTCGATTATGGCGAAACGCTCTCTGTTGAAATGCATTATGGTGAACGACGAGCTTTATGTTCAATCGCATATGCCGAAACGCATTATGGTGAACGACATATTTTTTATGTCGAAATGCTGATTTTTTATGTTCAACTGCCTTAGGGTGAAATGCGTTATATTGAACGGTCCTGCTCAATTGACAAACCTCTTGATTTTTTAAGCAAATTTCTGAAAGTTTTTTGTTGTTAATTTTAGAATGAAAATGTAGCTAAACAAGGGTTTTCGATTATAAGCTTTTCAAATATTTATAGTTTTCGGTGTAAATCCTACCCGGGACGAGGGCGTCTAAAATTTAACGAGAGTGGGCTTTTCGAAAGTGATTTTCCCGAAGACTTCTTATTAACAAGCACTCCATTTATTAGTTACGTGATTGTCGGATTGAAGCCTCGTTTTTAATTAACTTTAACTCTTCTTTCCAGACTTTCAACCCGTTGTTCGATAATAAAGTTTCTTTGAATCCTCAAAGGGCCTTTTTTCTGTGTTCCCTCTTTTGCGGTTAAGTAAAATTACATCAATTCAATTTATTTTTAATCTTTCCCTTTATAGGTAGATATGAAATGTCTGTTAGGAAAAAAAATTACTCAGAAACTATTGGAAATCGAAGAACATTGTTTCTCACTTTCTGTAACTTCCGAGTTGATTCCATTCGAAAAGTTTATCGACGTGTGTAACAGTGTATTGAACCAGTCAAAACTTTAACTAAGCGCCATTTCGCAATGGATATCTAATTACTAATTAGAAATTAATTATTACCTAACAATCAAATTAATTATTAACACATAAGCGTTATTGCGATGTGAGAAGGGAGAATGAATGAACCCTTTGAAATATGGATTAATTTCAATCTTTAAGGGACGGATTTTGTTTCGTTTTATTCATTTGACTGATAGTTTGGTAGTTTGTAGCGCTCTTCGAAAAATGAAGGTTAAAAAAATTAAAGTGCTTTCCCCTGCCTGACCGCAGGAAACGGGCAAAACACCCCGAATTTTTCCCTAGTATATGTATATTATAATGCCAAAAAGTTTCTTCCAAATTTACTTATTCTTCCTAAAGGTTACCTCCAAGTTACCCATTCTTCCTAAAGATTACCTCCAAGTTACCCATTCTTCCAAAAGATTACCTACATAGTGACCCATTCTTCCTAAAGATTACCTCCAAAGTGACCCATTCTTCCTAAAGATTACCTCCAAAGTGACCCATTCTTCCTAAAGATTACCTCCAAAGTCACCCATTCTTCCCAAAGATTACCTCTAAAGTAACCCATTCTTTCCAAATGTTACCTCCAAATTTACCCATTCTTTACCCGTTCCTTCCAAAGTTACCCATTCTTCACAAAGGTTACCTCCAAAGTTACCCATTCTTTCCAAAAATTATCACCGAAGTTACCTATTACCGAAAGGTTACCTCCAAGGTTACCCATTCATTCTAATGTTACCTCGAAAATTATCATTCATCTCAAAGGTTACCTCCCAAACCCATTTTTTATTAAGATTATCTCCAACGTTACCCATTCTTTCTAAATGTTACCTCCAAAGTTATCATTCTTCCCAAATATTACCTCCAAATTTACCCATTTTTCCTTAAGATTACCTCCAAAGTTACCCATTTTTCCTTAAGATTACCTCCAAAGTACCAATTTTTTCTTAAGATTACTTCCCAAGTTACCCATTCATCCTAAGGATTACCTTCAAAGTAACCCATTCTTCCCAACCATTATCACCGATGTTACCTTTTACCGAAAGACCCTCAGGATGGTTACCTCCAAAGTTATCCATTCTTTCCAAAGGTTACCTCCAAAGCCACCCATTCTTTCCGAAGGTTCCCTTCAAAATTACCTATTCTTTTCGAAGATTACCTCAGAAGTTACCCATTCTTTCCAAAGGTTACCTCCAAAGTAACCCATTCTTCCCAAACATTATCTCCAAAGTTACCTATTGCCGAATGGCCCACCGGAAGGTTACCTCTAAAGTTATCCATACTGCACCAAGTTACCATACTGCCTATAAAATTACCCATTCTACCCAAAGGTTACTTCCAAAGTTACCCAGTCTTCCTAAATATTACCTCCAAATTTACCCATTTTTCCTCAAGATTACCTCCAAAGTTACCCATTATTCCTTAAAATTACCTCCAAAGTTACCCATTTTTCTTCAAGATTACCTCCGAGGTTACCCATTTTTTATTAAGATTACCTCCAAAGTCACCCATTCCTTCCAAAGGTTACCTCCAAAGTTACCCATTCTTTTCAAAGATTACCTCCAAAGCCACCCATTCTTTTCAAAGGTTACCTTCAAAATTACCTATTCTTTTTAAAGATTACCTCCAAAGTTACCCATTCTTTCCAAAGATTACCTCCAAAGTCACCCAATCTTCCCAAGGTTAAACATAACTTTAGACAGACAAATCTCCCCCATTTTTGGGAAATTACGAAAGGAAGATTCTGTGAAAATCTGACGAAAATTACGTTCTTAAAGTGTTCCGGAAAAGAGAAAAATTAACCCATTCTATTTTATGTTTTGAACAGTTTTCCGCTGAACGGAACGTCGAGGTGTCAAATGTACGAGAGAAACTACACAGAAATGGCCATTTCGGAGAATTACACACTTCCCGAGCCCGGAACCCGCCTTGTCCCGTGCACCTACGGATGGCAGTTCGATTATACAGAATACGCCACAACAGTTGTCACAGAGGTAAATAAAGAAAACATCCCTCATACAGAAAAGTAATCAGAGAGCCATTTATTTACCTTTCCGCCCACTTATAATTCACCGAAGCTTATTGATGTTCCATACCTATGTCGATTATTCAAAATCCTCTTCCCCATATATTATTTAGGAACGTTATCAGAAAAGGGAGGTGAATGAGGGGGTAAAAAATACGGTGGCAAATCCGGATTACGCGTAATCGCTTTTTATAAACATCACCCAATTACATGAAACGACCTAAAACAATAATCCAACCCTTACTCCCGGGAAAACTCAAACATAAATGAGAAAACCGGAAACCCTAAAAAAAAATTATTTGAATACTTTATTTTTAAAAAAAATATGGTAGCTACATAAGCATTATGATATAAATGAGTCCTGCATGCGGAGACCGTACTACTCCGTTTTACCCCACCCTTCCGCCTTACCCCGATCTTTTCTCTATTTTATCATACCCGGATTAATCCTTCATGTTTACCTCATGTACACACTCCTGAAAGACTCGAGGAAATAAAAGTCCCCTTGAAAAAAAAAGAAAGAAAGATGGAAATATAATCAACTGCACCGATATTTTGAGGAAAGTGGGGTAAGATCGGTTCCTGCGCATCATTTCCTTTATAGGTACTTTACCCGATGGTTCCCAAAACGAGATAATTATACCCGATGGTTCCCGGGCTGAAAATTGCCATAACCCGATGGTTCCCGAGCTGAAAATTGCCATAACCCGATGGTTCCCGGGCTGAAAATCGGCATAACCCGATGGTTCCCGGGCTGAAAATTGCTATAAGCCGATGGTTCCCGGGCTGAAAATTGCCATAACCCGATGGTTCCCCGGGGTGAAAATTGCCATTACCCGATGGTTCCCGGGCTGAAAATTGCCATAACCCGATGATTCCCGGGCTAAAAATGGACATAACCCATGGTTCCCGGGCTAAAAATTGCCATAAACCGATGGTTCCCGGGCTAAAAATGGACATAACCCATGGTTCCCGGGCTAAAAATTACCATAAAGCGATGGTTCTCAGGCTGAAAATTGCCATAACCCGATGGTTCCCGGGCTGAAAATCGCCATAACCCGATGGTTCTCAGGCTGAAAATTGCCATAACCCGATGGTTCCCGGGCTGAAAATCGCCATAACCCGACGGTTCCCGTGCTGAAAATTACCATAACCCGATGGGTCTCAGGCTGAAAATCGCCATAACCCGACGGTTCCCGTTCTGAAAATTGCCATAACCCGATGGTTTCAGGGCTGAAAATCGCCATAACCCGATGGTTCCCGGGCTGAAAATTGCCATAACCCGATGGTTCCCCGGGGTGAAAATTGCCATTACCCGATGGTTCCCGGGCTGAAAATTGCCATAACCCGATGGTTCCCCGGGGTGAAAATTGCCATAACCCGATGGTTCCCGGGCTGAAAATTCCATAACCCGATGTTTCCCGGGCTGAAACTTGCCATAACCCGATGGTTCCCGGGCTGAAAATTGCCATAACCCGATGTTTCCCGGGCTAAAATTGCCATAACCCATGGTTCTCGGGCTAAAAATTGCCATAACCCGGGCTAAAATTGCCATAACCCGATGGTTCCCGGGCTGAAACTTGCCATAACCCGATGTTTCCCGGGCTGAAAATTGCCAATTGGATTGCAAATTGGATATACTTATTATATTTATAACAGTGAGTGTTCTTAAGCACATTTTGTGGTTTGGTGGTGTGGTTTTTGTGGTTTGAAATGTTGGAAAAGATTTCAATTTCTAAAGTCCACTCATTTTTTCCGTTCAATTTCAAAATTAGAGCTTTTCGGATTGAAGGGCTGGAATTAATTACACCCCCCCCCCATTTCCAACAAGCTTTTGCAAGGCAATTATTCCTTATGTTCATTTCATTTTAACTTCCTTAAAGAAGTATTGTGATACCCTCGACGTCGGGTTTTGGGTGGGGAGAGGTTAATGAAGTTGTAGCTATGGAAAGGTGTGAGAAAAAAAAAAAGGGGGAATGGAAAGGTGTGAGAAAAAAAAAAAGGGGGAAAAAACTCTTCCTACTTCTCTAAGTTTATCTAATCTCGACACCAAATTTTCTTGACGTTGATCCTCCCCTACCTCAAAAGGCTTAATCCGGACGTGAAATCCTCATGAAAGTCTGATTTTCGGAAACAAAACCCTCTGCTTTTTGTGTGCAATCTACAAGGCAGAAAAAAGAGAAGAAGGGTGTCGAAAAAAAATCTGTTAACCCAAAAATCGCTGATCTTCAGCCATAAAAATAATGTGTAAAAAGTTTGTTGAAAACGCGATATAAACGCCTGGTGAAAGCACTAGCATTGTATATTGTTTCAGCGTGTCCGACCGTTCTTTGTATCGGGTGTTAAACCAGCCTATTTCTCCTTATAGGATCGTAATACCGTCTATTTCTCCATATAAGAGCGTAATACCGCTTATTTCTCCATCCAGGATCGTAAAATACTCCTCATTTTGGATCATAAAATAATTATATTCTTTCCATTTTTACTGTTAATATCTTTTTTTTCGTTGGTTAGCTGGAAAAATGGGGAAGCGTTGGGGGAGAACACCGTTCAACATAACGCATTTCACCCCAAAAAAATCTGCATTTCGACCTAAAAAATCTGAAGTTCACCAATGCGTTTCGGCATAATGCGATTGAACACTCAGAAGTTCAAAATGTTGAGCATAATGCATTTCGTCGCGTTAGCTCTAACACCAGATAAGTCATTTTTTTTTCAATTTTGAGTTAAGCATGATGGTAAATTTTGTGGAGAATCGAATTCCGTTGGTAGATTATCCGTATTACCAACAGTAGTTCACGATTTAGCCAACAGGTCATGCAATGATTCCAATGAGAAATTAAACCGTATTTTGGCTCTCCTGAAAACCTTGGTAAAATGACTTATCCGGTGTTAGAACTAACGCGACGGTTTCAACAATCTTTTCGCCATAAACGACTTTTCAATAAACGCAAGTCGACATAAAAAATGTGCGAGTCACCATAACGCTTCTCACCATAAAAGCCTTTCTTTAAACTTGTTGTTTCGCCATATAACTGTTTCTGTCGTTTGGGCATAATACATCTCACCATAAACTTGGGACTGCGAAAGAGCAACCCTACTTTCGCCATTTAAAACTCGATTATGGCGAAATGACAAAAATCTTAAAACCACCATAATGCAATTCAACATAAATCATCTCACAATAAACTAGGAAAGCTGGCAACCAATGGGATCAGCTCGTTTTTCGTCACAAGGGGCTTAAATTTTTTTCCTCTCGCGAGGATATACGAATTGCAATGATGATCCGTCAAGTTTTAAGGTTTTTGTCGTTTCGCCATAATCGCGTTTTAAGTAGTTTATGGTGTGATTTATTATGCCCAAACGACAGAAACAGTTTTATGGCGAAACGACAAATTTTATGTCGAAACGACAAGTGTTCAAATCTGCAAAAATGATCGCTTAAAACTGTTCTGAACTCATTTTAAAGGTACCTAAATCCCTAAACGAGTGCATTCGTGTCGACATAATGCGGTTCGCCATAATGCATTTGACCGTAAAGTAGCATCGTTCACCATAAAAAATCTGCAACTTAACGCAAAGAAATTGTCGAAAACGCTCACTTTAATGCATTTGAACAACAACTCACCATAAGAAGAGATTTAACACTTGTCGTTTCGACATAAAATTTGTCGTTTCAACATAAAGCAGTTGCACATAAATAAAAAGAATTTTTAAAGAACTTGTCGTTTCGGCATAAAACTGTCGTTTAGGCATATACATCTCTCATTGCATTATGGTGAACTGTCAAGTTTTATGGTTTTTTGTCGTTTCGCCATAATCGCGTTTTAAACAGCGAAAATAGGCTTGTTCTTTCGCTGTCCCTAGTTTATGGTGATATTTATATGGCGAAACGACAGAAACAGTTTTATGGCGAAACGACAAATTTTATGTCGAAATGACAAGTGTTAAATCTCTTCTTTATGGTGAGATGTATTATGTTCAAATGCAATATGGTGAACGTTTTCGACTTTTTCATTATGTTGAGTTGCAGATTTTTTTTGGTGAACGCTAACTCGCGATTTCTGCTATTTGATCGTCGCATTATGGCGAATCGCATTATGTCGACACGTATACACTCAGGCGTTGGCTATCGCCATATTGCCACGACGCCCTTTAAAATGCGATTATGGCGAAATGACAAGAACCTTAAAACAGTTCACCACAATGCAATTCAACATAAAGCATCTCACCATAAACTAGGAAAAGCAGGCAACCAATGGGATCAGCTCGTTTTATGACGCAAGGGGTTAATTTTTTTTTCTCTCACGTGTATCACCTCGTTTCATGACACAAGGGGTCAATTTATGTAAGTGTTAAATCTCTTCTTTATGGTGACATGTATTATGGTCAAATGCATTATGGCGAACCGCATCATGTCGACACGTATACACTCAGGCTATCGCCATATTGCCACGACGCCATTTTCAGAGCTCCAAAGGAGAATTGTGGTTACCCTAACCTCAATTATAACCCCCATTATAACCTCTTTATTATGAATTATTGTTCTATTTGCTTTTTAGTGGGAAATGGTCTGCCACAAAGATTACTATACGACACTTGCTCTTGTACTTCTTGGTTAGGAGGCCTTATAGGAAACTACATCTTTGGATATTTACAAGATAGGTAAGTACAGGCTATTTCTGCCCTAGCGGCTGTCAAAGGTACTAAATGCTAAATCTAGCAAAAAATTTGTTTGCTGCGACTTTTCATAATCTGTTTCAGTATTGGACGAAGGCCGTCGTTTTTTATTTATTTGCTGATTGAGTGCTTTTTTGGGATCGCGACAGCCTTCGCGCCTGATTTCATCACGTGGACAATCTTCAGGGTTGGAGTCGGCTTTACCGTTCCGGCCATTTTGGGAACGCCGTATGTTTTAGGTATGTTTTTAGGTAATCAAAAGAGGGTAAGGGATAAGCTTTGTGTTTAGGTGACCCGCTTTTACACCGAGCGGCTCCCATTCGTTCCAATAAATCCCAGAAACTTTCCTTTCGGCCCGAATTAATTACCGAATCCTTCTCGACCTAACTTGATTAATGTTCAGATACTAAGCCTCTACCCTGTCTCCGTCGTTTTCAAAGGGCCCTCTCGTTAATACGGGTGAAAACCCTGATAGTCCAAAGTTCTTTGAAATTTACAAAACCGGATTTACGAATTCGATGAAATTTAATAAGTAGCGGCTAAGCAAGGTCCTCCCCCCCCTAAATACTGGAGCGATTGGACCTTCCTCATAATAGGGCGAACTCTTTTTCATCTCTGATATCGAAAACGTTTTTTGAGTATCAAGGTGGAAATAATGAAGTCTTCGCCCTGTCAGACCACACGGAACGGGCGAGGCCCTTTCTCCTAATTATACTGTCTATACGCGTATTTCTAGGGTAACTTTGGAGGTAAACTTTAGGAAGAATAGGTAAATTTGGAGGTAATCTTTGGAAAATGGGTAGCTTTGGAGGTAATCTTTGGAATAAATGGGTAACCTTGGAGGTAATCTTTGGGAAAAAATGAGTAACTTTGGAGGTAACCTTTGAGAAGATTGGGTAACTTTGGTGGTAACATTTAGGAAGAATGGGTAAATTTGGAGATAATCTTTAGGAAGAATTGTTAACGTTGTAGGTAATCTATAAGAAGAATGGGTAGCTTTGGAGGTAATCTTAAGGAAAAATTGGTTAACTTTGGATGTAATCTTAGGGGAAAATGATCAACTTTGGAGGAGAAATTTAGGAAGAATTGGTAACTTTGTAGGTAATCTTTAGGAAGAATGGGTTTTGGACGTAATCTTAAGGAAGAATGGATAACTTTGGAGGTAATCTTTGGTAAAAATGGGTAACTTTGGAGGTAACCTGAGGAAAGAATGGGTAAATTTGGAGGTAATCTTAAGTAAAAATGGGTAAATTTGGAGAATCTTCGGGAAGAATGAGTAACTTAGGTGATTTAGAAAGAATGGGTTACTTTGGAGGTAACCTTTGGAAAGAATGGGTACTTTTTAGGTAACCTTGGCAAAGAATGGGTAACTTTGGATGTAATCTTTGGGAAGAATGAGCAACTTTGGAGGAAACATTCAGGAAGAATGGGTAAATTTGGAGGTAATCTTAAAAATGGGTAACTTTATAGGTAACCTTTTGAACAGAGTGGGTAACTTTGGAGGTTATCTTTTGTAAAAATGGGTAACTTTGGAGGTAATCTTTAGGAAGAATGGGTAACTTTGGAGGTAATCTTAGGAAAAAATGGGTAAATTTGGTAAATTTGGAGGTAACCTTTGGAAAGAATGTGTACTTTTAGGTAACCTTGGCAAATAATGGGTAACTTTGTAGGTAACCTTTGCAAAGAATGGGTAACTTTGGAGGTAATCTTTAGGAAGAATGGGTAACTTTGGAGGTAATCTTTAGGAAGAATGGGTGAATTTGGAGGTAATCTTAAAAATAAATAATTTTGTAGGTAACCTTTTGAACAGAGTGGGTAACTTTGGAGGTAATATTTTGTAAAAATGGGTAACTTTGGAGGTAACCTTTGAACAGAATGTGTAACTTTGGAGGTAATCTTTAGGAAGAATGGGTAAAGTTGGAGATAATCTTTATGAAGAATTGAGGCGCTCCGGATACGAAGGGCGAAGTCAACATCGGACAATTTTTTTTTTTTTTTCATTTTCAGATGCTAGACCTCTTGGCGAATACGCCCATATAATTTTTATGTTGATCTCGCCCTTTTTCCCCGTTAAATACGTTAAAACCGAAAGCGGCAAAGCCCTAACTGCGATATCCGAGCGGGTACGAAGGGCGAACTCCACATCCTAGTCCGCAACCCCCACTCCTTTTCCCATTCCAGGGCACGACTTTTCTGTTGAGTTCGCCCGTAACATAAAATTTTAAAATGAGAATATCTCGAAACTACGTTTTATTGAGTTCGCCTTTCGTACCCGGAGCGCCTCAATTGGTAACATTGTGGGTAACCTTTAGGAAGAATTGTTAACGTTGTAGGTAACCTATAGGAAGAATTGGTAACTTTGGAGGTAATCTTTAGGATGAAAGGATAACTTTGGGTGTAACCTTTGGTAAAAATGAGAAACTTTGGATGTAATCTTTGGGAAGAATGAGCAACTTTGGAGGAAACATTTAGGAAGAATTGGTAACTTTGTAGGTAATCAAGGAAGAATGGGTTTTGGACGTAATCTATAGGAAGAATGGGTAACTTTGGAGGTAATCTTTAGTAAAAATGGGTAACTTTGGAGGTAATCTTTAGGATGAATGGGTAAATTTGGAGGTAATCTTTAGGAAGAATGGTAAATTTGGAGGTAACCTTCGGGCAGAAAAAAATCACAAATCAGTTTTCGTCTGGAAGCCCCGTCCAGAAACCCCAGATTGTATCACAATATCTTCTCTTTGAGAAAATTAAAACCTTACCTTAATTGATGATCTCTCTTATTTACCTAACGTACTTTCATTGTAATTAATTACGTTTTAAATAAACTCGAGGTTTTACTTGAAAAGGATTCGTAACGGGAGTGTTGAAGGGATGAGGCTGATGAGAGGGTGAAGCACCGGGAGCATTGAAACATTAATACACCTCGACTCTATTGTTTAAGATAAACATTTATGTTTCTCTTTAATTAACGATCTCAAAAAATTTCCTTTTTCAAACTCCTTACTCGTTATTCATTTTTGTTAAAGTACGGAATCCCTGATTTACATGTTTTAGGCTCTTCTGCAAAAGTTCAGAAGGATGCCGAAATCGAATTGTCGAAGAGGCGCTCCGGGTACGAAGGGCGAACTCGACAAAACGTAGTTTCGAGATATTCGCATTTTAAAGTTTTATGTTACGGGCGAACTCAACAGAAAAGCCCTGGAATGGGAAAAGGAGTGGGGTTGTGGACTAGGATGTGGAGTTCGCCCTTCGTACCCGCTCGGATATCGCAGTTAGAGCTTTGCCGCATATCGGTTTTTACGTATTTAAAGGGGGAAAATGGCCGAATTCAACATAAAAATTATATTCACCAAGAGGTGTAAAATCTGAAAATGAAAGAAAAAAAATTGTCCGATGTTGAGTTCGCCCTTCGTACCCGGAGCGCCTCAATTCTTCCTAAATGTTTCCTCCAAAGTTACCCATTCATTCCAATGGTTACCTCCAAAGTTACTCATTTTTACAAAAGATTAGGTACCTTCAAAGTTACCCATTTTTTGCAAAGGTTCCCTACAAAGTTACCAATTCTTCCTAAATGTTTCCTCCAAAGTTGCTCATTCTTCCCAAAGATTACATCCAAAGTTAACCAATTTTTCCTTAAGATTACCTCCAAAGTTACCCATTTTTGCCAAAGATTACATCCAAACTCCAAAGTTACCCATTCTTCCTAAAGATTACCTCCAAAGTTACCGATTCTTCCTAAAGATTACCTACTTTACCCAATCTTCCTAAAGATTACCTACAAGGTTAACAATTCTTTCTAAAGATTATCTCAAAAAACACATTCTTACTAAATGTTACCTCCAAAGTTACCGATTCATTCCAAAGGTTACCTCCAAAGGTTACCTCCAAAGTTACTCATTTTTACTACATATTATCTCCAAAGTTACCCGATCTTCTCAAAGGTTACCTCGAAATTTACTCATTTTTCCCAAAGATTACCTCCAAGGTTACCGATTCTTTCCAAAGATTACCTCCAAATTTACCCATTCTTTCTAAAGTTTACCTCCAATTTGTCCGATGTTGAGTTCGCCCTTCGTACCCGGAGCGCCTCAATTGATGTATGTTTTTTTTTTCTTTAGCTGTCGAATTAGTCGGCCCTTCGCATCGGACGATGGTGACCATAATGACGAACATCGCTTATTCTGTCGGACTGATCGCATTAGCAGTCATCGCCTATTTGGTTCGAGACTGGAGGCAGCTCGCCTTAGCCACATCAGTCCCTTTCCTCACATTCTTCCTCTACTGGTGGTAAGCGATTTTTTTTTTTTTACTCTCGCATTATCCTACGAGCATTCTCGAAATTTATGGCGAACATATCTTCTAATTGCGTCAAGAGATGGGCGTTATGATTGAAATCCTTCCCCATTAACAACAGATGCCTAACTCTCCCATTTTATCAAAAAATTTGCCACCTGCTGTGCGTGTGAGGCAGAGGGAAGTTAGCCGTCAAAAACAATCATGCGTTAACAATATTGTTTTACGAAATTGTGGGTAAGCGAAACTCGAGAGTGAGTTTCCAAGTCCGCTTAAGTCAACACTTCCAACTTTGGTATCCGCCATACGCGCAACGTCACTTGCGAACGAGGATCTGCAAATTTACGCCCAAAAGCGTCTGTTTTTCCAACTTTTTTCTCTCCCCTCGGAAATTAAACGAAGATGCTAATGAATTGTCGTTATTAGACCACCCATAATTTTTCCTCCCTTCCAAATAATTAGTTGGAAACTCCCATTAATTTTGGCACTCTCCCAATCGAACAAATTTTTAAAAAAAATCAAATGTTTTTATTCAGCTTCCAACGAAAACTTCCTTAAAGAGAAGTATCTATATAGGAGGGGGAAGTATAACGGAGGGGAAGTATAACGGAGTGGGAAGTATATTCGAGGGGAAGTATAACGGAGGGGGAAGTCTAACGGAGTGGGAAGTATTTGGGAGGGGAAGTATAAGTGAGGGGTAGTATAACAGAGGGTGAAGTATAACGGAGGGGGGAGTATAAGGGAACAAAAGTATAAGGGAAGGGGATGTAGTAGGGAGGGAAAGCATAAAGGAGAATTTTCCAAGTTTGTTTTTTCAAAAATTTTCCGGGTTTTCCTTTTATTTTCGAAAAATTTCTTAAGTTTTTGTTGTTCGAAAAATTTTCAGTTTTTTTTTCGAAAAATTTTCCGGGTTTTCTTTTCTTTTTTTTTTTGAAAAATTTTCCAAGTTCTTTTTTTCGAAAAATTTTTTAAGTGTCAAGGTAGAAATAATGGGCTCTTTGGCCTAGGGATGTGCCTCTCGCAAAGGGTAGTACATAGTACGAAATTTCTCCCTACTAAAAAAACAAGGTAGAAATAATGGGCTCTTTGGTCTAGGGATGTGCCTCTCGTAAAGGGTAGAAGTACGAAATTTCTCCCTACTAAAAAAAACAAGGTAGAAATAATGGGCTCTTTGGTCTAGGGATGTGCCTCTCGTAAAGGGTAGAAGTACGAAATTTCTCCCTACTAAAAAAAACAAGGTAGAAATAATGGGCTCTTTGGTCTAGGGATGTGCCTCTCGTAAAGGGTAGAAGTACGAAATTTCTCCCTACTAAAAAAAAACAAGGTAGAAATAATGGGCTCTTTGGTCTAGGGATGTGCCTCTCGTAAAGGGTAGAAGTACGAAATTTCTCCCTACTAAAAAAAAACAAGGTAGAAATAATGGGCTCTTTGGTCTAGGGATGTGCCTCTCGTAAAGGGTAGAAGTACGAAATTTCTCCCTACTAAAAAAAAACAAGGTAGAAATAATGGGCTCTTTGGTCTAGGGATGTGCCTCTCGTAAAGGGTAGAAGTACGAAATTTCTCCCTACTAAAAAAACAAGGTAGAAATAATGGGCTCTTTGGCCTAGGGACGTACAACGGAGGGGGAAGATATGGGAGGGGAAGTATAACAGAGGAGGAAGTATAACGGAGGGGGGAGTATAAGGGAACGAAAGTATAACGAAGGGAGGGAAAGTATAAAGGAGGGGGAAGGATAAAGGAGGGAAGAATAAGGAAGGGGGAGTTTCAATTTTTTTTTCCAAAAATTTTCCGGGTTTTCCTTTTTTTTTTCCTATTTTTTCTCTTTTTTTGAAAAATTTTCCAAGTTCTTTTTTCGAAAAACTTTTCAAGTGTCAACGTAGAAATTATGGGCTGTTTGGCCTAGGGATGCGCCTCTCGTAAAGGGTAGAAGTACGAAATTTCTCCCTACTAAAAAAACATGGTAGAAATAATGGGCTCTTTGCCCTAGGGATGTGCCTCTCGTAAAGGGTAGAAGTACAAAATTTCTCCCTACTAAAAAAAAAATTAAAAAGTGGCATTTTTTTTACATCAAAAATTCTTAAAAAATATAAGGAGTAATTGGTGAAAATTTGGTGAAAATCGGACCAACAGTTCGGCCGCAGCGAATTTTTTAAAATTTCAAACAGACATATCTCCGCCATTTTTTCGAAATTCAAAAATCGCCCTCGTTTGTTTCTTGTTCACCGGCTAAAGAAATTTGTGTGAAAATTTGGTGAAAATCGGATGAAAACTGTGGCCGTAAAGTGTTCCGGAAAAACTACGGCCGGCCGGCACCACGGACAAAGTTGAGATCGGTGTAGATCCATATTCGAATTTATCCTGCGGGGTCTGGAAGACCCCTCCCCAAAAACCCGACGTGGTATCACAAAAAACCAACTGTTTTATGCAGCGGGAAGAGAAATCGTTAAACTGTCCAGGCTAAATTATGGCGGATAAGTACATAATAGTGTTTAGGAAGTCGGGATGTGTGGGGAGGCAAACTTGGGATGAAATTCTATATTATCTGGCATTATCTGCCCTGTTTAAACCTCAGGATTTAATAGTGTAAAGAGCTTCTACAAACTCATTTCGGATGAAGATTTTGGCTGTGAAACGTACCGCAAAATACTTCGCGAAGCCTGGCACCGCTGATAAACTCGTCAATAAAGATCGTTTTATCAGGTCGGGAAGGTCGCCAAATTCTTATCAAAATAGTCGATCTTCACCATCCAACTAAGCCTTCATCTCGCAGCTTATCAACTTTTTTTGTCTTTCAATATTAGGATACCTTAATTAAATTTTCTTAATTACTAACTTAATTATTTTTCACCCCTCTTCTCGCCGGAACAAGCAAAATTTCTTTCTCTCGGATGTACTCGCGGAATTCGAAGATTTCGACCTTCTGCATCTAATTTGAGAGAATTCTACGAAAACAGCCAATAACCACGGCATTATTAAATTTTGTCTTATTGAAATCTCTTGCACGTTCCAGAGGTAAATTCGATGTAATAAACCCACGCAAAAACAAAGATTCTTAAATAAGATCTTGAATATTTTGGATGATGATTTCGATGTCCTTGTACATCATTTGATGTCCCATAACGACTTCATCTTGCGATGTCCTCTCACTGTCGATGTCGAGAGGCCTAAATCATATTAACCAGGAAACCTCATCAATAGCTTGGTGACGATGATTTGCGTACGAGTTAACCCAACCTCAGCTGACATCCAGATTTTTTTTTTTCCAAGATCTCCAATCTTGAATATTTTGGATGATGATTTCGATGTCTCACTGGTTATGTCGATGTCGAGAGGCCTAAATCATATTAACCAGGGAGCCTCATCAACTTTGCTAGCTTGGTGGCGATGATTGCGTACGGTTAACACCTCACAGCTGACATCTAGATCTTTTTTTCCAAGATCTACCAACTTGAATATTTTGGATAATGATTCGATGTCTTTTACATCATTCGATGGCCCATAACGACTTCATCTTGCGATGTCCTCTCCATATTTCGATGTCGAGAGGCCTAAATCATATTAACCAGGGAACCTCATCAACTTTGCTAGCTTGGTGACGATGATTTGCGCACGAACCCAACCTCACAGCTGACATCCAGATCTTATTTGTTTTCCAAGATCTCCAATCTTGAATATTTTGGATGATGATTTCGATGTCCTTTTACATAATTCGATGGCCCATAATGACTTCATCTTGCTATGTCCTCTCACTGCTTATGTCGAAGTCGAGAGGCCTAAATCGTATTAACCAGGGAGCCTCGTCAACTTTGCTAACTTGGTGACGATGATTTGCGTACGAGTTAACCCAACCTCACAGCTGACATCCTGATCTTTCTTTTCCCAAGATCTCCAATCTTGAATATTTTGGATGATGATTTCGATGTCCTTTTACATCATTTGATGTCCCATAACGACTTCATCTTGCGATTTCCTCTCACCGCTCATGTCGATGTTGAGAGGCCTAAATCACGTTAAAGAACCTCATCAACTTAGCTAGCTTGGTGGCGATTGGAGTACGACTTAACCCAACCTCACAGCTGACATCCAGATTTTTTTTTTCCAAGATCTCCAATCTTGAATATTTTGGATGATGATTTCGATGTCTCACTGTTTATGTCGATGTCGAGAGGCCTAAATCATATTAACCAGGGAGCCTCATCAACTTTGCTAGCTTGGTGACGATGATTTGCGTACGAGTTAACCCAACCTCACAGCAGACATCCAGACCTTATTTTTTCCCAAGATCTCCAATCTTGAATATTTTGGATGATGATTTCGATGTCCTTTTACATCATTCGATGGCCCATAACGACTTCATCTTGCGATGTCCTCTCACTGCTTATGTCGATGTCGACCTAAATCATATTAACCAGGGAACCTCATCAACTTTGCTAGCTTGGTGACGATGATTTGCGTACGACTTCACCCAACCTCACAGCTGACATCCAAGATCTCCAATCTTGAATATTTTGGATGATGATTTCGATGTCCTTTTACATCATTCGATGGCCCATAACGACTTCATCTTGCGATGTCCCCTCACGGCTTATGTCGATGTCGACCTAAGTCATATTAACCAGGGAACCTCATCAACTTTACTCGCTTGGCGGCGATTGGTGTACGACTTAACCCAATCTCACAGCTGACATTCCATTCAAAAAGACATCATTTCCAAGATTTAGCACCTCTTCAATTTGTTTTCGTATGACTTACCCAATTCTTTTCCAGGGTTTTACCGGAATCTCCTCGTTGGCTTTTAGCTCGCGGTAGGTTCGACGAAGCGGAAAAAATCCTCAACACGATGGCCCGAGTAAACGGCAAATCCCTTCCGCCAGATTTCATCGTTGATCTCAAAGTAAGTTTTGATTTTACAACCCAATTTTTGAAGCAGTAGTCCTAGCGTCCATTGATCAAACTGTGGTTTTTGAACAAAAATTAATATATAGTAGATAATCTTATTAAAGTGAACGGTCTCTATGAACTTGGATTTTGGAACAAACTGGAAAGTTGGAAAAGTTTCTAAATCTCGTTAGAGCCAAGAATTTTTCGTTTTTGATTTTTTTTTGTCCAAGATTTTGTTTTATCCAAGATAATCCCATTTTAAAATCCATTGAGGGTGTCAACCCTATTGTTGTATAATCTCAAATTTTATTACAAAAACCCTATGGTTTGAAAGGAGTTTTTTTTCCGGTAGAGCGCTTCCTTTGAGGAGCATTACAGACTTTTTTTTAATTTATTTTCATTTTTAAACATAAATGATCAAAAAACAGCAAAAGAAAGACTCCTCGACTTACCCTTCTCAATGGCAACGATGTCCTCACGACTTTTCCTTAGATGCTAATTTTCGATAGATAGTTCGATATATCGATTTTTCACAAAGGCTATGGAACCAATTTAGGCCTTGAAACTTAACGAAGTATCGAATTAGCAACTTGGAAATCTAATATAAACTGCCACGGAATAGTCTCTTGCTACATCAAGTAGAGCAAAAGTGGTTTGAAAAGAGGATTTTTTTTGCAGTAGAGCGCTTCCTTTGAGGAGCATTACAGACTTTAAATTTTTTTTAAACATAAATGAACAAAAAACATCAAATTTAGAAGGTTCAATGACTCCTCGACTCACCCTTCTCATAGCAACGATGTCCACTTTTGCTTGGATGCCAATTTTCGATTGATAGTTCGATAAATCGAATTTGTATCGATTTTGAATTTTTAAACATTTGGCTTTGCTCTTTTGGGGGCTGATCTTACATAATACAGCCTATTTGAGTCAGTGTAGGGCGTAATCAAAATCGCAATTACGATTACGATTGTAATCGCATTTTTTTAACGATTACAATCGTATCGTATTTTTTTTTCGATTACAATCGTAATTGTATTTTTTTCTGCGATTACCATTATAATCGTATTTTGTTCTGCGATTAAATCGTAATCGTATTTTTTTTGCGATTACAATCGTAATTGTATTTTTTCTGCGATTACCATTATAATCGTATTTTTTTCTGCGATTACGGCCGTAATCGCATTTTTCAAAAAATGTCATATACGAGCCGTAAACGCTAACGAAAATACGATTACGCCCGTAATTGCTGAAAAAAATGCGATTACGATTTTAATCGCAGAAAAAAATACGATTATAATGGTAATCGCAGAAAGAAATACAATTACGATTGTAATCGCAGAAAAAAATACGATTTTTTAATCGCAGAAAAAAATACGATTATAAATAATCGCAGAAAAAAATACAATTACGATTGTAATCGCAGAAAAAAAATACGATTACGATTGTAATCGTTAAAAAATGCAATTACAATCGTAATCGCAGAAAAAATACGAATACGATTGTAATCGTAATCGAATTAAGAAACTTGCGATTACAATCGTAATCGTAATCGCGATTACGTCCAACACTGATTTGAGTTAACGCTTTTCTTTTTTCTGTGTCTCCTATAGCGGAAGTATGTCGTCGAGAGATCAATGAAGGAAAAAGAAGAAGGAAAGGCGAGGACGTATGGGGTCAGAGATTTATTTCGGACACCTAACCTACGCCGAAAAACCATCATAATTACTTTATTTGGTAAAAAATTATATACGAATTCGTTTTCATAGTTTTCCAACAGGTTTACCAACAAGCGTGTATGTCGGTTTGTCCTATTATGCTGCGATACTCGGCGGGGACGAATTTCTCAACTTCCTTCTAGCTGGGGCAGTCGAGCTTCCGACCTATCTGGTCCTCTGGCCCGGGATGCAGAAACTCGGACGACGATGGACCCTCTCGTAAGCATGCTTATCGGAGTGCGTGCCTCGCGACTGTCCTTTATCAGCAAGGTAAACTCGCATAGAATATGAAAGTATGGATTTTTTTTTCCTGCAGAGACGACCCACTTTAATGCTCTACTGTATCGGTAAAATGGGTATCTCGTCATCTTACGTAGTCTTACCTTTAATGGCCTCCGAGCTTTATCCGACGGTCGTGAGAGGATTAGGGATGAGCACGAGCTCAGTCGCCGGAATGCTGGGACCAGTCTTCATCCCCATCGTCAATTATATGGTAATATTTTAAATTCCAAATTTAAGGGAAAATTGGTGTAAATATGTTAAACGTCATTATGCAGTAATTCCTTTATGCTCGTGCCCTTGATCCAATAAACGTAGGGACTTGGATTGATGCCCTCACGTGACCGGAATGTTCAATTGTCGAATCGCAGCCGCTGCATTTATCGATTATTATCGAATGCTTTTCAGTTTTTAATTTTTAAAAAATGTAATGGAAGGTTTTGGGGGTGCGATAGAGGAAAGAAAGCCGGAATTCCTTTCCTCTGAAATATTGCTAAAATAATCAATATACTCCCGTACCTTCAGCTTAAAAAGGCGGGCAAAAACTCGGAAGTGATGGTCTACCCGCATCAGCATTAAAAAGGGACTTTCCCGTTCTCCCCAGATTACAATAATTTTAGGGAGAAGATCATCTTGTTTTACCGTTGGTAATCATGGGTGGCCTACTGTTGGCTGGAGGCGGGTGCAGTCTTCTTCTCCCCGAAACGCTTCATCAGCCATTACCTCAGACGCTGGAAGACGGAGAAAATTTCGGACAAAATATGTTCACTTGTTGCCCTAAGTAGTGACCAATAGGAGAAGAGAGAACACGAAAGTGTCGCCACACGGCGCTTCCTCGAACTAAAGATAACTGATATTCTCTGCAAGTGGGGTGCTTACTGAAGCGCCGTTGGCGAATTTTGTGTTCTCTCTCCCAAAAACTGTCAATCGTTGTTTCATTATTTTTTTATAGAGTCGGAGATGTTTTCTTCGAATAAGCTCAGTGGAACTGTAGACTCCCCGATCAAGAGTCTACTCCACGTTAGCCTTAAAGACACGCCGGCCTCAACGCCAATCGGCACAGATGCTACGTCATCAACTGACGTCAACTCAGACACCATCTATTCCGTGCAGGAGCAAACTTTACGCGTAACCGTCGTAACCTCACACTTTTATACTCCTAACCCAATTTAACTTTCTCATCTTCTTCTCCCCGAAACGCTTCATCAGCCATTACCTCAGACGCTGGAAGACGGAGAAAATTTCGGACAAAATATGTTCACTTGTTGCCCTAAGTATGTGACCAATAGGAGAAGAGAGAACGCGAAAGTGTCGCCACACGGCGCTTCTTCGAACTATACAGGCCGAATCTGATATTCTCTGCAGGCAGCTCGCCCAACTGAAGCGCCGCTTGGCGACGTCCGTTCTCTCCCCAATATTCTCTGCAGGCAGCTCGCCCAACTGAAGCGCCGCTTGGCGACACTTCCGTGTTCTCTCTCCCCCAAAATCTGTCAATCGTTGTTTTATTATTTTTTTTTATAGAGTCGGAGATGTTTCTTCGAATAAGCTCAGTGGAACTGTACTCCCCGATCAAGAGTCTACTCCACGTAAGCCTTAAAGACACGCCGGCCTCAACGCCAATCGGCACAGATGCTACGTCATCAACTGACGTCAACTCAGACACCATCTATTCCGTGCAGGAGCAAACTTTACGCGTAACCGTCGTATAACCTCACACTTTTTATACTCCTAACATTTAACTTTCTCAAAGAAGTTCCGTACTCTCAAATTCACATCGACAATCGAAAAGCTCAAAATAAAATGTAACTAAAAAATCTATTAAAGTAGACTGTAATAATTTTTTAAAATGTTTATACTACAGCCATTTTGTTAAGCATTGTAGGAGTTACCATTAGAAAAAAAAATTTGTTCGAAGGGTGGGGGAGCATGACATCATGGGAGCTCTCTGAGAGCTAAGCAGGCGTGTACTCCGATGACGTCACGCTCCCCCACCCCTCAATATAAATAAAATTCATTAAAACTCTATTTTTCAACGTAGATAAAAAATTCAAACGGCATTTTTTTTCTCTCTCTTCTTTAATTTAGGATTTTAAAAAAATGTTTACGTTTCTAATTGCTAAGGTCTCCTCGCCCTAGGCGTCGCGGGTTCTATCCTTTTTGAATTAAACGTAAAGTCCCTTTTACAAGGAAGATCAAAGATAAAAGGGACAAACTGTGAAGTTTATCGGATTCTACATATCTTTTCAGGGTTTTTTTAAATCAAAAATCTTTTCCTGGCAAATCATATGAGTGCGAAGAGTTTTTCAGGGGTTTTCTAGCATCTTTTCCCCAAGAAAAAATTTTTTGTGGTCGTTTTTTGGGCCTAAAAAACAGCATTTTAATCAAATATTTGGGAGTTTTTCTCGATTTTTGGCCCATAAATTTGCCTCAGATTTTTTTTATCTTTTTTCCTTCAGCAAATCAAACTAAAAAAAATTCAAAATTGAAATCCAAACCTTTCAAGCGATTAATCAACGCCTAAATTCTGCTTAAATGTAAACATTGAGGGTAATACAATAACTTTGAAATATTTAACAACCTGATATCCACAATGCGGGGTTTAAAAAAAACTGATGGATGTTCAAATTTCCAAGAATTTATTCTAGCTGTATATTGTGCCTTATTTATTTTACATTTTATTTATTATTAACTTTATTTTCACTTGTAGACTATTTGTTAATTAAATATATTGATTATGTTAAATAATTAGTGTTCTTTTTCTAATGATAATCGTCGAGCTTTTTCGAACTGAAGCAATATAATCATGTAAGAGACCGCACTGGCGAGCATCTAAAAAGAAAAAAATAATTAAATTTTATTTAAATTAATTATATCTAATTAAAAATAATTATGTTGTAGTTTATACTCGAAATTTCAGAATTTATAGGGAAAAAACAGGTCTTTGGGCTTTTCCTACCATTTTTTGGATGAGCGTTTCTTCATTGTGAGGAATGAAATCAGGAGGGAAGAAATCTAAGCAGGCTGGGAAGGCGTGTACTCCGATGATGTCACGCTCCCCCTCCCCTCATTATAACCTAAAGGAAAACGCTTTTTCACCTGATTTTCGGGAAATTTTCCTTTACTTTTTGACTTATAAAGCCCTTTTTTCATCAGTTTTTTTTTGCAAAATTTTAACTTTCGAGGAATGAAATCAGGAGGGAAGAAATCTAAGCAGGCAGGGAAGGCGTGTACTCCGATGACGTCACGCTCCCCCCACCCTCATTATAACCAAAAGGAAAACGCTTTTTCACCAGATTTTCGGGAAATTTCCCTTCACTTTTTGACTTATAAAGCCCTTTTTTCATCAGTTTTTGTGTGCAAAATTTTAACTTTCTTCATTGTGAGGAATGAAATCAGGAGGGAAGAAATCTAAGCAGGCAGGGAAGGCGTGAACTCCGATGACGTCACGCTCCCCCCCCCCTCATTATAACCAAAAGGAAAACGCTTTTTCACCAGATTTTCGGAAAATTTCCCTTTACTTTTTGACTTATAAAGCCCTTTTTTCATCAGTTTTTTTTGTGCAAAATTTTAACTTTCTTCATTGTGAGGAATGAAATCAGGAGGGAAGAAATCTAAGCAGGCAAGGAAGGCGTGTACTCCGATGACGTCACGCTCCCCCCACCCCTCATTATAACCTTAAGGGAAACTCTTTTTTCCACCTGATTTTGGGAAATTTCCCTTTACTTTCTGACTTATAAAGCCCTTTTTACATCAGGTTTTTTGGTGCAAAATTTTAACTTACAGAAAAAACTAAAGTAGTGTCGACTTTGTAAAATCCGATGGAGTCGAACTCCAAAGATGGATACATCGCAAAATGAACTCTTATTAAATTCTGTTGACAAAAAAAAATTAAAAGGCACATTTTGTTTAAATGGTACTACCTTTGTCTGCTGGTTGAGGCGTCTGCGAATGTGGATTTGAGATAACTGCACTGAAAAATCTTTGACCTAAAAATGTAGTATCAGATGGAGAATGTTTGATATGGCCACCGGTTTTTATAGCTCCCCTTGGTGGTAGGTGCAAGGTTTAGGCTCGTAAAGCGAAAGAAACCATTTTCTGCCAGCCAATGACAGGTAGTGACATTACCCTTATTTTAATTGTTCCCCATTTGGCGAGATGTTAGGAGGACCTACATCAGTGCCCCTGGTTTTTATAGCTCCCCTTGGCGGCAGAAGAAAGGTTTAGGCTCGTAAAGCGAAAGAATCAATTTGCCTGCCAGAGAGAGGGACATTGCCCCCGTTTTAATTGCTCCCCTTGGTGGCAAAAGCAAGGTTGAGGCTGATAAAGCGAAAGATGCCATTTTCTTCCTGCTTGCCAATGTTAGAGAGGGACATTGCCCCCGTTTTAATTGCTCCCCTTGTTGGCGAGATGTTGGGAGGACCTACATCCGTTCCCTCCGGTTTTTATAGCTCCCCTTGGTGGCAGAAGCAAGGTTAAGGATCGTAAAGCGAAAGAAACAATTTTCTTCCTGCCTGAGAAAGAGAGGGAGTTTGCCCCCGTTTTCAATGCTCCCCTTGTTGGCGAGATGTTAGGAGGACCTACATCCGTGCCCCCCCCCCCGTTTTTATAGCTCCCCTTGGTGGCAAAGCATGGTTAAGGCTGGTAAAGCGATAGAAACCATTTTTTCCTGCCTGCCAAAGAGAAGGACATTGCCCCCGTTTTCAATGCTCTCCTTGTTGGCGAATGTTAGGACGACCTATACATCCGTTACCTCCGGTTTTTATAGCTCCCCTTGGTGGCAGATGCAATGTTAAAGCTCGCAAAGCGAAAGAAACCATTTTCTTCGTTCCTGTCAATAACAGAGAGGGACAATGCCCCCGTTTTCAATGCTCCCCTTGTTGGGGATATGATAGGAGGACCTACATCCGCCCCCCCCCCGGTTTTTGTAGCTCCCCTTGGTGGCAGAAGCAAAGTTAAGGCTCGTAATGCGAAAGAAACCATTTTCTGCCTGCCAATGACAGAGAGGGACATTGCCCTCGTTTTCAATGCTCCCATTGTTGGCGAATGTTAGGAGGACCTACATCCGTGCCCCCTGTTTTTATAGCTCCCATTGTTGGCGAATGTTAGGAGGACCTACATCCGTGCCCCCTGTTTTTATAGCTCCCCTTGGTGGCAGATGCAAGGTTAAAGTCGTAAAGCGAAAGAAACATTTTCTTCCTGCCTGCCAAAGAGAGGGACATTTCCCCCGTTGTCAATCCTCCCCTTGTTGGCAAAATGTTAGAAGGACCTACATCTGTGCCCTCTGGTTTTTATAGCTCCTCTTGGTGGCAGATGCAAGTTCTAGCTCGTAAAGCGAAAGAAAACATTTTCTTCCTGCTTGCCAATGTCAGATAGGGACGTTGCCCCCGTTTTCAATGCTCCCCTTGTTGGCGAGACGTTGGGAGGACCTAAATCCGTTTCCTCCGGTTTTTATAGCTCCCCTTGGTGGCCGTGGCAGAAGCAAGGTTAAGGCTGGTATAGCGAAAAAAAACCATTTTCTGACTTCCTGCCAATGACACATAGGGACATTGCCCCAGTTTTCTTTGCTCCCCTTGTTGGCGAGATGTTAGGAGGACCCGATATACGTTCCCCCCGGTTTTATAGCTCACCTTGGTGGTATTAAAAACAGTTTTTCAAACTTACGTTTCGCTTGACGTCCTCACAGGCATCAACTTGCTGTTTCGTATCGACGAAACTCCCCAGCGCCGTCATACCCGCATACGTCATCGCTACCATCTCATCCCAAGTAACAGTCGAAACCAACGTATCCACCGTATAAAAAATAGTTTTACTCAATATTTTATAAATCTCAAAAAGATCCGTATAAACCAAAATCGAATAAAGAAAAGTCTGAAACGTATAGAAATCATAGAAAAACTCCCACGCATTATTTAAACTTCTGGAAGCATACAAAATCTTCGCCACTGTCTCCGAATTTTCACTATTTTTAACCAACGCCTTCGTCAACAGCTCGTAATCGCCGGAAACCCTTTTTAAAATGCATACAAAAATCATGTTGTGCACATAAATAGATGAAGAAGCATGAATAGAATCGAATATATAAAAAAATGAATTCTGCACAATATCTTGTTGAAATAAAAAGACGCGCATGAACGCTAAAGACCAATAGAAAATTAACCGAGTTATAACATATTTGTATAATAAAGAGTTGTTATATTTAATTTTTATGATACGTGAGATATAAATGTCGAAAGATTTAAAATTTAAAATGATTTTTTCAAGGCTTTTAACTTTATAGGTAGTTCGCAAAGAAAATAAGATGAATCCTAAGTATAGTAAGATGCGATTCATTATTCTTATGTAGGCGGAGAAATTGTCGTCGCGGAGTTTGTAGATTTCGATGGCGTCTTCGTATGTGGCGTAAAGCCGGATTCCGGCGATGGAAACTGTAAGGAAGGCTAAAAATTTTGAAATTTTAAATTTTAAGGTGAATGGGACGTTGCCGTAGATTTGATTGAGGAGAAGAACGGGCTTTATGTAGGATATTATTAAATTTTCAGCTTTCATAACAGAAAACGGGACTGAAATGGGGGTGTTTGGATTTTATTGTTTGGTCGGTAAATAGAATAAATTGCCCGATCAATTCGAGGGGGAAAGGGAGAAGGATAAATGGCTTACGAGTTAGAACCAGTTAGTATTAGTTTTAGAGAGCTTTTTTAGGCGGATCACTAAATTCAACCAATTGTTAGAGAGGATGCCTAAATTTTCCTATATTTGAGCACTAAAAATCGTCGGAAAATTTTTTACAAAAGCTCATTTTCGTTATTTTGGGAATAGCTGGGCGGCCTTGGGAGCAGTTTTTCCGAAAAGTTTTCCTTTTGAAAAATGGAAAACTTGCTTTTCGACTAAAATATTTTTTCCAAAAAAACCGCTAGCCATTTTGTAGATTTCGGGGAGTTCTTTCCAAAAACATATTATATAAGAAAATCCGATGAATAGTTTCGTCGTAATCCTTTTACTAAGATTTGGAGGAAAAATGCCCGCTCGCTTGTGAAAGTACTTGTTTGAAGAGCTTCTAACGAAAACTTCCTTTAAAGAGAAGTAACAATATAGGAGGGGAAGTATAACGAAGGGGACGTACAACGGAGGGGGAAGATATGGGAGGGGAAGTATAACAGAGGAGGAAGTATAACGGAGGGGGAAGTATAAGGGAACGAAAGTATAACGAAGGGAGGGAAAGTATAAAGGAGGGGGAAGGATAAAAATTTTCCTGGTTTTTTTTTTTTTTTTTTTTTTTTTTTTTTTTTTTTTTTTTTTGAAAAATTTTCTAAGTTCTTTTTTTCGAAAAATTTTTTAAGTGTCTAGGTAGAAATTAAGGCTGTTTGGCCTAGGGATGTGCCTCTAGTAATGGGTAGAAGTATGAAATTTCTCCCTACTAAAAAAACAAGGTAGAAATAACGGGCTCTTTGGCCTAGGGATGTGCCTCTCGTAATGGGTAGAAGTATGAAATTTCTCCCTACTAAAAAAATTAATAATTAAAAAGTGTCAATTTTTTTACACCAAAATTCTTAAAAAATATAAGGAGTAATTGGTGAAAAATTGGTGAAAATCGGACAAACGGTTCGGCAGCAGCGAATTTTTTAAAATTTCAAACAGACATATCTCCGCTATTTTTTCGAAAAATTGCCCTCGTTACATTCTTCTTCACCGGCTAAAGAAATCTGTGTGAAAATTTTGTGAAAATCGGATGAAAACTGTGGCCGTAAAGTGTTCCGGAAAAATGCTAAGGACGGCCGGCCGGCACCACAGACAAAGTTGAGATCGGTAAAGATCAATGACCCTCCGGGGTCTGTAAGACCCTTCCACAAAAACCCGTCGTCGAGAGTATCACAATAACTTCTTTAAGGAAGTTAAAAGTTAAAGAAAACCTCAGTTTTCACATGATTTTGACCAATTTTTCTCCCTTTTTCTGGGAGGAAACCCCCATTTTTACCAGTTTTTTAGATAACAAAATTTTCACTTTGCTGAGCATCTTATTTAGGAGAGCTTTTTTCGGAAATCTGGAAGAAAAAACATTAGCTTTGTTCCAACCGCAGTTTGAAACTGATCTGAAACTATTGGAGCATGCGCAGAAGGATCTGAACATCTTTCACGGCAGATGACTTCAGATTTGACGGACAAACGATTTGAACAACGTCAAATATGACGTCCAAATCCTTTTGTGCGTGCTCTAGAAGTTTCAAACTGCGGTTGGAACAATGCTATCAGTTTAAGGTCACTTTTAAGTATAAAGACTTAAAATAAATTTATAAATAAGGTACTGATTAAAAATTAATTGGCCTCTTGCATCAGACGAATTTGCGCAATTTTGACCCATGGGGTCACAAAGACCTGATAATTAAGGGGAAAAAAACTTTTTTATATTGTAATATATCAAACTTTATCATAAAACGACCTCAAAATGATTTTATTTTTAAAAATTTGAAGAGGGATTTCGATAACTAAGCAAGGACGTTAAGCTTCCTTGAAAAATTCTCATTTTTCAACGCTAAAATCAACGAAAAGCTAAATAAAGAGACCAATAATTCTGGTGGGAAATGGGACAACCTGAATGTAGCCTTTCATTTTTCGACCGGGTGTGGCGTGAGTCGAATCTGTTGATCACTGACCTAAGGAGAGGCTCAGCTAAAATCTTTCTAGAATGAAATACGGGAACGTTTTGCCGAAAAGGGTGTGCCGTGAGTCGAAGAACGGGTGGACGCTAGAGGATTAGAGAGGTGAGGATTAGAGATTTCGACCCGGTGTGGCGGGAGTCGAATCCCATGATCACTGACCTACGGAGAGGTTCAGCTAAAATCTTTCTAGAGTGAAATATTAAACAAGTACGTTTTGCCGAAAGGGGTGTGCTGCGAGTCGAAGAACGGGCGGACGCTAGAGGATTAGAGAGGGGAGACACTTAAACCAGCTTTCTCACTCACTCGTAATACGTCTCAACCCCCCCCCCCCCCTAAATGGCAAAATTTAGGATTTAGGAACGTACAAAAAGAGATGCATAGAAAATTAAGGGTTTTGTTAAAATAACTCCGGATTTTATACCATATCTCCTAAACTGCTCCTTTTCAGAAAATATGCACTAAGCATTTTCTACAGGAAATTGCTTAGGGATTATTTTTGTACTTAGTCTTTATCTCGCTAGGACCAATGGTTTTCGAGATATAAAGAAAACATAAACATGTACGGTTGGTAACTCTGAAACCGTTCACTGTAGCTAGGTTATGTACTAGACACTTTTTATCAGAAATTTAATTTAGATCATTTTTATACTTAATATTTTTTGCAATGAACCTCATAGTTCTCAAGATTTTTTATAAAAACTGATTTAAACTCTTTTTGACATTGCTCTCCACGAAATTGACGACTTTTTCCCACTCAATATACAACGGAGAGGGAAGTATATGGGAGGGGAAGTACAACGGAAGGGGAAGTATAAGGGAGGGAAGTATAAGGAAGGGGAAGTATAAGGGAGGGGAAGTATAAGGAAGGGGAAGTATAAGGGAGGGGAAGTATAAGACAGAGGTAATTTTTTTTTTCTCCTAGTTTTTTTTTTTTTCAATTTTCCGAGTTTTTTTTTTTCGAAAAATTTTCCGGTTTTTTTTTTTTTTTAAATTCTCTCTGTCAAGGTAGAAATAATGGGCTTTTTGGCCTAGGGATGTGCCTCTCGTAAAGGGTAGAAGTACGAAATTTCTCCCTACTAAAAAAAATTAATAACTAAAAAGTGGCAATTTTTTTACACCAAAAATTCTTAAAAAATATGAGGAGTAATTGGTGAAAATCGGACCAACAGTTTGGACGCAGTGAATTTTTTAAAATTTAAAACAGACATATCTCCGCCATTTTTTCGAAATTCAAAAATCGCCCTAGTTACATTCTTCTTCACCGGCTAAAGAATTTTGGGTGAAAATTTGGTGAAAATCGGATGAAAACTGTGGCCGTAAAGTGTTCCGGAAAAATGCTAAGGACGGCCGGCCGGCACCACAGACAAAGTTGAGATCGGTAAAGATCAATGACCCTTCCACAAAAACCCGACGTGGAAGGTACCACAATTACTTCTTTAATGAAGTTAAAAAACTTATCCCATCTGTAGAAGAACTTTCATAATTTTTCGAGTTTAAAAAAGAGGATTTCCCGCCAAAAATAAAATGAGCGAGAAAATTAGTTGCACGTGTCATTTTTTTGCTCGTCTTGCGTTTTTCAATTGGCTCTTATCCAAAAGAAACCTATATGAGGAATTCGAAAATTCAAGGGCGTCAACGAAGATAAAAAAACTTAGTTCAGATACCGATTTACTTCCCAATCCTTGGATGCTTAGGAAATAAAAAAAAAGGATAAAAAACAACGACAAGGAGAGAGCTGGAAGAAAAAAAAATCACGTGCGATCCACGTGACCTTTATTCGACGCGAATGACCAGGGGCGTTTAAATATTAGGTTTAATTTATTATAATTATAATCCAAAAGTTAATTAAAAAATAGTTTTAATAATTTTTTTTTACCAAAAAATGCTTTTCTGGCTTCATTTTGTAGGTAAAACAAAATCAAAACTTTCCTCCATTGTTTTGGAACCGCCATTTTCTTTTTCTTGTAGGTTATTCAACTTTCCCGCCAAGACTTTCATGCTCTGATAGTGTCTGATAACAGAAATAACAGAATTCAAAGATTGGCAATGAAAATGGTCATTTTTTCTTGAAAAACTGGAGATAGGCACTGTTGTTCATTTCACAAAATTTAAGAAAAAGAAATCAACATCACATTATTAGCCTGATTTCAAGTACCAAAAAGCAACATGACCAAATAGTTGGTTTTCTTATCTCCAGAACTTTCAGACAACCTCAAAGATTTCTTATCTTCCTGGGTTAATACCCAGTTGAATTAAAAAGTTTCCTGCACTGAGCTGGTTTAAAACGAAAACGTTCATTTTTTCTTGAAAAACTAGAGATAGGCACTGTTGTTCATTTCAAAAAATTTAAGAAGAAAAATCAACATCACATTAATAGCCTGATTTCAAGTACCAAAAAGCAACATGACCAAATTGTTGGTTTTCTTATCTCCAGAACTTTCAGACAACGTAGCCAACCTCAAAGATTTCTTATCTTCCTGGGTTAACACCCAGTTGATTTAAAAAAATTTCCTGCACTGAGCTGGTTTAAAAAACCAATCTATTTACAATTGCATAACTTGTTTTTTTCCCCTTCAACTTTATTTTTCAACGACTTAGACCTTCTATTAGTGAAAGTAAGGTTAAACAGGGTTTAAAGTGCGATAATAGAACTTCTTTTATTTAATTTTAAGGTTAGTAAATAAAATCTAAATATTCACACCAAGCGTTTTATTATTGAGATAATAAAACAAAAGATACACATTGTGTAAATTTATAAATGAGTGATTAAAAAAAAAGGTTAAAAAACAAAAAAAAAGTTAACTTTTTTTGAAAAATAAAAAAAAATTTAATAATAAAATCTTAACATATATTCTGGTCTGTGCGAAATTTGATGTGAAGCCGAAAATAAAAGACCAGATGAAAGAGCTACTGTCGTTCTTCGGCTATGAAAACAGCGAAACATCAGTCATTGGATGACATCATAGGTGTGCTTTTGTAGCCGGAGAATGATGGAGGTGAAACTTCGAGGGGTTTTGGATTTTTCAACGGATGAGGCCCTTGGCTTTGAAGACGTCTCTCATGAGCGATTTGAGGTAGCGGATTTCGCGGGTGATTTCGGTTATGTCGGCTTTAAGACGGTCGTTTTCGTCTTGTAGGCCTTTCTCTTCGCCCATTATGACGTCCATTTCTTGCTTCTTCTTCTGCCTGTAGCGAGTAGCGGCGTTTTTGTTCTGCTCCTTCTTCCTCAGTTTGCGCTCTTCTGTTGAAGTCGTTTTGCGCCGTTTGGGCTCCAACTGCTGGGCGCCTGGAGACCATTCACCAGGCGACCAGTCTGGATCATCATAACCGCTGTCACTCAGACTCAACGAAGGGCTCGACCAAGGACTAGAAGGCTGCGGCAAGCAAATCTGCTGCTTTTCAGCCTCGCTAGCAACCAGCTGATCGATCTCGCTTACAGGGTTGATCTCCTAAACAAATTAAAAATCCAGTTTTAAACTAGGGCAAAGGTACTCTTTAAAAAAAAATCAATAGAAAGGATTTGATGCAAAGTTATTTCAATCTTACATCAGCTTGATAACCTTGCAAAATTGTCCATTTTAATTTCCTTACTTCAAGAATGTTGATGAAAGCTTGTTCTTTCGGACTTTCAGGAGGCGTCAAAGATCCTGTGGTTTGAGTAAGGACATCTTCGAACTCCCGGAGGAGATCGGTCTGATCAGGCATCATCATCTGCTGCGGCGATTCATGCTTTACTCCAATCTGCGTGATGTTCTTGTAGCAGTCCCAAACGTTGGTTACGTTATAGGAGTTGTCGTACAACCCGTCCGTCCATTCTGAAATCAAAGAACCAAACTATGAATTTCCTAAATCAAGGTAACCAGTAGGTAGGCGTCTTATGCAAAATGTCAACAAGTCTTTAAGATAAATTAATGCACCTTTTCTAAGAATGAATAATTAATTTTGACATATTGATCGAAGGTAGGCCTTCAGCCACTAATGCAGCAGATGGCAGAAAATGGCTACATCGATAGAAGGAACAGCGCAAAATGGCGTAAATGGCATATAAAGGATGATAGCATGGAAAAATGCCTTCAGCCACTAATGTCGCCTATGTGTATGTTATATTGAAAAAATTGTTACGACTCAAAATCCATTGATGAATGGCTCTGTCATTTTCAACTAATGTCGCCTTTTCAAAGAATTGTGTACTTGGGATCTTGTTTTCTCTATAAGCTCTTGAAAGGTGAATTGGATTGTCCAGAATTATTGGCACTCGTTGGTTTTAGTGTTCCTCAGAGGTCTTTACGGCGTCCGGAGTTTTGTTTCGCTATCCCGTTTCATAGAACGGACTACGGTCGTTCACTTACGTTCTCGGGCTTTTTGCATATTTCGAATAAAATCATTAATCATAATGTTGACTACTTTAATTGTACCTTGTCTCAATTCAAGTCCTCTATTCGTAAGTTGAAAATTGATTCGTCTGTGTTATTGTAGGTTATTATTTGATTGTTTATGGGTGGGCTTATTTATTTAACATGTTATACACAAATTCATATTTTATTTTTATATTTATTTTAATATTTTTATATAATATATTTTTAATATTTGTTATTTCTTCTTATAGTCATGATTTTGTATATGTATTGTTGTCAACACGCTATTTGGGTCCGCCTGTAAGCGTTCTATGAAATAAATAAATAAATAAATAATGCAGCAGATGGCAGAAAATGGCTACATCGATAGAAGGAACAGCGCAAAATGGCGTAAATGGCATATAAAGGATGATAGCATGGAAAAATGCCTTCAGCCACTAATGCAGCAGATGGCAGAAAATGGCTACATCTATAGAAGGAACAGCGCAAAATGGCGTAAATGGCATATAAAGGATGATAGCATGGAAAAATGCCTTCAGCCACTAATGCAGCAGATGGCAGAAAATGGCTACATCGATAGAAGGAACAGCGCAGATGGCATATAAAGGATGATAGCATGGAAAAATCACGTTCATCCCTAATTTTAGATATCAAAAAGGGGTAGATAAAGTAATGACCTCGGATTTTTGACCCTCCGCAATCAATTTAGACCAATAGGAAGAGGATCGCTAAGCAAAAAACACTTCTGTAGCCTATCAATAAACCGTCCTTGGGTTAAACTCTCTTCTCTTTCACATGGCTTTTATTTTACCATCATTGTTTACAAATTAACTTTTAAAAAACTCCCCCACTACAGTTCGGCAGGACGTCCTTGGCGAAACCCAACCTCCTTTTCCTAGATTTACGAAGCGTAAACAACTGGAGAGGGAGGCCTTGCCATTTTCTTCGTATCATAAAACGGGAGGTAAGGCCCCGTAAATCTTGACACTTTCTATTTTCAAGTGTTCTAATTAAGTTCAGTAACTTCCCGGTTATAAGTAAAACCGTTAAAGGAATGACACGTGGAATAGCACGTGGATCACGTGTGACAAAGGGGTCAATCACCACAAAGGTCGCCATTCGACGACAAAAATTACATAAAAGATAAAAATGATAACGTATCTTTCTTCAACAAATCGCAAGTGGTAGACGTGGAAGATTCCATTTTGAGCCCCTGGTCCCTGGATCATTGCCAAAAAGTGGAAATTGTTATAAAAAGAGGAGAGATTGATCAACTTTCAGAACGACTTTTGTGCTTTTTTTTTGTTTGGCGGTTAACCGGTCGGTTAGGTTTTCTACCGAATTAAAAGAATAAAAAACGGAGTTCTTTGCTCTAGGGGATCGATAAGATTGCCAGACGAGTTTCAAATCGTTATTTAATTAGCCAAATTAACAAGATGGAAATTTTCAATCGGTTTTGATTGGTTATTTGCATTTGACGATTGAGAGAAATTAACTGTAAATAATTGGACGTTAATAGTTGATTATATTGTGTTTAGGATGTTGATGCAGTGGTGCCAATCTTAGGATCCCACTGTGGTAAGACTCCTGTTGGCGGAAGAGTAACTGCAAAAGCCAAAATGGATAGTCAGGATAAAGGGGTACCAATCTGTATACGGCGAGGCCAATTCAGAAATGCCCATTGATGAACAGTGGTGCCAATTTATCATTGGATTCTACTGGGGCAAGACAACCCTGTCGCTAGCAATGACCTCATATGCAAAAGCCGTTCCATTTGGCACTAATTTTTCAGGCTTGGATGAACGGGTACAAACAATCTGGATACAACGAAATTCAGAAATGCCCTTTGATGTACAGTGGTGCCAATCTTGTCATTGGATTCTACATGCAAGACAACCCCCAGTTAGCGGCACGAAAACGGCAAAAGCCACTCCATTGGGCCGTCATTTTTCAGGCTTGGATAAACGGGTACCAACAATCTGGATACGGTGAGGCCAAATTAAATGCCCATGATGTACAGTGGTGGGAACTTCCAGCAACAAGCTATCAGCAAAGGACGCAGCAGACGCAGTTATAAAACGGACAGTAGCATTTTTCAGGCTAGTTTAATGGGGTAAAAATGCAGTGGTGCCAATCTAGTTTTTGGATCCCACTGTGGCAAGACAATCAAACCCTGTTAGCGTAAGGGTCACTGCAAAAGCCGTCACAATGGAGAGTCAGGCTTCGATAAAGGGGTGCCAACAATCTGGATACGGCGAGGCCAATTCAGATATGCTCTTTGATGTACAGTGGTGCCAATCTTGTCATTGGATTCTACTTGCAAGACAACCTCCAGTTAACAGCAGGGACACTACAAAAGCCGTTCCATAGGGCAGTCATTTTTCAGGCTTGGATAAAACCACAAATAATCTGGATACGACGAAATTCAGAAATGCCCTTTGATGTACAGTGGTGCCAATCTTGTTATTGGATTCTACATACTTGCAAGACAACCCCCAGTTAGCGGCAGGGTCACTGCAAAAGCCGTTCCATTGGGCAGTCATTTTTCAGGCTTGGATAAACGGGTACCAACAATCTGGATACGACGAAATTCAGAAATGCCCTTTGATGTACAGTGGTGCCAATCTTGTCATTGGATTCTACTTGCAAGACAAATTGGATTCTACTTGCAAGACAACCCCCTTTAGCGGCAGGGTCACTGCAAAAGCCATTCTATTGTGCAGTCGCGTCATTTTTCAGGCTCATCAAACGGGTAGAATCAATCTGGATACGAGGCCACATTCAGAAATGCCCCATGATGTACAGTGGTGGGAACTTCCAGCAACAAGCTGATGCAACAAGCTGTCAAATCAGCAAAGGACGCAGCAGACGTAGTTATCTAAAGGACAGTAGCCTTTTCCGGCTTGTTTATTGGCGTAAAATGAATAAAGGCCAAACAGGGGGATTCAAAGTATTCTCTCCGTTAGCCTGAAGCCACATTCAGAAATGCCCCATGAATGGGAAAAGGAGTGGGGGTTGTGGACTAGGATGTGGAGTTCGCCCTTCGTACCTGCTCGGATATCGCAGTTAGAGCTTTGCCTCATATCGGTTTTTACGTATTTTAAAGGGGAAAAAAGGGCAAACTCAATAAATATCATAACTTCTTTAAGGAAGTTAAATGATATGGGTGTATTCATCAAAAGGTCTAGAATCTGAAAATGAAAAAAAAAAAATTGTCCGATGTTGAGTTCGCCCTTCGTAACCGGAGCGCCTCAATTTCAAATGCAGGAGCTGATACTTTTCAGGGTTGAAAAAACGAGAATGCAGATTACTCGAACGCCAAGCCATCCATCACCTAATCTGGTTTGGATATCGGCAGTAGCCACATGTTACAAAATAGGCCCACCGGTGAAAGTGAAAAGAGAGGGAAAAAAACAAAAAAAATGTTAATTGATTAACAAAGAGGAGAAATAAAAATTTTGCACCGTATATATGTCACAACCAGTTTTATACATGAGGGAAGTTTTTAATGGGTCAAGTCTCGGTTATGCAAGTTAGCCACACCCATGGTTGTGGGACAGAATCGGATAAACAACATTTGCCGCGTTGCATAATAGAAGCATTTGCACAAAAAATTCCTCTATGACATACAGGGAAAAAGTATAAAATATTTATAGCTTGTATTTCAATAGGCTAGTATTTCGTCCTTAAGAAATTGAGGTTGGTAGCGCAGGTTTCACGCCGGGCGGGTGGGGGTAGACACGAGACAATTACAAGCGTAAAGTCCATTTGTCAAGATTACACTATCGAGTGTTGCAGAGTAAACTATCACGGAAAACAGTAGATATAACAAGGATTTTACATAATTATCACTTAATAAACAAGTTATCGCCCCTTTTATAGAATGTACCGGAAGAACGTGTCTAGAAAGACTAGTCAAGTTTTGGTCTTTCTATTTTTAAGATTTTGAATAGTTTCTCTTGAGAATTTGAGATCGCGTTTTCTCCTAGTTAAGCAGAGAAATATAAAATATAATTGGCTAACTTTCTCTAATTATAAGCAATGAAGATGGCAGGCAGTTCAGTGGGTGGCTGATTGAAGTAAGCAAAAATAGGCGTTAGTGGTGTTTACTAGCTAGAGTAGCCAACAGGTGGGTCTCCGTAGAGAAACCATTATTGATTAGCACCACTGCACCTCCATAAACAGCCTGAAAACTGGCTCGACTGTCAATTTAAACTGTTTCTGCCTAGGTCTTTGCTATTTACAGCTGGATGCTACAGTAGCACATGTGTCTCCGTAGAGAAACCCGAGTAATTGGCACCAATGCACCTCGATAAACAGCCTGAAAAAACTGGCTCGACTGTAAATTTAAACTGCTTCTGCCAAGGTCTTTGCTATCAGCCCTAGACAGCTGGATGCTAGAGTAGCCAACAGGTGTCTCTCCGTACAGAAACCTTCATTGATTAGCACCACTGCACCTCAATCAACAGCCTGAAAACTGGCTAAATTTAAACTGCTTCTTTGCAAGGTCTTTGCAATTAACCCTGGACAGCTGGATGCTAGGGTAGCCATCAAATGTCTCTCCGTAGAGGAACCGACATTGATTAGCACCACTGCACCTCCATTAAAAGCCTGAAAACTGGCTCGACTGTCAACTCAAACTGCTTCTGCCAAAATCTTTGCTATCAACCCTAGACAGCTGGATGCCAATGTCATTGCTATCAACTCTAGACAGCTGGATGCAAGAGTAGCAAACAGATGTCTCTCCGTAGAGGAACCGTCATTGATTAGGACCAATGCTTCTCAATCAACAGCCTCAAAACTTGCTCGACTGCCTGAAAACTGGCTCGACTGTCAACTCAAACTGCTTCTGCCAAAATCTTTGCTATCAACCCTAGACAGCTGGATGCCAATGTCATTGCTATCAACTCTAGACAGCTGGATGCAAGAGTAGCAAACAGATGTCCCGTAGAGGAACCGTCATTGATTAGGACCAATGCTTCTTCAACAGCCTCAAAACTTGCTCGACTGCCAATTTAAACTGCTTCGGCCATTCTCTTTCTATCGACCCTAGGCAGCTGGATGCTAGAGTAGCAAACAGGTGTCTCTCCGAGAGGAACCGTCATTGATTAGCACCACTGCACCTCCATAAACAGCCTGAAAACTGGCTCGACTGTCAATTTAAACTGCTTAACTATCAACCCTGGACAGCTGGATGCTAGATCAGCAAACAGGTGCCTCTCCATCGAGGAACCCTCACTAATTGGCACCACTGCACTAAATCAACAGCCTGAAAACTGACTCAACTGCCAATTTGGCAGTTCGAGGAATAAGGGAGCTATAAAAACTGCTTCTGCCAAGGTCTTTGCTATCAACTCTAGATAGCTGGATGCTAGAGTAGCGAACAGGTGCCTCTCCATCGAGGAACCCTCACTAAATGGCACCACTGCACCACCTAATCAACAGCCTGAAAACTGACTCAACTGCCAATTTAAACGGCTTCTGCCATGGTCATTGCAATCAACCCTAGACAGCTGGATGCTAGAGTAGCAAACAGGTGTTTCTCCATTGAGGAAACTTCATTGATTAGCACCACTGCACCTCCATAAACAGCCTGAAAACTGACTCAACTGCCAATTTAAACTGGTTCTGCCCAAGGTCATTGCAATCAACCCTAGACAGCTGGATGCTAGAGTAGCAAACAGGTGTTTCTCCATTGAGGAAACTTCATTGATTAGCACCACTGCACGTCCATTAAAAGCCTGAAAACTGGCTCGACTGTCAATTTCAACTGCTTCCGCCATTCTCTTTGCTATCAACTCTAAACAGTTGGATGCTAGAGTAGCAAACAGGTGTCCCTCCGAAGAGGAACCTACATTGATTAGCACCACTGCACCTCCATAAACACCTGAAACTGTCGACTGTAAATTTAACCTGCTTCGGTCATTCTCTTCTCTATCAACTAATGCTAAGCCTACAGGTGTCTCTCCGTCGGGGAACCCTTAGTGATTGGCATCACTGCTCCAGCATCAACAGACCTGGTTTAAAGGAGTATTATTGGCTCTGAAATCTTAATTTGAGATAATCCTAGCTCCACACGAGCAAAATTAGGTCAAACTATTCTTACAATAAACATTAACCTAGAATCGATAATAAAAAAAAACATATGCATAGGAGTGTCCTCAATTATTTCTATCTTATCAACCAAAATCTTTTTTCAAATATTTTTTTGATTTAAAAAAAACTTTCAGGAAAATTGACAGGGGAAAATATGATGTTTGAGCATGAATATAAATTGACAGGTCGATTAAAAATGGGATAAGTGTTGACCCAACAAATAGGAAACTTGTTTACAACCAAAAAGACATCAAAGAAAATAGCCGGTTGTACTTGTACAGCAGAAATTCCACCTTTCTCTTCGGGGCCCCGAAAAAAAAACAATTAATCGCAGATTTATTTGATAAACTCACGCAGCGCTTACGAAACGCCCCAAAAAACCGGATTCGGGGGACTTTCTGAGGGTGGACAAGTCCTAAAAAATTTTTGTATTGTGAATTTGCGAAATAAAAAGGGGAAATCATTAATATGCGACCTTTTCTTAACTTCCGTCATGTACTTCGAATAATTAAAATGATGAAAAACAGCGTTTTTGCCCAGTAAAACTTTCGAGAGGTTATCAAAAGAAAAAGAAGAAATCCCCACTCGACTGGACGTCCTTGTATCCAAAAAGACTTTTGTCAAAAAAAACAAAACAAAATACTCACGCTGTTGCTGAACCTGAGGCGTAAAACTGCGGCTGAAGCGTGTACATATTCCCAAAAAAATTTTTAAAAATAAAAAAACCGTAAAAATTAATGAGATTAAAAAAATAAAATGTCTTTTGACAAAAAATTATTTTCGCGCGTTAAAGTTCCAAAACCACGGACTTCAGTTTCACCTTCTTTTAACCAATTTTTGAGAGTTGACAATTATCTGTTGGCTCCACGTACACCTGTAGCAACTCTGCATGCTAACACAAGAAATCATTTGAGAGCATCTAAGTGAATATGGACGTAAAATTGTAACGAAAATTTGGGAGGTAACAAATAAAAAACGATTTTAAATATTTTCTGATCTTCCACTATTCGTGAGAAAAATGTGTAGACGCCTGAACTGGATATTGGGACTGATCGGAGGAGATTGAAGTGGAAGGCCTTCGAGTTACCCCACTCTGCCACCAGCCCCCACCGAATAAACAAACTAAATAAATTTATCAGAAATTAATCTCCCCTCCTTTTTATTTAAAAAAAAGTATTCCATGATAATAGACAATTTTGGAGCTTATAAGTTCATAATTACTACTTAGGTTCAGTAGCAGGTTAGGCAACCCATGGACTACCCTAGTTCTTCAGTGAGGTTCATTGTCTTAAGATCTTGGAAGACCCTACAGGTTGAGTAAAGGTAGAAAAAATGTATCAGAAACAGCCAATCAGATCACTTCATGATTTTATCTCCGTCTCCTACCTTCAATAGTTTGCTTGAAATAAGCCACTTTTTAATCTTTCAAGGTCATGTCATCAAGAAGACATTTTCCCATACAAGGGGCCACTCCCTTTCTGCTCCGAGTAGATTATAGGGCAAGTTCAAAAACTCACCGGTTAGAGTCGTTTCGTGAGGTGTAACTTTAGGTTATCTAAAAGTTAGGTTGTTTGAAAAGTTGAAGGTTATAAAAGGGATCTGCCCAATGAATTGACAGCCAAAACCGCAGGTTATCTAAAAGTTAGGTTTTGTTCGCAAAGTATGAAGGTTATAGAGAGAAAGGGATCTGCCCAATGAATTTACAGCCAAAAACCGCAGGTTACCTAAAAGTTAGGTTTTGTTTGCAAAGTATGATGGTTATAGAGAGAAAGGGATCTGCCCAATTCCTGAATTAACAGACAAAAACCGCAGGTTATCTAAAAGTTAGGTTTTGTTTGCAAAGTATGAAGGTTATAGAGAGAAGGGATCTGCCCAATTCCTGAATTAACAGACAAAAACCGCAGGTTATCTAAAAGTTAGGTTTTGTTTACAAAGTATGAAGGTTATAGAGAAAAGGATCTGCCCAATGAATTGACACAGCCAAACCGCAGGTTATCTAAAAGTTAGGTTTTGTTTGCAAAGTATGAAGGTTATAGAGAGAAAGGGATCTGCCCAATGAATTGACAGCCAAAAACCGCAGGTTATCTAAAAGTTAGGTTTTGTTTGCAAAGTATGAAGGTTATAGAGAGAAAGGGATCTGCCCAATGAATTGACAGCCAAAAACCGCAGGTTATCTAAAAGTTAGGTTTTGTTTACAAAGTATGAAGGTTATAGAGAGAAAGGGATCTGCCCAATGAATTGACAGCCAAAAACCGCAGGTTATCTAAAAGTTAGGTTTTGTTTGCAAAGTATGAAGGTTATAGAGAGAAAGGGATCTGCCCAATGAATTGACAGCCAAAAACCGCAGGTTATCTAAAAGTTAGGTTTTGTTAGCAAAGTATGAAGGTTATAGAGAGAAAGGGATCTGCCCAATGAATTGACAGCCAAAAACCGCAGGTTATCTAAAAGTTAGGTTTTGTTTGCAAAGTATGAAGGTTATAGAGAGAAAGGGATCTGCCCAATGAATTGACAGCCAAAAACCGCAGGTTATCTAAAAGTTAGGTTTTGTTAGCAAAGTATGAAGGTTATAGAGAGAAAGGGATCTGCCCAATTCCTGAATTGACAGCCAAAAACCGCAGGTTATCTAAAAGTTAGGTTTTGTTTGCAAAGTATGAAGGTTAGAGAGAAAGGGATCTGCCCAATTTCAGCCAAAAACCGCAGGTTATCTAAAAGTTAGGTTTTGTATGCAAAGTATGATGTAGATAGGTCCACAGAGAAAAAGAAATGATTGTGATAGAGGGAATAGCTCACCTGACGAGGCTTATTAAGCCGAAACGCGTCGTGAGATACCCGTTATCACAGTCATTTCTTCCTCTGTTGTTGGTTAATTGTTTGATAATAAAATCTCTCGTAGATAGGTCCACAGAGAAAAGATAGAAATGATTGTGATAGAGGGAATAGCTCACCTGACGAGGCTTATTAAGCCGAAACGCGTCGTGAGATACCCGTTATCACAGTCATTTCTTCCTCTGTTGTTGGTTAATTGTTTGATAATAAAATCAATTTGCGTATAGCAATAAAAATTAAAAAAAGTAAAGTAATGCCTTGGCAGCAGTTCTGTCATAAAAACAACAAGGAGGTGGTGAGTGGCTCTATCTCTTAGAGAAGTGGCGGCGTTGAAGTTTTTAGGGGACGAGTTGTCTCCAGCTTCCCGCAGTTTCCACTAATTCTCTCGTAGATAGGTCCACAGAGAAAAGATAGAAATGATTGTGATAGAGGGAATAGCTCACCTGACGAGGCTTATTAAGCCGAAACGCGTCGTGAGATACCCGTTATCACAGTCATTTCTTCCTCTGTTGTTGGTTAATTGTTTGATAATAAAATCAATTTGCGTATAGCAATAAAAATTAAAAAAAAATAAAAAAAAACTAAAAGTTAGGTTTTGTTTGCAAGTATGAAGGTTATAGAGAGAAAGGGATCTGCCCAATTCCTGAATTGACAGCCAAAACCGCAGGTTATCTAAAAGTTAGGTTTTGTTTGCAAAGTATGAAGGTTATAGAGAGAAAGGGATCTGCCCATTTCCTGAATTGACAGACAAAAACCGCAGGTTATCTAAAAGTTAGGTTTTGTTTGCAAAGTATGAAGGTTATAGAAAGAAAGGGATCTGCCCGATTCCTGAATTGACAGCCAAAAACCGCAGGTTATCTAAAAGTTAGGTTTTGTTTGCTAAGTATGAAGGTTACAGAGAGAAAGGGATCTGCCCAATGAATTGACAGCCAAAAACCGCAGGCTATCTAAAAGTTAGGTTTTGTTTGCAATGTATGAAGGTTTATAGAGAGAATGGGATCAGCCCAATTCCTGAATTGACAGCCAAAAACCGCAGGTTATCTAAAAGTTAGGTTTTGTTTGCAAAGAATGAAGGTTATTGAGAGAAAGGGATCCACCCAATTCCTGATTTGACAGCCAAAAACCGCAGGTTATCTAAAAGTTAGGTTTTGTTTGCAAAGTATGAAGGTTATAGAGAGAAAGGGATCTGCCCAATTCCTGAATTGACAGCCAAAAACCGCAGGTTATCTAAAAGTTAGGTTTTGTTTGCAAAGTATGAAGGTTATAGAGAGAATGGGATCTGCCCAATTCCTGAATTGACAGCCAAAAACTGCAGGTTATCTAAAAGATAGGTTTTGTTTGCAAAGTATGAAGGTTATAGAGAGAAAGGGATCTGCCCAATTCCTAAATTGACAGGCAAAAACCGCCTAGGGAAGCCAGATTTAATTATTGGCTATCCCCTAGCCCTGTGGAATCCCCATATCTAGCGAAGATGATTCCAAAATAAAAAATGTGTGACTGGTTGATAAAGACAATTAACTCAAGAACACAATATATACGTCATAGATAGCCTTGAAACTTAAGTACTAACGAAAAATGCAAGCAAAAAGCATTACCTGCCAAGAAAAATGATAACCTTTCATATACTCCAAGTGAATTGGGAAAGAAATACAAGGTTATCATATGATGCTATGATAAATGATATCAGATGAAATCAAACACGTGGATGCCATCGTCTAGAAATTTATTCTCAACAATTAAGGGCTCAAAATGTTCAAAAGCAGTGAAATCGGTCACTTTTCATGAGTCTGCGGCTTTCCTGTTTTCACCGCAGCGTTGAACCTAATGAAATAGAGCGTCGAGTGGAGGCATAAAAACGGGGTTTATTCTCGGTAACCGATGTTTTGAACATCTGGTGGCCTTTAAGGAGCAAAGTGAGGACCCTTGCCATCAATCATTTAAGGCAGAAGAACAAGCAAAAAAAAATCTATACAACAGTGACTAATTATCTCAAGTATTTTTCAAATCCTGCTTCGTCAACACTGATAAACTCATTTAAATACAAATAAATTAACAATCTATTTAACTTTCGCCAAATGTTTTTTATAGATGAAGTGGGGAAATTTAAAATAATATTTTGGAAATTCCCTTTTTGATTACTCCAACGGAAAAACCAAGATTAAACAAAAAAATCGTTGATTTCTTATGCAGGAATACCCCCGGTTAAAAATAATAACGGGAGATAAGAACTAGACTAAACATTGATTATTTTGGCATTGATCGTGTGATGTCAAAAATGCGCATCACATTCAATGCTGAATTAATTTTTTTTTGACATCAGATTAAAATGCGATTACAGACTGCAGCAATCACAGAAAATGGAGGGTGTAACAATAACTTCTCTTTGAGGAAACCGATATCAGGAAAAATGCTACAGAGGATAGTAATCGCAGAATTGTGGAATATATCGCACAAAAAATGAGATAACTAAAATCTCAGAAAAATTGCAGTTATTATCATAATCATAGAAAAAAATGTGATTACAGTTATTTTCATTGTGATTATCGCAGCAAACTTAAGGAGGTATGATGGTTTTTAAGTGAGTAGCTTTGCAAATTTTTCGTTGTTAACAACGGTTTTCGGTTTTTCCCTTTTATCTCGGAAACCGTCGCTCAAAACGAAAAAACGTCCTAAGTAAAAGTCCTAGCTACAAAAATTTCCTACAAAAAAGACCTCATTGGTTTTTTTGTCAGAGCAATACTTAAGGAGATATGAGGGTTCTTAAGTGAGTTGCTTTGCAAATTTTTCGTTGTGAGCAACGGTTTTTCCCTTCTATCTCGGAAACCGTCGCTCAAAACGAAAAAATGTCCTAAGTAAAAGTTGTAGGTATAAAGATTTCCTACAAAAATTTCTTAATTTATTATTTGCGTAAGAGCAATATTTAAGGAGTTATGAGGTTAAAACTAATAATCCTACAGAGCCTGTCTGAAAACTTAAAACCTTCATATCTCCTAAAATATTGCTCTGACGGAAAAAACTAATAAGATATTTTATGTAATAAATTTCCGTAGCTACAACTTTTACTTAAGACATTTTTTCGTTTTGAGCGACGGTTTCCAAGATAGAAGGGAAAAACCGAAAACCGTTACCCCTTAACAGAATAATTCAACTCGAGTGCCTTCGTCGGGGGCAAGAATAGAATGAAGATCTTATCGAACTTAATGTAATTGAAGCAGTTTCCTTTTTTTAAATAGGACGTTTGAGAGTTCTTATACTAGAAATGACAAAAACATTGGAGCTGAATTATTCCTTAAACATAAATAATTAGTTATCTTAGATTAGTAGTGATATGTACTTAATTTTACCTTCGCTTCTGATGATTCCGTCGATGTCTTCGAGGATCTCCTCGCCGTTGGACATGGTTTCGCCATCGGGCGAGTTTAAGTTGGCAACCCATTCGTCGCCCGACCACGGATCCTCTTCTTTCAAAGCAAGCTTCTCGCCCCAAAGTTCCACATCCGTCAGTAGCTCAACGCCCCAGGTGGACTGAGGACTCTCCGGCTCTACCTTCCACACCGGAGATTCCCCTCCTACTAAATATGTCGTCTCCATTGATTATGTATTGAGTTTTCGACTCGAGTGATACAGAGAAAAACGCCATGATGGCTCTGAAATCAAAACATAACGGATTAAGCTTAATGCATGGTCAACATCTTTAAGTTAAAAAGAAATCAAGTTGCTTAGCACGACCAAAGCCTTGTTCCTGAGAGCCCAGGTGAAGGCTTCCACCAATACTGCCATGCCACCATGACCAAAGCCTTGTTCTTAAGATCCAGAAGATCCAGGCGAAGACTTCTACTATAGTACCACGGTACCATAACCAATGACTTCTAAAGAGGGAGCACCAAAACAAACCGAACTTCAGCAGACATTGCCAGAGTTATCAATCTGACAAGGCTTTCACCATATTTCCATGGTACCAAAGCCTTCAGAAGAGCAACAAACTAGGCTTCAGAAGAGTTCGCCATATTGCCATGGCAAGACGAGCAGCCTTGTTCTTAAGACCCAGATGAAGGCTTACACCACACTGCCATGGCACAAGGACCAAAGTCTTCAAAAAAGGGAGCACAAAAAACCAAACTTGAGGAGAGTTTGAACTGAACTTATCAATCTGAAGATCCAAGCCAATGCTTACACCATATTTCTATGGTACCAAAGCCTTCAGAAAAGCAACAAATTAGGCTTCAGAAGACTTCGGCACATTACCATAAGACGAGCAGCCTTGCACTTAAGACCCAAATGAAGGCTTACACCATACTGCCGTGGCACCACGACCAAAGCCATCAAAGGGAGCACAAAAAACCAAACTTCAGCAGACTTTGTCAATTTGAAGATCACGGCCAAGGCTTTCGCCTTGTTGCTATGGTGTCCAAAGCCTTCAGAAGTACAACAAACTAAGCACCAGAAGACTTTGCCATATTGCCATGGCAAGACATTGATCCTAAGACCCGGAAGAAAACTTCCACCCTCCTGCCATGAGTAAAGCCTTGTTCTTAAGATCTAGAAGATCAAGGCAAAGACCACTATATTGCCAGAGTACCATGACGTCCAAAGCCATCAAATAAGCACAAAAAACGAAACTACAGCAGATTTTGTCAATCTGAAAATCCAGGCCAAGGCTTTCACCATATTTCTATGGTACCAAAGCATTCAGAAGAGCAAAAAATTAGGCTTCAGAAGACTTCGCCATATTGTCATGAGCAAAGCCTTCTTCGCAAGATCCAGAAGATCAAGGCGAAAACCCCTATATTGCCACAGTGCCATGACATCCAAAGCCATCAAATAAGTACAAAAAACGAACCTACAGCAGATTTTGTCAATCTGAAGATCCAGGCCAAGGCTTTCACCATATTTCTATGGCACCAAAGCCTTCAGAAGCACCACAAACTAAGCTCCAGAAGACTTCGCCATATTGTCATGGCGACCAAAGCCATGATCTTAAGACCCGGACGAAGGCTTCCACCATCCTGCCATGAGCAAAGCCTTCTTCTTAAGATCCAGAAGATCAAGGCCAAGACCCCTATATTGCCACATTACCATGACGTCCAAAGCCATCAAATGAGCACAAAAAACCAAACTTCAGCTGACTTTATCAATCAGAAGATCCAGGACAAGGCTTTCACCAAATTTCTAAGCCTTCAGAAGACTTCGCCATATTGTCATGGCACCATGAGCAAAGCCTTCTTCTTAAGATCCATGCCTCCCATGGAATGACCCATCGACCATGAAGTCCAAAGCTGAGAGACTTTGGTACTGCCATGGTACTGTGGCATTATAGTGGTCTTCGCCTTGAAGAACAAGGCTTTGCTCATGGTGCCATGGCACAAAAAAAAAAAAAACAAATTTCAGCAGACTTTATCAATTTGAAGATCCAGGCCAACGCATTCAATTGCTATGGTTCCAAACCTTTCAATAGTACAACAAACTAATCTTCAGAAGACATCGCCATATTACCATGGCGAACAAAGCCTAGTTCTTAGGATCCAGGCGATGGCTTTCAACATCCTGCCATGGCACCATGAGCAACGTCTTGTTCTTAAGATCCAGAAGATTAAGGCGAAGACCCCAATATTGCCACAGTACCATGACGTCCAAAGCCATCAAATGAGCACAAAAAACCAAACTTCAGCAGACTTAATCAATCTGAAGATCCAGGCCATTATTTCTATGGTAGACTACTCTATGGTAGATGGTGGACTTTGTCAATCTGAAGATCCAGGCAAAGGCTTTCACCATATTTCTATGGTATCAAAGCCTTCAGAAGAACAACAAACTTGGCTCCAAAAGACTTCGCCATATTTCCATGGCACCATGAGCAAATTTTTCCACCTTCTTCTTCTTAAGATCCAGAAGATCAAGGAAAAAACCACTATATTGCCACGTCCAAAGCCATCAAATGAGCACCAAAAACCAAACTTCAGCAGACTTTATCAATCTGAAGATCCAGGCCTAGGCTTTCACCATATTTCTATGGTACCAAAGCCTTCATTAGTACAACAAACTAATCTTCAGAAGGCATCGCCATATTGCCATGGCAAACCAAGCCTTGTTCTTAAGATTCAGACGAAGGCTTTCACCATATTGCCCGAGCACGTTCTCAATACACGAACGGTTCTTTAAACCCAAATACTTGGAGATAATCCAGGTTAAACCAATTATCTAAAAATACCATAAATTATGAATTCATGAGAAAGAAAGCTGTGTTTAGACAGAGTGGAAGGGATAATTGCACCTTAAATTATAAACGCAGGTTAATTTAAATCCAATAAGAAAATCAAGAAGCCCAGACATGATTCTATAAAGACGAAAAAATCGATCTTCCATCTTAAGTTCAACTTTCTGTCATATGGCATCCATGTGACAATAAAAAATGATAAAAATACTTACGCCATTTTTAAAAACGAAATTCTTTCCTTTATTTTGCACACGGGGTGCGCGGAGCGCGAAGCGGCTTTTAAATTAACATATTTATCCAATGTTAAAAAGCGGAAAATAAATTAACGTCTGACGGGCTCGGGACATGGGGAAAGAATGAACAAAACATTCGGGTTTTTAGTTATTCTTTCCACCACCAGGTTTTACTTCATCGACCCTGTATTCATCCGCGTTCTTCTTATTTTTATCTACCTAATGGGGCAAAATAACCTCAATTTTTAATTAAAGCAACCCTGATTGGTCCTTAAATTTTGGTAAATTTACCAAAAATTTGGTCATTTACTTAAATTTTGGTTTTTTTGCTTTTCGAATAAAGGGGACTACTTTTTTGTCCTCCATTTTGTTGCGTCATCCTTGTCAACTTTCACCGCTCCCGCCTCGAATTAAGATTTTACCCCTTAATTTAAAAAATTTGTATAATCCCTTTTTTTTAAATAATTTTAAAAGATAATAAAAACTAATTATTTAAAAATAAAAATCGGGGTTTAATTTGAAAGCTCTAAATATCTGAATCCTCAGGAGTCTTAAGCAGGCGTCTTAAGACTTCTTCTTTCAATTTCCTTATTCTAAATAATTAAAAATTGATGGTTTAAAGCAAAAAATTTTGATTTTTCGAGCTTTCTTTTTTCTGCAAAACTACGCTTCTGCAAAAAAAACAAGTTTAGATTTTGAAATAGGGAGCGGTCAACAAGTGCCTTCGATTTCTTTTGACCTACATTGTTTTTTTTCTAAATAATTTCTTCCCAGTTCCCGCATTTCTTTGTTTTGTAGATTCTGCATGCAGTTTTTGCGCGCGTTTCCTGTTTTACTGTCCCTGACGTTTTTTTATTCAAAATATTTTGATTCTGATAACAAAAAAAATTCGGGCGGAAAATCTCCCTAAATATTCAGTCCTTTCAATTATTCATAAGGGTCTTAACGACTTTTTTCCGCTCGATGAATTTTCTTTTAAAAATTCAGAGAGAATAAACGTTTGAAAACAAATGATTATGTTTGTAGCACTGTAGTGATGTCATTAGTGACAGGGAGGTCGTAGGCCCCAAGATTAGCATGTCAAAACATGTTTGAAATCAACTAAATCTAAAAAGCAGTAATGTTAATAAAACATGTGATTTTTCTCTGTGCTTTATTTTATTTGAAAAATTGTCTTATAGCATTGACATTTCTGAAGAAGGTCCGGCCCATTTGGTGAGGAAGGAGATGACGTCTGAGAGGGAGCTGTCGTTTGGGTTCATCCTCGTCGCCATCTGCAATGCTGAATAGTCTTCAGCGTTGGCAGCACCTCTTTTAAACCGGACGCTCCTCTGCAAAACCGGATATCCAGTGACAAGGCATGTAGGCGCCGGTGGTCCTGAAAGTCCAGTCAACGAAGCCGGATAAACTCCTCTATCATCGATCGGAAGTACCATATCTATATTCCGATCGACGGAAACCGAAAGCACCCAGTCCTTCACTGCTTCGATCTCCTGCTGTTGAACGTGAATGCTTTCAGCAAGAGGAACCTGCTGCGGAAAATCGGTGACCATAAGATCAGAATGGTCAATTCCGGCATTGCCACCTTCTTCCATCGCTTCTATCACATCAAGACAATGATTCAAAAAAATAAACGCATCCGAATTCATCCCAACCTCCTTAAAATAAAAATTTAAAAAAAATTAAATTTTAAAATTTTACCTTAGCATCCATCCCTGCTTCATAATATGCCTTATCCGTCGGAATTATATCCGAGTAGCGTAGCAACGCTATAGAAATTTTCGCAACTATCTTCTCCATATTCGATATTTTACGCAAAGCATGCCTCAAAGCGTAGTAATGTCCAATCAGCATCAATGTTTCAAATTCAGTCTGCGTCGGAGTATTAGCATCTGACGTATCATTCATATTTTCCGTCTAAAAATAAAATGATGACACAGCAAAGAAGCAGGAAATTACCAGTTGAAAGAACAGGTCGCGCAGTTTAGCCCAAATTTTGTATGTTTCTTTCGTCTTATGTGTGGAGAGCACGTTAGAAGCTATCATCCTGTATATATTATAGTTTTGTGGCAATGCTGCAGCAGAATGCTGAGAATACAAATCTAAAGCTTTTAAAGCAGAACCAGACTGTAAAAGAATTAAGTAAAGGAGGAGGAAAAATGTGCTGTATACTTTGATCAAATGTGCAGCATACATGGCGAGGTATTTGTTTAAGACGTGTACTCCATTTGATTTGGCGATGTCGATCGCCTTTTGCCATTGGCCTTGTTCGCACAATAAATCTAAGCCTGAGATGATATCGACGTCGGCGAGTTGATCAGCACGTCCTTGAGATCTGAGCGATTCTTTGTATCTGGTTTCGACATATGGCTCGAAACTTGGTTCAATCTCTTTGACGATTTTCATCGCTTTGGTCCAGTCTTCATTAGCAATCAATGTATCAAGCGCTTCTTTGACCATGTCTACAGCCATGTAAAGCTGAGCGGCCAAATTGTACTGCTTCATTTCCACCAATCTCGCTCCTATAAATAATGATGAGATGATACAAAAAGGGATTTGCTGTACCTAAAACTCGAGTGACTTCACTAGCTTCTTCGCCGTTTAAATAGTTATTTGTTATTTTAGCTGCTTCTGTAAGTGCTTTGATGATAGTAGTAGGATCTTTGCAGTTTGAAGCGTTGACCTTTAAGTAGCATTTGACAGCGGTGATGTATTGACCGTTAGATTCCCATTGTTTTGCTTCATTTAATAACAAGCTGACATCTCGAGCTCCGCGGCTTCCTACCATTCTGTCATACTCAGCCTGCACTGCTGTCAATTTTGACGGTAGGTAGTCCCTACAGATGCGTAAAGCTTCCATCCACATACCTGCATCCTGAAAAAAATGTGATGCTTGTTTTTATTTTATTTTTTTACCTTGTAAGCTTGGACGATTGCTTCTGGCTTATGTGCTCGTAAATTCAGCATTTCGAATTTATCAAAGTTCTTGAGTCTGAATTCATCCATTGCTTGTGCATGAAGAATATCTTGGGTGAGTTGCTCATTTTGAATCGTTTCAGCAACTCTTTCTGCGTCTTCCCATTTTTTGTGGTCCATATACATCATGACTGCATCTTTGGCTTTGCCGCTTTTGATGAAATGAAGTTCGGCTGTTTTGAGGTCGTCTTTTGCCTCGAGATACAGGGCATATTTATGGTGTATTTCGTTCATTTTGTCTTTGAGGCCGGTTTTGGCGAGGTCGAATGCGAATTCGAATTGGTTGCTGTCGCATGCGTATTCGATGCAAGGCGAGAGGAGGTCGTATCGGTTGAGAAGTTTGACTGCAGAGTCGCCTCCGAGACTTTTCGCCCAGGCGAAGAGGACATGTCGACCTGATTGATCTCCACCTCCCTGCCGTGCTACCTTGTACGCCTGCTCCCACATTCCATGTGATCTGAGTAAATTCACAGCAGTGGTCCATTCTCCAGCAGCAACGTACAGTTCTTCAGCTCCTATCGCAAAAATCATGGAGTTCAGTCAGAGAAGTAACAATGGAACAGCACCCCAAAGTGGCTGAAGGCCTTCAATTTATGTGCAGCCACCTGTGACAACTCTCATAAAAAAGATACCTACCTAAAATGTTTCCTTCATCTTCAAGCTGTCTAGCGAGATGCAAATGTGTCATATTGAGAAGATCAGGCCTGTATTCTTTCACAAGCTTCAACATCTGGAAGAAAACATTATTTTGGTTATTGAAGAATGTAAGCATACTTGATCATGTTGTCGCTGATTTTTGTACATTGCGATAGCAGAGTCGACTTGACCAGATAGCACATAAAGAGTTTCTGCATCTTTGTATTTTCCAGAGCTTTCACATTCTTGAGCTTTCCTGACCAGTATTTCATTTAAAAGACTGCTTTCCAGATGGGCGGATGCGAAGTTGAACGCTTTCTCCCATTCTCCAGCATCAAAGTACATTTTGACGCCATCTTCAGGTCTTCCGGCTTGAATAAAGAGCTTTTCTGCGTTTTGGTAGTCTTTTACTGAAGCAAAATGTTGACAGAGGTGGTTATAGTGTGTGGCAACGGATTCAACGTCTGGTATAGCCTGAAGTATCTGAACTGCCTTTTTCCACTGACGTGCTGCAACTGCAGCATCCAATGCTTTCAGATTTTTGCCAGATTCAATGTAGTGATTGATGGCCGCATCGAGCTGTTTACTCTGAAGTAAATAGTCACCCCATTCTTCCTCTAAGGCGACAACATCTTGCGGAGCGACATATCGGGCCAAATGTAACGCTTGGGCGTAAGCATTGCCTTTTCTGTAGCACTGCATCGCTCTTATGTTATCACCCGCAACTTCAAACACTTGCCCTGATTGCTGATATAATTCTGCACGGTTCAATTCCGAAGTTATTTTCTTTAACAGGTTAGCATCTTGTAGCAGCTCAGGTTTTGAGATCACCAATCTTCCAGCTGCCGCAGGTAATCCAGCAGATAAATATAAATCAATAGCTTCCGTTGATTGCCCTGTGTCTTGCTTTATCTGCCCTGCTTTTTCCTGCTGTCCCGTTTTCATAAGCCATGCAACATATTCGTTTTTAAGCTGGTTTAATTTGGAATAACCGCTAGCTTCAGCCAATGAAATCGCATCATCCCATTTATGAAGTTGCTTGTACATATCTAATGCTCTATCTAATTGATTTTGTTCTAAATAGACAGCTTCGGCAGTTTTAAGCTGTTTATTTAAGATGGCCATTCTGGCCCAGACTTCTGGGCAGTCCATTCCGTCGCCTCCGTTCGCTTTTGAGAATTCTTCAGCAATCTTTAATGTCTCGTTTAAAAAGTGGGTTTTGGGTATGTCCCCGAGAGCAGCGTAGCATCTTAATGCAACTCTCAGGTTGTTCAACTGAAGCGTTATCTCCGCCAAATTGTGCCACATCGCTTCCGTCTCAGTACAAGTCGGGCCCAAAGACTCCAAAAATAAGATGGCACGTCCAAAATCAGAATCGTGCACCGCAGTACCAAATTCGACCAGTCCTTCATCCAATTGGTAGCTTACTTGATGTGTACCTTCTTGAGCTATTATCTACAAATGGAATAATGCAGTGACCTCCCCGCTAAGGTGCTTACCTCGGTTTTTTTATTTTCACGTATGATATCAACGATTTCACCTTTGACAGGAAAATTGGTGACTCGTTCAGGAGTGTCGATGTTGTACCAAATACATGCGTTGTTTCTAGACTGTGCAACGACGACATCGCTACCGGGAACCCACTGCAGAATAAATAATAAACCACTGTGTAAGCATACGAGGGATGTCCAAAAATTAAAGACCGTTTGTATTTTGCCGCTGTACGGGCGAAGTATTCTGCCAGATGGTAGCACTAGCTTGTAGCGGGAAGTTCCCCCTCCACATCGCAACTGGTCTCATCTCTCTATCTTATCCAGTGTTGCTACGGCAGCCGTTCGCGATGGACATAACATTCGTAACAACAGCGCTCATTCATAACATTGCCATAAATAGCCGTCAAACGTCTATGAATTTCAACCGGGCGAAGTTTCTCCGCGTTTAGGAAACGGATGACGGAGCGAACTTCACAACCGGCGGGACTCGGCACCGGGACGTTCATCGCCAACGGCTGCCGTAGCAACACTGGATAAGACAGAGAGATGAGACCAAGTGCGATGTGGAGGGGGAACTTCCCGCTACAAGCTAGTGCTACCATCTGGCAGAATACTTCGCCCGGCGGCAAAATACAAACGGTCTTTAATTTTTGGACATCCCTCGTACCTGGACATAAGTGCAGTAGCTAAGAATAACTTGTCTATCTCCAGTTCTAGTATCGAGAAGAGACAAGCGCATTTTTTTATCCCGAAAAAGAAGTTTGTGGCTTGTCTCATTGAGTTCCAGCCAGTCGATTTTGGAATCGTGCGATATCTGGAGCATCGGAAGGCCAAAAACAAGGTCAACGATGCATATCGTCTTTCGGTCAAGAAGATAAGCAAGCTTCTTATTGTCTTCAGATGTATTTGGATGCTTTCTTTCATTTAGACGGACGCTTATCAAATGCGGGTTCATAAATTCAGTTCGGACAGAAGTCAGAATTTTGTTATTTCCATACTCAACCAATGTTAACTCTCCAGCGTTAAATATCAAGCAGACATTTGGGTTGTCTAAATAGAATTTCTCCTGACTGCCAGTATCTGCCCAGCTAACTTCGCTCAATAGATTCCGATGCAGGTCACCCAGAAGAAGCGTCTCCGGCGTCCTCGCCACCAAATATCTATCATTCCCAAGAATCCTCACATCATCAATTTCATAGCCAAATCTTGACCTTAAGATGACACCTCTTGAGTTATCATCTAGCGGCTTCACCAAAACTTGACTCGCACCAACATAAGTCAATTCAAACTTATTCTTATATATCATTCTCCTACAAAATAAATTAGAAAAGAAACAGCATAAAAAAGGTATTACTTGATAACAGATTCGAAAAGCTCGACAGAACCGCATAATGAACCACAGGTGACTCTTGAGCCATCGCGCTTCCAACTTAGTGCAGTTACAGTATAAAGATTTCAATTTCCTTCAATGGCATTTCTTCCCACATCATTTTTCTTGGACTCCAAGTAAAAGTTCGAAGACTATAAACAATAAAAATGATGCACATATTTGATGTTACCGGTTGAAACTTCCGATTGCTACAGCTTGCCCGCTTGGGCTGCATGCAGCGACTGTGAATTCTTTTTCGTTGGCATAATCGAACTGCTTGAAAAGATGTCCATCAGTGTCATAAACTGCGACTTTGCGGTCACATCCTGCAGCGACGACAAAACCTCCAGTCGGCCATGCCAGAGCGTATGGCGGTGTCGTATGCATGACAACTCGACACTAAAAAACATTCTAAAAACGAAATTTTGAACCATTTTATCACTTGTTTTTCCATCGTGGAGTCTTCAGCAACATAATATCTGATTATGCTTCCATCTGCATGCCCTGACAAAAATCCTGTACCACGAACACTTAAATTTGCAGTAAAAATATGGAACTTTTTCTTTTTTACTTACTTCGAAGTTAAGGAAACAACATAAGAGTTAGAAGAGAAAAGTGTTTGCGTTTTGTTTGAAGTAAAATGTGCTGCTCTGACTTTGCCATCGGCTTGTCCGAATATAATCGGACCTTCGCTCAACCAAATGAGGCAAGTGACTGGCGACTGTTGCGGGAATTTTGAACAAATGACTTTTTTGTCTCCCCTAAAAAGAAAATTGAAAATTGAAAAAAAGAATCTTTCTTACCAATCATCACCAAGTTTGTAGATGTAGATGATATTATCTGTTTGTCCGACAGCGATTTTATTGGAGTCGGGAGAAAATGCAAGACCTTTCACGGAATAACTCATTCGGTTGTTCTAAAAAAGAGAAAAAATAATGCTATTTTGGCACCCCTGCTGCTATAGTCATACTGCACATGGTGTCATAATGGAACACTTGCTAAGTACTGTCAGCAGAAAGAGAGACTGTATTTGGGCAGCCCTGCTAAGTGACATCACTCTGCTATGGGACAATGTCAATGTGTACAATGCAGTGTCGTGTGATGTCAGCAGTCAGTTGCCACACCTGCTGGGAGACAACATCTCCTTTAGTCATAAAGGAAATGATGTCTGCTATATGGGACAATTGCCAAGCACTGTCAGCATAAACAGTAATTGAACGTTGGCACCCCTGCTGAGTGACATCTCAATAGTCATATTGCACATTATGACAGCTCCATAGGACACTTGCTAAGCAATTTCAGTAGATAAACAGATTGTATGTTGGTACACCTGCTGAGTGACATCTCTCTGCTAAGGGACACTGCCAATTCTGCAGCAATGCAGTGTCGTGCAATGTCGGCAGTCAGTGACAATACGTTACCACACCTGCTGGGAGGCAACATCTGCTATAGTCATATAGGACATGATGTCTGCTATATAGCCTTTATGGGAGACAATTGCTAAGCACTGTCAGCATATACAGTAATTGAACGTTGGCAGCCCTGCTGAGTGACATCTCTCTGCTATGGGACACTGTCAATGTCTCCTGCAATGCAGTGTCGTGTAATGTCAGCATTCACTGATAGTATGTTGCCACACCTACTGGGAGGCAAAATCTGCATTGACATCTCCTATTGTCATATTGCATATTATGACAGCTACATAGGGCAATTGCTAAGCAATGTCAGCAGATAAATTGATAGTATGTTGTTACACAGCAAGACCTGCTATAGTAATACAGGACATGATGTCTGCTACATGAGACAATTGCTAAGCACAGCCAGCATATACAGTAACTGAACATTGACCCCCTGCTGATTGACATCTC